>CM076572.1:120407569-120737212 GCA_034641835.2 Pinus albicaulis | reverse complement strand
AACAGTTAATATATCTCATAACAGATTTCCCAGCAAAAAAAATATTTATCTATTCTAATTCTGCTCTACTCTTTGAATTGAGCACCTTTATCATGTTTGAGGCTTCTGTTGGTTTCGTCTTAAGTGTTGCTTTCTCCTTTTCTATGATTGCTTTGCATCTGGTAATCAATTCTTGATGTTCAAAAAAGATCTGTATGGATGGCCATACATCTGCCATTGATTGGTTGATCTCTATCCAAAAACTTTCCTTGGCTTGGGCCAAGGTGTCTGTCGTTAACAACTCACTTTATAACTTCATAATATTGAGTCCTAATCTGTGGGACTTATGCATTTCCTCCATATACAAAGTGTCATTTTTAATCTTTTGTGTTTCTAAATTCTTAAACTTTTCCAGCAACTTCTCATTTTCTTGCTTTTATGTGGCCAATTCATGTGCTATCCTTGCTGGATCACCTATTTTTGATGTAGACTCGATGGATGTTGATGATGAACTAGGTTTTGTACATGCAACTGCTATAGGGAGTGTTGTGACTCGAATCATGGCAAGTTGAGCTAATTCTTTCTCTTTAAGTAGTCCTTCAATGTGCTCCTCCATTTTCTTAATCTGGATATTTTGCTCAATAATTAACTTGAGCATTTCTTCTCTATTTTGCTCACTTTCGTCAATCTCCTCGGTCTATGGGCCTTCTGTACAACGCAGCTTTCACTGTTCAGAGCTGCAATGTCTACATTTTTCTTTTTAAGTATTTCTTCTACTGCCTTACAGTCCTTTGGATCTATTATAGTATTACAACAACTCCCCATTATCCAAGAAAGTAACTTAGAAAGAATAATGGGGACACTTTTAAAATTTTATAATTAATATTCAATTCTTAGAAATAAAACCCAAGTTAGCATTTTCTTAGGTTAAGATTTTAATTTTCTTTTACAAATAAGAAAATCACTAAAAAACGCTTAAAACTACAAAACTTCAAAGCAAAAGAATATAGTGGGACAAGATACCGAAACAGCGAATTGTGAAGTGCCAAGTTGCGAAGTAGCGAATTGCGAAATGTTGAAACACCGAAACAATGAAATTGCGAAGTAGCGAATTCCCGAAATTCCTAAACAGAGAAATTTGTTATTTAAAAGATACTGATATCACATCCTGTCAATTGACATACACTGATATCGCATTCTGTCTAAAAACATCTCACAGTCGCAGTTTCGCATTTTGCATTTCACGGAATTCTTGAAACACTAAAGCATGTTGACTATCAAATCACCGATGGAACATCCCGATATGATTCCATTTGGCAGAATCGCATGGACCTATACTTTCGAATTTAATGTTCATTAATGTGTGTTTGTAATCTTGAGGTTTCCAATTGATTTTTAGTTTCAAAATTAAATACCAAAGTATTCTAATTATGCATGAATTCAATTGATAAGACTGTTAACAGTGTTTCAAAGGTATTTGGGCTCTTCATATCTAGTTTTGTTTGAACAGGATAATTCTAAAATGCAAGGCATAAAATCATGTCATGATTGATTAAAGCACGAAGGAAATCTGCCACCCCACCACAGTTAGTCATGCAGCAAGAGGAGAACAACGAAATGGCTCCCTTAATCATGGATACCACATGCAATCCAGATATTGGTTCTTCAGGTTGGGAAGGAATTTACCAACTCTTCGAGAATTAGAAACCTCAATTAATTCCAGACATGTAAGTCGTAGCTGATGATACTTCCAATGATTTAGAATCCTAGACAGATGCGGCTAACTCCTTTCTTCATAGAATTGTTTCTCATCCAAAAATGCTTCCATACACTGACTTAGTGAGATGTGTGTTAGAAAATGTGGATATAAGGGATAGACAATTTGTTACCAATAAAAAAATTGTCATTGGTTCCCTCAAGCCAACAGATCTAAGGAATATGTATAAATTACCAGAACCTCAGAAGAAATATGACTCACAATTAGTTCAGACGTTCATGCAATAGAATGACAATCCTGTAGCAGTAATCAAATAGTGTATAAATGACCCTAACCGGCATAAGCGTGATGACAAGGGTATGTATTCAATCGCTTCTCTGAAAATTCCTTACTCTCAAATACTTGCAATGATGTGTCGCATGTTTGGGTATGTAAATACTAATAATTTTAAAGAGAATTGGACACCCTTAATAGAAGCAACCTCTGATGGGTATATTCTAAATTGGGCAACCATTCTTTCCAATAATTTGATAAAACTCATCACAACCTACAGGTAAAATCGAAATGTTACAACCAATACAGCCCCTCCTTTTTACATAAGCTCTTATATCATGGATGTAGTCTGTTTTTATTGTGAATTTCTCTCCTTTGGATGGAAATGGACTAAGAAGTAGAAACCCCCATCTTTGTCCAATTAGATTTCTTATGGGAATCAAAATACTACTCTCATATTTTCAAAATCTGCAATGAAATAATGCTCCCTGTCTACCAAGTCATTTTTGAAGTCAAAATCCCTAGAATTACCCTTGAACCTGATAAAAGTCTTAAGTATATATGTAGGTGGTTTGGTGAGGAGTACTTTATATACATCAATGTTTTTGGAAGTTGTGCCCCTCCACATGTCCTACCTCTGTACATACCAAACAAATTATTGGCCAAAGAAATTTCCTACCAAACATTTGGCAATGGTTTGAAAAAAATATTGAAAGATGCCGAAAAGACCATTTGGCCAACTTTCCCTTTTTCGTGTGTCTCATATGCACTAAACAATTTCAAGCATGCATGTCTTGAAATTTATCGTTTAAAACAATTTAAATTCCCATTTTTGGCCAATAGAAATTATGATTCTTATGGTGTTGTGTTGACGGGAAAAATTGTACCGCCGACAACAAAGGGGTCTCCCCAGTGAAAGCTCCCAATTAGACCTCACACCATTTGGGATAAGAGCCCCATCCGGTATGTGGGCTTGACTCTCACCATAAGTGTTTCCACTCTTGGTTGTCAGATGATGAAGCGGAGGCGAGGGTGAAATGACCAATCAGTGAAGTGAAATCAGCCCAAGATTGACGAACCACAAACAAAGATATAAGAAAGTCTAAGAAACAAATAAAAGGGGGTACGCCATGAGCAGGATCGCTAAGCCAAAACCCAGTTAGACGTACATGAAAGAAAACATGCCAGAAGTTAACTACAAAATAGTTCACAATAGATCACTGACATGGCAAGGAACAAATAAATGTCGATTCGAAATCAAACGTGCATACAACCACTATGAATCAGTCCATAACCAATTATGTGTATGAAATCACATGTAAAAACATGGTGAAATATTAGACATCTAGTTCTACCACCATAAGCAAGCATGTGAATCAGTGTCGGAAAAGAGAAAATATTATTAATGCTGCTGCAACTTCAAATACATATTTTTCACTTTGTCAAAACCCAATAGTGGAACATGGGCTATCCATCTCAAAGACTAATTCCAAAACCCTAGCCTCACTACAACTCCCTCTACTTGATCCCAAGATTTGAGTGCCTTTAGCTCTCAAGCACTGATTTTCTCTCTCGTCCTACTTCAACTCCAAAGCTAAAAGTCCTCTCCTATTGATCTCCTGAAGCCGCACATATAGGTTGAGGTGACTCTTGAGTTTCCCTTGACTGTTGACCTCCCTGACTGTTGGGCTAGCCTGCAGCTTGGTCCATTTGTGACCTGCGACCTAGGGTCATCTGTGACTTGCGACCTGAGGTTTGTCTCGACCTAGGAGGCTGCAACCTAGGGCCATTCCCTTCCATCCTTCTATTTTGGAGAGCTCATACCTTGCATAACACAATGTATTTCCTTAGTATTAGTATCGTGTGAATGGACTGGTGATAGATGGGCCACTGAACCTATTGTGACGTTCTTCGAGCTTTGTGAGGGCCCACCTTGCTTGCCATAGAATGCCGTAGCCTTTGATGTGCAAGTCAGAGAATTTTTCCTGCAAACAAATAACATGGGTCACGTGTATTTTAAAAAGATTGATGATGAAACAGATTTAATTAGCTGAAAGAGTGATTTAGAAAATAAAAAATTTAGACCCCTCTGTGGTCAAGTGTTGTGCCACAACGTGGTCTCCAGTGAATTTTCCCGGGATCTAAATGTTCGCAGCTAAGCCCGTCGAGAAGATCAATAGCGATGTCTTTATTTCGACCTAGGTGCCTCTGTTATCAAAGCCATCTACCTTGCATGTTGGGACAGAGATTCACCCTGCTGATATTGACTCATACCTCCTGTTGGTTCAAAACCCACTAGAGCTGGATTATTAACTGGGACTACGCCTTCCTTAAGTTCTCCACAAAGGAAACCATAATATGCGCCAATGTTATTCCTCCCATTTTCATAAGTTTTGCATCGAGATAGCTGTAAGGATGATACTGTTTTGGAATGGGGTTAATGTGTGATAAAGGTCATATTTTAGAGTGCGTGCGTAAGTCCCAGGTATCTGTTTTCGCATCTTCAATCTTGCACATACACGCAAATATTAACCGAGCCTCAATCCTACACATACATGCGAACAATAATTAATCATCGAGAGAAATTTAATTTTATTAAATTTAAGAATTAATATCTCGAGCAAGAGTTTCTAGTTCTTGAAATTGCTCGCAACTTTATGAATGCAAGCCTATGCGCTGATACGTTTTATGTTATGGCACCAAGGTGATGCCAATCGTCGTGTTCCCTTCCCTAAACATCATCAAAGGGCTCCCTCGGTTCATGAATACAACATATGGGTGATTTATGTAGCGTTTAGAGGTCGCACGGTTGTCATTTGAAGGAGGTCGCAACTCTGGCCGCTTTCCTAAGGTGTGATTGTGCAACTCGGTGATTTAACAGGAAATGCAACCTCACAGAGGTCGCACGGTCACAATTCCATTCTAGTCGCATATTTCAATTTCTCCACAATTTTTGCGACCCAGCGACTGGTCACACTTTCCATAGGTCGCACTGGTCACATCTATGGTCGCTTTAGGACTTTGCGACTGGTCGCAACAGGTCAGAAATCGCACTCCAAAATTGGTTGCGTTTTTTCTTGCAGTGCACTTACCCTCCAACCTCCAGCTCATGCTCATCTCAGGATCCAAGGGAAATGGAGAAAGGCTAAATAGGACTCTTTGAGCTCTGTACCATCCATTGAATCAATACGTCCCGCATTTGGATCTAGAGTCATCTCCCACATAGAGAGTTAGTATGTCTTGCTATGTGAGGCATATCTCCCTCTTTGCGCAAGTGGGGAATGTTCACGTGATCTATGAAGTTGATATGGTTACTCACAAAGGACCCACTATGGTTGCTAATACTCTTCATGTTGTAGCCATTTTGTTGAGGAAGAGTCAGTAGTGGAACTAGTTTATTAATCTCAGTGCTTCAGACTATCCTCTCGTTACTCAAGATAATCTGCTTTACACGTTTTCTTATTTACCTAGAGGTCTTAACTTCGTTGGATACACCAGCAACTACATTCAAGATGTTCGGGGGTTCTACTTGGATGGAACTATCTCGAACATTTGTTGAATTCATGATCTGGAGATGAGACAATCTCCCTAGAACACTTCTTATGTACAATGCAAACATTGTTTCTACACCAGATTTTTACTTTCATGCGCTTATTTTCAACTCTCCAGAATCTCAAAATACGACTGTCGACAGCGATCTTCATTATATAACATGGGATAATCCCCCAAAGCAGCACCCACGTTTTCTTGGGCTTAGAGACTTCAAAAAGACGGTGTAGAGAAATGCCCCATTTGTAAGAAAGTTATAAAAAAAAAAAATGTTCCAGTGCTTGACAAGATAGATAGAGAGATTCTGGATTGCAAAATGAGCAATGTTACTCCTGGTGACTGGTGTATAGGAAAACATAACGATCCCTTCTTGGTCGTGGGTGACAAAACATATCATCGGAATTTATACTCTTTGTTTATACGCACACTATAAATAATTCGTTTGAAGATCATCCCCTGCTCCAGAGTGGTCCCTACTCGACCATGCTTGACATATTATAACATCAATTAATACATGGTTATTATTAGAGAATAATGTCTCCAAATTTGAAAATAATTAACATGGGGCCCTAAGCTTGGAAAAAAAAAAAAACTCAAATAGAAGGCCCACATGATCCATGGTGGAAGCGCTTTTAATGAAAATATGTCATGTACTTAACACAAAAAAAACTTCCACTCAAGTACATGCATGATCACAGCTGTTGTACAAGATACCTCCACACATGGCGTGATTGCAGCAAAAGTATATTTTCATGATGGTGATAAGGTTTGCAAGGGGAAATAAATAGGTCAAGCACATCTAAGGCTGCTATCATGACAATCTGAGGGAAACCTATCTCTGAATCCAACAGAGGGACTCTCAGTGTTCTTTGAAGTAGAAAATCCCCAAGCCCTAGTGTATTGATGAGACATCAAGGAAAGAGGGTGTGGTGACAAGGTTCGGCAAGAATAGGTTACGAGGGTGTCACCGACTAAAGGCCGGGTTGAAACCCTAATGGTTGAGCGAGCATAGGGGGGACCCAAAATTTTGAATATACCCAAAATTTTGGGTGGTGTTGTAGTAGCTACAATAGAACCCCCAAGAATAAACCTTTTCATTTTGAAAAATTTTGGTTGGATCACCCAGAATTCATGGAAAATATAAAGCTATGGTGGTTTTAGAAAATCCTTGGATAGGGCACGAAAATGTTTAGAATCCAAGCCTGCATGAAGCACATAAGGGTGCGAATTAAAATTTCAAATGAAGAGATATTTGGCAACATATTTCAGGAAAAGAAAGCCTTGGAAGATAAGATGTTGGAGCTCCAGAAGAAACTGATGGATGAAGGTTACATGAAGGAGATGAAAAAATATGAGTAGTATTTACATCATAAGTGGACCAACAAATCTTGCCAGGAGGAAACTCTATGGAGGCAAAATTCGAGAGTTCAATGACTGAAGGAGGGGGAGAAAAACACAAAGTTTTTCCATAAATAAAATTTTGATCATAGAAGGATTAATAGGATCATTCATATTGGAGATGATAGTGGCACCTCCTATGATTCTCATGGAGATATTGATAACCTCTTGGTGAATCAATTTTCCACTATTTCTGAGTAACTAGATGTGAAAAGGGAGGAAGATATTAGGGAAGTTGTTGCTCACATCCAAAAGCTGGTTACTGAGGAACACAACCACAATTTGGACCAACTTATCTCAAAAACAGAAGTCGAGGATGCAGTGAATGAGATTCCAAATGGAAAAGCCCCAGGTCCGAATGGTTTCACGATTGAATTTTTCAAAGCTTGTTGGGAAATTATTAAGGAAGAAATCTAGGAAGTGGTTGAGGACTCCCATAATTCCTCTACGATCCTAAAATATTTGAACTCCACCTTTATCACTCCGATTCCTAAAGAAGCAGATGCTAGGACGCCTACCAAATTTTTCCCTATTTCTCTCTGCAATGTGCTTTACAAAATAATTTCAAAAGTTATTTCTAATAGGTTAAAGAATATCCTTCCCAAGGTAATCTGATAGGAGGAATCTAGTTTCATGGAGGGTCATCATATTCTCAACAATATTCTCCAAGCCCACGAGATGGTTCATTCCCTTCAAAGTAAAAAAAAGGCCAAAATGATTATTCAACTGGATTTATCTAAAGCCTTTGATAAGGTGAGTTGGAATTATATGGAAGCTATTATGGAAGCCTTTGGTTTTTCCAAAAAATGGATTAATTGGATCATGGAAATGGTGAAATCTCCTAGTTTCTCCATTTTGGTCAATGGATCACCTGCTAAGCCCTTTTTCCCTACCATAGGTATGCATCAAGGAGACCCAATATCCCCCTTTCTGTTTGTTATTCTAAAGGAAGGTCTGAATTGCAACATCAAAGCAGCCAAAGCTATAGGCAGGATTCAAGGGTTGGAGCCTCACGATGCAATCCAAACAACCACACACCAAAAATTTGTCAATGATACTATGCTACAAGGTATTCCGACGATGAGTGAGGCTAGGGCCCTCAACGATATTCTAGAAATTTTTGGTGAGGCTTCAGGTATGGAAAGAAATTGGTCTAAATCCATGACCTTCTTTTTCAATACTGATATATCTATTCAGAGAAATATTACAATAATTCTGGGGTTCTAAAAGAAAAATCTCGCTTCAAAACATCTCAGGGTCTCCCTTACTAACAAACCTTGGAAAAAAATCCAAGGTTGTCTTACAAGCTATCCCAAACTACATGTTCTCTGTTTTGTCGGCTCCTAAAGGGGTGCTGAAGTGAATCTGAGAAATCCAACATAATTTCCTTTGGAGAGGGGTTGAAGGAAAAAGGAAATGGGCTTTGGTGGCCTGGGAAAAAGTGTGTACTACTAAAGCCCTGGGAGGTTTAGGCCTACAAGACCCTGAAGTTGTAAATAAGGTTTGTGTTTCCAAAATTTTATGGAGATGGATGAAACACGGTACTACACCATGGGCCACTTTGTGGAAGGCCAAGTATGCTGAGAAATGGTGGATTCAAGACTTAATAAGGATGACTGGTAATAGTGTGGGATCCCCAATATGGAATCATGCATCAGAGAATAAGAAAATTGTTTAGAATCATTGTTTTTGGGAAATTCGAAATGGAAAGTCTGCTGTGTTCTGGGAGGATGCCTGGAAAAAACAGGCTAAACTGGCAAGCCCTCCTTGCTTCCTTCTCCAACAAGACCTCCAAAGTCAAGGTATGAAAAAGTATGCCTTTATTTGAAAATTGAGCCAGGGGACCTTAAATGGAGACACTGGTTGATTTATCATCCATTGGATGATGAGCATGATCTTAATCAGATGGAAGAGCATCGAACAGAGATGGGAAAGGGGAGAATTTAGTTTTTCCAGGATGATGATCAGCTGCGATGGGGGAATTATCAAGGAGGGTCTTTCAACCTACGTAAAGCGAGATACTACTTGGAAAATAGAGAGGTAGTGGAGGAAGTCCCTTGGAATGGCAAAGTTTGGGATTCGAACTAGTGGCCCAAAATTAAGACTTTCATGTGGCTCCTAATGCATAGGAGAATTATCACCTCGGAAAATTTGTTGAAGAGGGGTTTGATTGGTCCCTCGAGATGTAGTCTATGCTTAAATGAAACTGAAACCACTAATAATATTCTTAATACTTGTGGGGTGACTGTGGAGCTTTGGGACCAGGTTGCTGAGATGTTCCGTCAGTCCAATCGGTGCATGGATTCTATTCAGGAAACCATTGCGGGACGAAGGGCTAATTTTTCCAAGAATGGGTTAGTCAATATTTTATGGACTCTCATCTCAGGGTTCGTAGTGTGGAACATTTGGAAGGAATGGAATAATAAATTTTCCAGAATGTGGAGAAGAATTTAGCCAGCATAACGGAGGAAATCAGAAGGCAAATGAGGGAAACCGTTCGAACCTGTTTATGTTATTTTACTTTTGAGAAACCCTTGACCCAGGAGTAGTGAATTCTGGAGATTTTTGGATTGGGGAAACCGGTCTTGTTGGGTATTCATCCCTTCCGTCCTGTGAAAACCCATGTTCCTCAACACTGGGAGACTCCTGGTCGTGGCTTCCTGAAACTGAATTTCGACGGAGCCTCCCAGGGTAACCCAGGTAAAGCAGGGTATGGTGGCGTTATCAGACATAATTAGGGTCAAATCAATCAGATCTACTTCAAATCTCCGTGAGAGACCACAAATAATGAAACAAAGTTTGTAGTGCTAGAATGGGGCTTGGAAAGTTTGGTTTGAAATGACCTTGTTAATGTCATCATTGAGGGGGATTGTTTGCTTTCCATAAATTTGGCCAAGTGGCTTAAGAATGGTGCAAAATTAAGAAAATTTACTGTCCATTGGCATTTATTTCATGCCACACACAACCTTTCACACCACCTGGAGGTGTTAAGGGGTGTGGATTTCCATACCATTCGCCGCTCGACCAACTCCCTTACAGACCAACTGGCTAATGAGGTGGTGGATAACCCTGATGATGGTTTGGAAGTCAGATGGTTTGTCATGATATATGGGGTGCTCAAGAATGAATTTGAACATCTAGCTAGCAAAGATATGGAAGGTAACCACGATGATAAGACGATACATCAGGAGGTGTCAGGCGAAGAGGCTAATGACCAAACCCCTTAGTGTATTAATGAAAGGAGATGATTTGATGGAAGAGAATTATGTGGAGTCTTAGTGTCATTTTTGCAATGGCTAGGAGAAGAGGGATAACATGAATTCATAAATTAAGGGAATGAATCGAAGGGAAGGTCTCTGGAATCGCTCAGAAAATTTGAAGAAGGATATTCTCTTTGGGAAGATGAGAAGAGTAATTTGCAATGCACTACCAAAGAGCTACAAAAAAAGCTAGATTTGATTAATAGTGAAAAGGAATTTCTGAGGAAGAAAAATTCAAAGCTTGACACAGAAGTAGAGCCCTTTAAATATCGTTTGAATGAGTTTGTAATGTTCCCAATCTGGACTGCTTAACCAAACAGGTCTGAAAAATGCATTTTTCAGGGATGTGTGCTTCTGAAACTAATACCAGCCCTTGGATCCCTTATATCAGAGTATCTAAGACCGAAATACAAGAGGAGGCTCAAAAGAAATCACTCTGGGTGGGTTAAACATATCTCCCACACCTAGTTGCCTTCAGAAAATTGCCCAATGAAGGGCTGCAACAGTATAAAACACAATACTGGAGTATCAGTGAGCTAATAACTATGAAATGTGTTTATAAACACCTCATATGCAATTTTATGTACAACATCAAGAAGAGAGATTAATTCCATTGACAAAGGATGGGGAAAAGGGGTGATTTATGCCCTAAAATAAGTGTATTTAGAAATATGCGTAAAAATAAGGTAAATGGCGAGAGGTTATTTTAGCTTAGGCCTTTAGGGACTTCCATAACGAATTTCAGGTCAAAAACATTATTCTGGCTAAGTTAAACAGTTCCTCCACTCCCGAAAGGGCTTAAAAGGCTGATTTCCCATAACCTAGAGTATGCAGAATTTTCTGAAGCTTGAACAACGTGATTTTCTAAAGATAATAGATGAAAATAAGTATTAAAATCATGTAATTAGACCTGGGGTAAGACTTATGCATTTACAATATAAAAACAAATATTTTACATGGATAAACCCTTAAGATTGAGGGGCTGTAACACTGGAAATTGCCAAGAAATATAGACAACATAATTTTCTGAAGACTGAAGCACTTCTATATTAGAGCTTAAATATAGAACAGATATATGCATGAAAATATAGATCTATTACAAATCTGGAAGCCAAAGAGGCTGCTTATTACATTCCCCTTGGGGTTTTGTGAAAAACATGAAGCACAAAGAGTAGACTTGAGATCTAAGGTTGCAGATATGCAGAATGATTCAGAAATTTCTGAATAATACAATGGTTTAGTAGATCATATCTGAAACTAACATGGATTGGATGGCCAATCCATGGATCACCACAGTGAGAGGAAGAATCCCAACACCGGAGATCTCCTCCAAAATGTAGACAAAACACCCTACAGTTGTATATCTGATAATAACGCTGTCCAGGGAGAGAAACATCGCTATAGGCTATGAGAATGATTTTTCCTAATGCCAAGATCAAAAAATGAAGCACAAGCTGTGGATGCACTCTTCCAGGAGGTTAAAAGACACACTCACTGGGAAGAGGTTCCAATATAAGCTAGATCTTTGCAGATCTAGAGTTCCACTTGCTGCAGCTCACTTAGACAATGAAACCCTCACTGGATTTACGCTACCAAAGAGAGATGGAGCTTGGCCATATGCCAGATAGTGAATAAGAAGCACAAACCATCCTAGAGCTACTCAATGGAAGGATGGAGAACCCCCACAGTAGATCCTCTCTAGTCTCTTGCTAAAAATCCCAGAGAACTAGAATTTGTCTAAGCAAAAAAATTCTCCAAAATCATAGTACATTCAACAACCTTTCTCTTGAGCCTTCTCCTTCATTTTGTAAGATGAGGATGTGAAAAACCATAAACCACCTTGAATCACTTAACCCCTTTCACATGAGTTCCTCCTTCTAGAACTACACTGTCCCTTTATGAGATACAATGAATCTAGACAACGCTGTAGATTTAGTCAAGGTTGACCCAGTCTCATAGCTTAACCCCTTTCACACCTGCAAGTGGATTTTATGTAAATGGCTCAAATATAGCTTTTTTTACATTGAGCATTGATTTATTCACTGATCTAAGGAGTTTTACTTGTCCTCCATTAGTCATTTATTCATAAATGGGAAATAATTTTTTTTTTAAATATTCCTATTAGCTTGGGCTAATTAGGAACATTACAGTCCTCCCCCCAAAAGTGTTTCTTGCCCTCAAGCAACTGACAAGGTGAGTGCTGCAAAATATCCAATGGAATTGTCTCCTCCCCAGAATGAACCAAATAGTTTTCATCATGAAGTAGTGGGAGATACATAGAAAGAATCACATGCTGTCCATTGGCATTCTCAAGGCATGAGAGATGGTGAATTGTGGGTGCTTCAAACCCCATGAGAAACTTCAATCTCCATGCTATCATCCAAAAAAAGTGAGCCATATTTGGTAGCTCAAAGAAATAGTCACCAATCCCCACCATATGCAATGTGTAGGGGCTCCATGGCTGGAAATGAGAGATAATAATACTCAAATCACACTGTCTCTCCCTTCGTTTATGATAAATATGGAGCTGGTGATCCTAGGCTGCAATAATATAATCATCATGAAGCCAAAAGAGACTTGGAACTTCATTATTCCCTTCACGGATTCTAATGAGCCTCCTTGCCCAATCTCACATGCATATAGTGAATAGAGGATATTCACCATGTGTGCTCCCAAAGAAACATGGACTAAGTGTCATATGACATATTGGATGGTGACAATAGTCCCTCCCTTGAGACCAGCATTGTCCCTCATCTTGCTGCCTCAAATCATAGTACAATAAGTGGCCATCCCACCACCTTCTTGCTGCAAAAAGCTTCTTCAAGGCTTGGAAATAGTAGAGGATAATAGGTGTTGGTTGAATATGATTCAAGCAACACATGTCTTGCTGAAAATTCTCCCAAGTGGGAGACTTCTTCCAATGACATAAGCCCAACATATGGCTCCTTGCATAAGAAAACAAAGGATATGATGTAGCAGCCATACAATGTGCTATCCTCCTCTTGAAGCATGAGTGAATATGGGAGATTTCATTCACAAAGGACACACTCAACCTATATGTCATCCCTCCTCTCATGTTCCCAACAAAGATCAGAGCATGATCATCATCATAAGATAAACAAGCTCCCTTATGCCATCCCATGAGAGAGTTACAATTCCTCCCAAACCCAAGTACATACATGATCATGAGATACATTCCAAAAGGAAATACATGTACATACATGAGACTCATCCCAATCACAAGAAAATATATGGACATGAAATTTTACATGGGATGTACAAAATATCTTCTTGTCAACCAAAGAAACCATGCCTTCTTCTTCTTATGCATCCTCTCATTGAGATACAAGGCATGAGACAAGAAAATATCAAACCTTGGGTAGTACCCATACTCACCCAATAGCAACCAGTGTAGGACATCTCCTACTTGCATAAAATTCAGATGTGGTAAGTGGTTTTCCCACCACTTACTTGCTGCCCATAACATATCTCCATGGCTGAAAGTGGAAGATATATTTGGTGCCTTAGGAAAGCACCCATCATGCTGCAAAATCTCCCTTAGTCCATCAAGGGAGTGGCCATGAAGCTTATAAGATATGACACTCCTCCTTGGAGTCATGGCATGGATATATAATGTAAAAGAATGCATATAATCAGAAAATATATCATGATTTGTATAAGTATGTTCTTCACCAATAGTCCTCCTCCAACGAGTGGAGAGGTGCATAGATCTATCTCCTTCCTCATGAGGAGAGAGAGGGCTGAACTAACTCTTCCATAGAGTTATATTGCTGCTCCATCTTCATGTGATACATGCATCTTTGATAATGCTGATATAAGTCTTCTTCAAAGCCTTACCACATGAATACATTTGAGATAATATAGTGTGTTCTAATGAAAACAGTGGGGGTAGAAAGCAAGATATCATAGGCAACACCTAGTAGTTGGTCCTTGAGTCTTGACTCTTTAGTGAAATAGATCTGATCATGAAATAAAATGACTCCATCAACCACCTTATACCTCCTATCTTTCCTTTGTCCATCAAGAAACTTACATGTGAAGAGTTTCTTGGAATACTCTACCAAGAGTTGGGATTCCCAATAGGAATCAAGGCTTCTCAACAAACACAACGTTGTAGAGTTATGAAATGAAGTAGTCATCCCCTCATCTTCTTTCTTTTTATGGAGAGATATCATTTGCTGCCCCAAATCTATGGAGTGGAATTTTGACACCATTCTAATGTCATCATAGGTCTTTGAATTATTCTTTATCAACGCAAATAGATGAGTGAGAAATAGTAACATAAATTTTAGGATTTTGTTCAGCTCTCCTTGAAATCTATCAGTAGATATTAGTGCTGTGGTATCTCCCTTCAAGGCTCCCTCCTTAGCCAATTTTGTCATTGATGCACAAAGTTGAGAGAACACTTTATTCTTCTTTTCATCAGGGGGTCTCCCTGGTGAAATGCCTCCATGTAAAGAGACATCAAGATCTGAAGTAGACTGTATAAATGGTTGGACTGATGTGTCCCTTTCCTTGCTACATAGTTTAGTCTCCTTCTCATGAATAGAAACCCCCTGAAATAAACAAGGGTGCATGCTCCTCATCATTGGATGCCGATCCATCCTTCCTCCTCTTGCTTGGAGTAAGGTATCATTGCTCAATAAGGCTGTCACATAATGTTCCTTGGGAATCACTTGCAAAGATACACAAGCTATTTCCCTTGAAACAAGAACTTCATCTCCATCCACATGTGGTAATGGGTCTTCTTTTGAAGTGACAACATTGCTACTACCTTCTGGCTCTTCCTTCTCATCAATATTTGAGAACACCCCACTATCAACAAGAGACCTTGGATCTTGGTCTTCTTTTGAAAGAGGAATCTCCATGACTTATTTTTGAGAAGAAATCTCTTCATGCAATGGGGATCTTGCCCTTGGCAAGGTATCACACAAGTTTTCATCCCCTCCAACAGAAATCTGAAGTGGAGTTTTCATAGTAGGTCTTTCCAACTCATGCAAGGGTTTTTCATGCTCATGCTTTTCTAGCTCTTCCACAGATGTTTTAGCTTGCCTCTCATCAAATCTCTTCACCATTCTCCTAATGAACTTAGCATAAGTGGAAATATTTGAATTATTCAAAGAAAAAGTTTCAAATAAACACCAAGCATAAGCTTTACCTTTAAGATGCAGCGCTGCTACCTTAAGGGCTTCTTCTTCTGAAACTTGATGTAGATCCAGATATGAGTCTAGCCGATCTATCCATTCTTCAGCTGTGCATGTGGAGGATCCATAAAAGTTAGGCAGAAAGAATCTACCTCTCATTCTTCTATTGCTGGCTCTTCTCTCCTCCTTGAGCTGGAAAAACTCTTGGAAGCTCAAGTTCTCCTTGATTTCCCAATATTTAGATTCATACTCCTGAAGATAATCACTCAAAGTCTCCCCCTTTTGTGCATCTTCCTCCTTCATCTTCCTTGCAGTCTTCTTGACCTCCTTGGAGAGATTCTCTCTAGATCTAAATTATGATGAGAGTAAAATAATATTCTTCATCATTCTGATCTCTTGGGCTTAGACTCACAGGCTGAGCCAAGACTATGCTTCGATACCACTGTAATGTTCCCAATCTGGACTCCTCAGCAAGACAGACCTGAAAAACACATTTTCAGGGATGTGTGCTTTTGAAACCAATACCAGCCCTTGGATCCCTTATATCAGAGTATCTAATACCGAAATCCAAGAGGAGGCTCAAAAGAAATCACTCTATGTGGGTTAAACAAATCTCCCACACCTAGTTTCCTTCAGAAAATTGCCCAATGAAGGGCCACAACAGTATAAAACACAGTAATAGAGTATAAACGAGCTAATAACTCTAAAATGTGTTTAGAAACACCTCAGAAGCAATTTTATGTACAACATCAAGAAGAGAGATTAATTCCATTGACAAAGGATGGGGAAAAGGGGTGATCTATGCCCTAAAATGAGTGTATTCAAAAATATACGTAAAAATAAGGGAAATTGCGAGAGATTATTTTATCTTAGGATGTGAGGGACTTCCATACCGGATTTCAGGTTAAAAAAATCATTCTAGCTAAGTTAAATAGTTCCTCCACTCCCGAAAGGGCTTAAAAAGGCTGATTTCCCATAACCTAGAGTATGCAGAATTTGTTGAAGCTTGAAAAACGTTATTTTATGAAGCTAATAGATTAAAATAAGTATTAACATCATGGAATTATACCTAGGGAAATACTTATACATTTACAAGATAAAAACAAAGATTTTACATGGACAAACCCTCAAGATTGAGGTGCTACAACACTGTAAATTGCCAAGAAAGATAGACAACGTAATTTTCTGAAGACTGAAGCACTGCTATATTAGATATTAGATCTAGAAAATATATATGCATGAAAATATAGATCTATTACAGATCTGGAAGCCAAAGAGGCTGCTTATTACATTCCCCTTGGGGTTTTGTGCAAAACATGAAGCACAGAGAGTAGACCTGAGATCTAAGGTTACAGATCTGCAAAATGATTTAGAAATTTTTGAATAATACAATGGTGTAGAATATCATATATGTAACTAACATGGATTGTATGGCCAATCCATGGATCACCACAGTGAGAGGAAGAATCCCAACACCGAAGATCTCTCCTCCAAAATGTAGACAAAACACCCTATAGCTGTAGATCTGCAAATAACGCTGTCCAGGGAGAGAAACAATGCTGTAGGCTTTGAGAATGCTTTTTCTTGTTTCCAAGATAAAAAACTGAAGCACAAGCTATGAATGCACTCTTCTAGGAGGCTAAAAGACACACTCATTGAGAAGAGGTTCCAATATAAGCTAGATCTTTGCAGATCTAGAGTTCCACTTGTTGCAGCTCAATTAGACAATGAAACCCTCACTGTATTTATGCTACCAAAGAGAGATGGAGCTTGGCCATATGCCAAATAGTGGAGAAGAAGCACAAACCCTCCAAGAGTTACTCAATGGAAGGATGGAGAACCCCCATAGGAGATCCTCTCTAGTCTCTTGCTAAAAAGCCCAGAGAACTAGAATTTTTCTAAGCAGACAAATTCTCCAAAATCATAATACATTCAACAACCTTTCTCTTGAACCTTCTCCTTCCTTTTATAAGATGAGAATGTGCAAAACCCTAAACCGCCTTGAATTACTTAACCCCTTCCACACCTGCAAGTGGATTTTATGTAAATGGCTTAGATATAGCTTTGTTTACATTGAGAATTGATTTATTCACTGATATAAGGAGTTTTACTTGTCCTCCATTAGTCATTTATTCATAAATGGAAAATAAAACAAAATTTAAATATTCCTATTAGCTTGGGCTAATTAGGAACATTACAGAGTTGAAATTAGAGTTGAATGAATCCATGGCACGTTTGGAGGAATTTCTTGGAAACTTAGATGAGAACAACTATTTGTGGAGTATCGAAAAGAAAAAGTCAGAAGACATTTATGAAAACGAGGAAATAGACTTTGATTCGATGGAAAATGAAAGGGCAGAATTGACATAGAGGAATAGTGACCTAGTGACTAAAGTTGAGTTCTATAAGTCCCATTTGATTGAGTATAATTTTGTACTTGTTTGCTTGGATAATGAGAGGCAGGTGCCCAAAGCTGTGTCCTCAAGAAATGCCAAGAGGTAGGAAGCTTTGATGATTGAAAATGCAGCAAAGGAAAATAAAATTATTTGCCTTCAAAAATAGGAGGAGTTGGGCAGTACTAAAGTTTGCTTGAAGTGCAAAAGAGGATTGAAGAATTTGATGTTGAAATTAGTAGAATTTACAAGAAATCCTACGAATTGACTAGAATTAATTGTGGATATCTATGGAATTGTTCAAAATTTATGTTAAAACTTGTTATAGTGAGCCCATTCCAAATTGCTAGATGGATGATCCTTCTGCCATTTTCTTTGCTCTCTTTCATGCTATAGGCATGTGAGGAAGGAAGAGATGAAGTGGATGTTGTTGAATATATTTTGCTGGGTTCAGACGAGGTAGTCTATGCTATGGAAGTGGGAATTAGTCTGTCTAAAAGGATCCTGATGCACCTGAGTGGGACCCGTGTGATGTTTTTACTTTGTGATGGGTTCTTATGATTTTTGTCTTTTGGGACAATAGGTATGCTACCAAGTATAGTATAATGGTCAAGGTTTGAAGAATGGTTTAAGCCTCATTTGTTAGTTTGGTTTCCATTATGGCAAAATGACAGTTTTGGCAATTTTTGTAACATTATGTATCTCTAATTCATTTATATAATATAAGAATGTTGAATTACAAAAAAATGAGAGTATAACATTGAATCAAATTTCGAATATTTACAAAAGGCTAGAAATGAAAAATCAATAGTTGAGAGACCTTACCAAATCGTAAAAAAACGACATATTTTATAAGAAATATAATTCTAACAAATCACGAGACAGTTGAATAAAGAGCAAGAAAAAATAGTGAAATAAATATTGACAACAAAATAAACAAATCTAAATAAACCAATATATGTATTTGTGACAGGTAGTGCAGGTACTGGAAAAACATTTACTACAAAAGTAATCTTCCAATCTCTAATGCACATGTACAACAACATATTCAAATATGACCTAGCTTAACTAAAAGGAATCATAAAAGCATATATAGGGAAGGCAACATTCAATGCATGTGGCATAACATTGCATTCTGCATTCCAGTTTCCATTTAATAAATTAGAATATCTTCTGCTTAAAAATGAAAAATTAGATACATTAACAAAGCATTGTGCACAACTTCGTGTAATGCTTATAGATGAAACATCCTTAATGGGTGCAACATTCTTGTACCAAGTTGATAAGTGATTACGAGAAATAAACAATAGTGCATTAGCTTATTTTGGAAATTTTGATATAATATTTTCAGATGATTTATTTCAAGCATAACCTATCAAAGATTCTCTAATTTTTTAATATCCAATCTTAGAAAGGGAGAAAACACCATACAATTTTTGGAAGGGAAAAAGTAAAATGCCATGAATTGCATATGATAATGTGTCTACAAGACCAAAAAATCGTTGAAATCCTCACCAAAATGTAATTGAATCAACAATATGATGAAGACATAGAATATATAAACAATAATATCCATAGACTTGCTCCACTAGATTCATTATTTCCATACCTATAAAATAGGAACAAGGATGTACATAAGCATAATGAAAAAATGTTGTTACATGTAAAGGAAGAACTAATAGTTCTCGATGCAACTGAAGAAGATGAAAGTAAGGAAATAAGTTACGTACCATATGAGAAAACAATGTGGTTGCAAACAAAAATTCTTATCAAATGCAATGTCCTCTTTGATCTATATGCAGGAAATTGCAATGTACATGATGGGCTTATTAATGGCACCGATGGAATATGAAAAATATGAACAAAATATAGGAAAATTTTTGACATAATCCAGATAGATTCTGTAAATCAAGACATTGGATAATTGCAAAGAAACAAGTACCATCATATACATAATAATTCGCTGGTTTGTAGATCATGTAGACATGCATATGTGTTCTATATGCATTGTTGAAGGTGTCATTGTTCGTTCCATTAGAGAAAATAGCCTTCAGGTTATGTATAAACGTCCCAGAGCCTAATTGCAGTACAATGTTGAATTTATTAAGGATTTTAGTGAAAATGAATGTGTTATATTTGGAAAAAGGATGCATGAATTAATTTAACCATGGAGAATGAGTGACCAAAAATTTAAAGAGGAAGCTTCTAAAGAATACTCCTTTTCTCCTCTAAGTTATGGTCAATCTTTTTTTGTTTCCATTCTTTGTAGTATTTTCAGTAGAAATTATGTTACACATTTTCCTTTAGACCGGGTTCCACTTATTTAGAGAGCTTTTGAAGGCTTTTCCTTCAACTGGGCTAAAATCTTATCTGAAAACATATCCACACAAGTTTAAAGTTTTAGAGCCTCCAAAAATAATCTATATAATCCTCCTTTTTACATGTCGAACTACATTATGGATGACATATGTTTCTTGACTTCCTTTATTGCTATGGGTTGTAAATGGACCCCCTCTATGGCACCACTACCTATACATATTTACCGTTTAAAATTTTTGGAAGAAAACTACATGGTGACTGTTTCTACTCAATTAGTCATTTCATCATTATTCCTATTCATGAGAATTTGTTCCACATAACCCCCCCCGAATGTTGGAAAATGCTAAACTTGTGATTTCTCCAATCGATGATAGGTACTTTGAGTAAAATTTTTGCTACCTGAGAATTTATGGTTTTCAGGGATCTCCACATGCTTTTCCCCTATTTGTTCTTGATAAGTTAATTTGCAGAGAAGTATCTTACCAGACTATCAAAACCCACATTGCCAATGATTTTCACAAAAAATCCAAAATAATTTGGTCCTGTTTTCCCATACATATTGGCATCTACATCTTCGAAAATGTCGTGCATGCCAAGAAATAATTACTCATTTTGAATGTTATCAAATTAGACAAAATTTATTTAAATTACAGTGACCATTTAGGTATTTTATCACACCATTGCATTGTAGTTTGTCATAAAAAAATATGTACATGAAAATTTTTCTTGTGATAACATCTTTTGTAGAGTTCAATCCTACGAGGAAGCTTGTCTGAAGGCCTGAGAACTTCCTCCCATTGAATATGAGAATTTATTGGCTTTTAAAGTAGAAATAAAAACATGTTTGTCATTGATTATGCAAAAATCAATTGGTGTGGAACATGTTGCATGGGCTTCCTTATCTAGTGTTCATATAGTCATCCCAGATGATGATTCAGGTGATATTGAGCATACATTTGCAAAATTTGCAGAAGAGTTCTCAGAAAAAGACATTACTGAAAAAGTTTCCATATCAGACCAAATGGATCAACAATGGGAAATTTTTTTAATTTCCACAACAATTATTTCATAGCAAAAAAAGTATTTGAAGCACCTACTAGTTTTCAAGAGTAGAGCAGGAGATGCTTGAGGCTTCTACTAATATCACAACCCTTTTTCAACAATCACAACAAAAATTGCCCCCTCGTTCTACAAATGTGGATAATGATATAGAAATATGTTTGAGCACATCTAGAGTAATAATGAAAACTCCCATTAGTATCGTTCCCGATAATAACTCACATGAAGAAATAATGGTCAACTCCTTGTCACCTATTGAAATGGATTATATTTTTCAATTGGATTTTTACTTAATCTATTAGAAGAAGGTTGTGATTGAAAGAAGCTCAAAAAAAGAAAGTTTATAATGAGAAATTAAATAGTAGATGTCCTTGCCTAGGTGGTTTGGGATGGCTCTCAGTTAAACAAAAAAAAGTGGTTCGGGAATTGATTTATTACATGGGAGCATATGAAAATGCTAATGTTTTTCTTGCATTAGTATGTTAATGGAAATTTTAAGCATAAAGAGGCTAAAATCTCATAGTTAGAGCAAAAATTATTAGAACAAGGTAATTAGTTTCAAGCACAATTGAAACTCCGAGAACATGAGTCTAAAAAAAAATTCACTCAAAAAATAGAAAAGCTACAATACATATTGAATGGTGAAATCAAAAAATTGCAACATGAGTTACATCTAACAAATCAACAAAAGAATGTTCTATTGATGGAACTTAAATCAAAAGTCCAATAAGTGACAAAAATTTATTTATCTTGAGAATTTCAAACAGGAGGCTATTGACATCAATATACAACTCATTCATGCACAAGAATAATTATGTAATAGGATAATCCTTGCTCAAGGCCATGAGATTCTATTAGATTTGTTATTCAATGATATGATTGACAAAGAACCTGAGTATCAATATGTGAATAGGCAACTAACTGAGTTGCTTACCTACAAAATGCTGATAAAAGAACCACCCCCGACCTACCATGAGTCAATGTATTACCAAAAAAATAATTTTAAGAGCCTAGAAAACTTACTTGCTTAATTCACAAGAAATTATTAAAATTGCACAACAAAGTTGTTCTCCTTTTATAAATCTATAGTGCAGGTAATAAAAAATACAGGGTTTGCATTAGAGATTTTAGAAGACAAGCTACTGGAGGCTAATTCACTAAGAAAGCAGATGCAGGAACATAAATAAGAGCAGCGATATAATATTGAACATATCGAAAGATTGACCTAGATGTTATTTGGAGATTTTTTGTCAAACCACAAATTTTCTTGCTCATGACTAAACTAGTTACCTATTGAATCACACAAGAATTTCTAATTATGGAAGCACATATATTCAAATTCCAAGTCAATATGTAGCTCAAACCTCCTGCACAACTCCTAGATATTTACTCACGGCGGAAATTTTCCAATGAAGCTTCTTTGGGCATGATGCGAATAGGCTGAAGACTTGTTTTTATGTCAAAATTAGAACAAACTTTCACTTTCATATTTTTTGATTGTTAGGCTATTAACTAAAAAAAGCTTATAAATGATATAAATAAGAACACAATTCTAAAATAGGGGTTTTGATTTTGTTAAGAAATTATGTTATGCATTGTTGTAAAGTTATATTTTCTTTTAATTAGTCGAGTTCTCGTCGTTAAAGAACCTTTCTATTGAGAGGTCACGAGGTTAATTTTCCTTTACAATCCTGGGGTTAGGCTCTATTAATGGGTCAATTCGAAGTGATCCCTTTGGGTGGATCTGCCCAAAATGTTTTTTCCGTGGACGTAGTGGTCACCAAAAACCAAGGTTATATTTTATTAATATAATTTTGGGCTGGTGCTGTAGGTTTTAACCCTGTACATAAATTATCTGCAAATGAATCTTAAAAACAGAAAATAAACAGTAGCAAGAGCATAAAACATAAAACAGATAAACACAAAGATTTTCCCCTAGATCCCAAATTGGGACGACCAACTTGATTTTTCATTTTATTCCTTTTAGTGTTACAACACATATATATACATGCCGAAGCATACACAAACCCAACATTATCCCACTTGTTTTCTTTCCGCACGGGGCCACAGGAGAGTTGAGTCATTAGCCCAGTTTTGCAACACCCATTGTTTCTCTACACCAAGAGAACTTCTGAGTGCTCACAAACTTTGTCAATGCATCTGCAACATTCTTCAAAGTGTCCACCTTTACCAGCAACACCCTTTTAGCCTCAACCTTATATCTCACAAAGTGATATTGAACATCAATGTGCTTTGTCTTTGAATGATAAGCAAGGTTCTTAGCCAAGAAAATTGCACTTTGGCTATCGCAGTCTATCCTTATAGCTTGCTGCACCAACCCCATACTTGAACACAATCTCTGCAACCAAACTGCTTCCTTGCTTGCATGAGTGGCTGCCATGTATTCTACCTCTGTAGTTGAAAGAACCACTACAAACTATCTTTTACTCATCCAAATTACTGCACCTCCAAATAGGCTAAACACATACCCACTTGTAGATCTTCTTTGGTCCATATCTCCAGCCCACTCTGCATCAAAAAAACCACGAATGTCCAACACTCTTTCCAATCCTAGTCTTCCCTAGTAGTATAAGCCATAATCACTAGTGCCACATAAATATTTGAAAACCCGCTTCACTGCTATCTAATGCTCCTTCCTTGGGTTTGACATAAACCTGCTCAATACTCCCACTGCATGTGCAATGTCTGGTCTAGTACAGACCATTTCATACATCAGGCTACCCACTGCACTTGCATATGGAACACGGGACATATCCTCCTCTTCTTATTGTGTCTTGGGACACTGTTTAGCAGAAAACTTTGTACCTACAGGAATCAGAACATTCATTGGTTTACTATCCTGCATATTGAACCTCTGAAATATAGTCTCGACATACTTCCTCTAGTTTAACCAGAGCTTCCTCTTTGCTCAATCTCTCTTAATTTCCATGCCCAAAATATAGTTTGCAGCACCAAGATCCTTCATGTCGAATTTGGATAACAGTTGGGTCTTCAAATCTTGGATAATTTCTTTGTCATTTCCAATCAACAACATATCATCCACATACAAGACCAAATAAATAACACGATCACCAATTAATTTAAAATAAACACAGTGATCCTCCTTGCTTCTAGTGAAGCCAAGTCCCCGTATGTAGGTATCAAATTTCTGATACCACATCCTTGGTGACTGTTTTAACCCATACAGAGACTTCTTTAACCTGCATACTAGTTCTTTCTTCCCCTTCACCATAAATCCTTTAGGTTGTTTCATGTAGATCTCCTCTTCCAGATCCCTGTGAAGAAATGCTGTCTTCACTTCCATCTGTTCTACCTCAAAATCAAATGCAGCAGCAACAGATAAAATTAATCTAATAGAAGCAACTTTGGCAACAGGAGAAAAAATATCACCAAAATAAATTCCCGGCACCTGGGAATAACCTTTTGCTACCAACCGAGCTTTGTATTTCTCCACCTTGCCTTCTACATTCATCTTCTTCTTAAACACCCATTTTCTCCCGATGGGTTTCCTTCCAGCCGGAAACTCCACCAGATCCCATGCCTCATTTTTATGCAAGGATGCCATTTCATCAACCATGGCCTCCTTCCAGAGTTTTCCATCCTATGAATCTACTGCTTCCTTGATAGTTCTGGGATCATCATCAGTTATAGTTAAAGCAAAATTTGGACAGAAAGAAGATAGATAAATTAATTACATTTTTTGTGATGTAATTAATGTTTTTAATTAAAATTTGTAGATAAATAAAATATTATTTTGTGTTGTTTTTTGATATATTTTCTAGTTAAATTTGTCAAGAATTTTTTGAATTATAGTTTCATTTGTGAAATCTATATAATTTTAGTGTCGTAGAGATTTATGCATTAAATTTACTTATACAACTTTTAAACAACAAAAAATGTGATCTGACCAAAAATGATTTGATCCAATTCTTATAAAAAAATCTAAAACATATAATAATTATAAAAAAAATCTAAAACACAATTATTAATTATAATAAAATCCAATGATTAGAATAATATATACACTTGCAAGTAGAAGCCACATGGTGGCAATGTGCAAAAGAGAAAAAACATTGACATTGCCACCACGTCGCTCTTGTTGTTTATATATTATGTCTTAATGAGATTTCTGATACATTCACATATTGTTAATGATTTCGATAAATATTTTTTGACTTTTTGGCCCAAACATTATTTTTATTTTTGATTAATTACAAGGGACAAAAAACGGGTGCAAGTAAGCCATCTGCACAGCTAAAGTCCGTGCGCAAATAGTCAATGTGTCGAGGTAAGGGTTGTGCTGAAGTAAATATTGTGCAGATGTGAAGCATGTGTAGAGGTAATATTTTAAGTTTCATTTCTGCATAATGCTAGGAAAAAAAATATAGTTTATCTATGCACATGTCTTTCTTCTGCAAAGAATTTAGCCCTATGCATGTCTTCTCTTGGCATATGCGTTACTTTTGCAAATGTCTCTGTTCCACTAGTGGAATTAATAATTCTTGTTCCTAGAAGCTAAAAGTTTATCTGGTAAATATACATTCCTTTTCATTTGTTATCTTGGAAAAGCACAAAAAACAAATTTGCATAGATTATCGTCTTTTAGACATAGAATAAGTATTTTCCACCAAACATGGAGCAAAAACAAAAAAAAATATTTGTAGCAAATAAGGGATGGTGTGGTAACTCTTTCATGAATATGCATGAGCATGTATCGGTCAAAGCACAAACAATTATACTTATTTATGTTTCTAAAAAATAGTTAGCGAGGTGATTTTTATGTGATTTATAACATAACATACATAGTTTAATCAAACTAGAATGAAATAAAAAACATTCTGTTAGGTCACTATATTACTAGTGTAGTCCCTTGTTGTTAGTTTCACCCCCTTATTGTTATTTTTGTGCCCCATAAAACCCCACTATTGATATTGTTGTGCCCTTGCATTATTATTGTTAGGTCGGCTAGGATTATATTGTGACCCCATGAACTCCTTGTTAGCTCCCTGTAATTTGCTAGATTGAATGAGATACAAATTGATAAGGGTAACATCAAACCAAGCTTTGGAACCCAAGGACCTAGCCTTCCTGGATTCAGAGAGGGATCTCTCAATGAGTGCAAAGATATGTCTTATTTACTGATTAGGGCTGATTTTACGCTAGATGTTAAGTGCAAGGTATTTTGATTTTTTTTTTGGTTGGGTATGATACTTTGATAGATTTTAGATAGGAAACATGGAAGATTGTTAAGTCATTGGGCAATGGAGTCTAACAAGGTACAGATAAGTTCATCAATGGCATTTAAGAGCATTTTCAGGGTAATTTTACCTGGTTGGTGGATCTTTTAAGGTTATGAAGGATTTATGAAATGGACATAAAGGTTGAGAACAACAAACTAATAAAAGGCTGAAACCGAATCCTTTATATACTTGTAAATTGAGGGAGTTAGAAAATTGATAAGAACAACAAGAGAATAAAAGGCATAAGCAGAACCTAATCCATTTGATTTTAGACTGAAAATAGATAATTAACCAAGACAAACATTCAGATAAAAACACAGAAAGGTAAGAAACTATCCAACTTTCAGAGATTTTATCATCTAGAGCAGAAAAAAATTTAAGATATACAAGTAACTATAACCATAGAAGGAGAGAAAACTCTAACATCCAAAGTTACAACTATAAGGTTTCCTTAAAACAATTTTAGCAAAGTAAAGGAAAAGAGCATGATTTTAAACAAACTTATTTGACAAACCTAGACAAAGCTGCTTTAAAGAGATGATTCCAAGGACAGAATATTTCAGTGGCAATAATATGCAGGGCTAACCATGAATCATGTTGAAACCAACTGATCTAAACTATTCAAAAAATATACAAGCATAAAAAATACTTAGAGAGAAAAAAGATGAATTCTCTAATATATCCTAGCAGAAGAAAACATTAAGGCAGTGAAGGACAAACAGATTTAAGGTGCCATTAGAAAACATTTCTTAATCTAAATTCTTTGTACTACTGCAACATAGCAAGATGGAAAGCATAATGGAAAACTACAAAACATAAACAAAAGAAAACTTCACCATCAACCAAGCCTATGGATCCTGCAAACAATCCTTCTCCATCAACAAGCAAATCAGATCATGCATGAGTTCCAAGACATCAATTTCTCTTCAGGAGCTTCAAAGGACTATGTATTATTCCAGCATTAGTCATCAAAATCCAACATTTACAATGAGTTCCAATGCAGTATTTTTGCTACAAATGAGGAGGTGGAACTCTTCTAGGGTTCAAAATGTTATTAATGACAGAGTAAATACGTTGTTGACCTTGATAACCATGCAAGGCATAAGGTAGGAACATCTGTAGATACCTCTCTGTTTTAATAAATCTGTCTTTACTTTCTAAGGATAAAAAAGGTGAAAATATTGACTTTAAGGCTTTATCATTATCTTTTACAATAACTGTCCTGACAGTTTAAACTATATTCTTTTGTGTAATAACTGCTGATTTTCCTTTACAGATAAAGAATGGACAAAGGATTCAATTGATATTTCTGATGAAATAACTGCTCTTTGTTGATGTATTTGAGGCTTCTTTAGCCTAATATTTCCTTAACTTTAATCATTTAAACTATGTTTAAGGCCTGATTCTGCTCTAGCCTTCATAACTCATTATGCTACCTTTATCACTTTACTGTTTTCTTTAAACCTCTGTTCATCTGTCCTTTAGCTATGTTTTATCCTTAATCCGCTTCAATTAGTCTTTAATCTTATGTTTATGCCTTTGATCCTTTGTTCTTCAATCTTCATTAGTTTTCTCTGCATTTGTGTGTAAGAGGCTTCTTTGATGCGTTGGCAGATTTCAAAAGTGATCAATGCTTATGAGGCACCGATCAATCATTGATATGAAACCCTAGATCCCTTTATTCTTTGCTTATAGGCCCTTTTGGATCATCATCCAAGGCCTGTCACTATTTTGACTGTGGGATGGCCCTTCAGGCTCGAGGCCACCATTAAACCTGCAACTAAAACATTAAAAACATTATAAAACCATGCGTTTGGAATAAAACTTCTTCAGAGGCTCAGGGTGAAGGAAAAAGAGTTGTGCAGAGGGGGATGAATGCATTGATGGAAGATTCCATGGGCGGAGTAGGCGAGACAGGGTTTTAATTTTGAATTAGGCGCGAAAAAGCAGTTTTGCGAAACCGAAGGTAGTTTTCGCGCGAGGCATGGGCGTTAAGTGGTAATGGGATAAAAGAACATGATACGGCTCCGGAGGTGACACGTAACCCTAAAAAAACCACATTTTTTGCATTCAAAATGCACGAAAGGGGGGGGTAGACGAGTTGGTGTGCGATAAGATCCTAGCCGTAAGATCTGCGAGGAGACATGCAGATCGATGGTTAGTACATCGCGCGATATAACACCAAGGCGTGAGGAGAGGATGGAGTGGGAACCGTTGGATCAGCAAGATCGATGGTTAAGATTGTATCGGGGAAGAAAAGGGGTAATGGATGGGGTCAGGAGAATGGATGATAGGGGAAGCGAGGGCCATTAGATCTTGAGGATCAACGGTTGAGATTATATCGGCGGAGGTGGACAAGAAAAGAAGTTTGGGAAGTGGAAATGGGAAGTTGCGAAGTCCGATGGCTGATGGAGTGAGGATCGTTAGATCATAGAGATCAACGACTCATATATATCAGAGCTTTGTATAAATAAAAAATGGGCGGGGGACGAAAAAACAATGAAACATCACTGGCCGTTGGATTTAAAGAGATCAATGGCAGAGAAAACATTGCTGTTTTGTACAGAGGGATAAATGGTGTGGAGAAATGGGAAAACGCGATGAAGCAACAACCATCGGATCAGGAGGATCGACGGATCGGATTATTTCGAAGAATGGTAGACAGAAGGGGTTTGGACAGGAGAAAAGCGATATTGTGAAAGGGTGTTGACCATCCGATCAGGAGGATCGATGGTACAGATCTTTTCGGCGGGATGCACAATGCAGAGAGAAGGGAAGGTGGAACGGAAGATTGTGATAACCGATGGAGCGTTGATCGTCGGATGGAAGTAGATCGATGGTTAGGATTCCATTGGCGGAATGTCTATCGGGGGTGCGACATCGGCGGGGGATTCCATCTGCAGGAAAAGGTTTGGGAACGAAGAAACGGGGATCGCCGATGGAGTGAGAACCGTTAGATCCGGGAGATCAACGACGGAGATTTACTCTGGGGATCGATCTATCGGCGGAGAAAAGGAATGGGAACGAAGAATTTGGAATCGTCGAAGTGCGATGGTGATGGGGGCTTAATACCTTTAGCCAATGGTCGTGGGTCCCGGTCACATGGAGGAAAGGGTTGAGAACTTAAGCTTGCAGGGGCTTAAGCCTGACTTAATAAAAAAGTTAGTTTTTAAGGCCGAAATGGGGTTTTTTGAGGGTTTTGAGGGGTTCCGATAGAGTGAAAAAGGGGTTTAAAACCAAATAAAGAGGGTTTATAAGGTTTTAAAAGAGGATTTTGAGGAAGTGAAGGATAATTGAGGGGAAAATGAGGGAAAAATGGGGGGAAATGAAGGACACATTTTGAAATGGAGAAATGATGGAAAACGAATTTGAAAACAGTCCTTTTTTGAGACAGCAGGGTTTGTTTGAGGATTTTGAGTGAACAGATCAAAGAGGTGGATTTTTGAAGGATAAGGGGCATGGAAAGACTTCAAGAACTCACAGATTTGCTCCAAATTTATTTCTTGAAGACTAACAGACCTATTTTAGCCATCATAGTATATGAAAAATTTATAGATGGCTAACACTCCTATATATAGAAAGAAGGTTTTGTCATTTGAATCATCCAAGAATTGTTCATTTATGTAATGTAAAGGATATTTCCCCCTTGAAGTGGCTCATTTATAAGGCGTTGAAATCTCTTTTCTTCTATTCTTGGAGTGGGTTTCATAACATTTGGTATCAGATCTTTGGATTCTAGGGTTTCACTACTTCAATTAGGTCATCATGGATTTTCATTATAACTTTTTTTCTATGAAGGTTCATAAGCTAAAAAAAAAGCCCATTTGTGCAGAAATCCTGAGGAAAGTCTTGTAAAAATTTCAGATCTTGGTTTGCAATATTTTCAGAGATATGATCTGTGGAATTTAGGGTTTTTGCAGGCTCCCGAATTTCATCTCAAAGAGGTGACCTTGGGAAAATCGTCATAAATATCTCTCTAAGAATCAGATTGGAATTATGTAAAAAGTGGCCAAAAGTACGCAAACTTTTGTTTCCTATTTATCAATTTCAAAGATGAAGCAAGAAACAGTGACACGTGGCATGCTGTACAAGTTCACTCTACTGAACTTGTCCATAATTAGGTCATTGTTGGAGATTGTGCATAACTTTCCCTTGAAAAATCCAAATCAGGTCAAACCTGTGGAATTGGAAAGAAGACTTAAAGGGACACTACAGGACCAAAGGTCAATTCTTAGGGATTTGAAATTACAAAGATACATTAGTTTCAATATCGAGCTCCTCAAAAGCAAGAAAAATGTGTGTATTTTTTTAAAAAATTGCATAAGTCTTGTTTGAAAAATCAGTTTGAAGTGATTCCAAGGGCATATTGAAGCATATATATATATTAGTATTGGGTCCTGAAATGGGCGCTAAAAATAATTCAACACCCATTAAGGCCTTAGAAGGCTCTACTAGGACTCATGAAGAGGAAGAAGTGCAACATGATATATCAAAATTACAAGACCAAGTGCACCAAATTTCGCTCTCACAAAAAACAACAAAAAATGAAATGGAAGTTTCGAAGAAAGGCGTGGAAGCTAAGATGAATGGTTTGAAGAAAGGTGTGGAAGTTTTGAAGAATGAAATGGAAGCTAAAATGGATGGCATGGAAGCTAAGATAGATGAAAAAATGAAAGACAACATGGAAGACATGAAGAATAATCTAAAAGCATACATGGAAGGTTTTAAGCAAGGTTTGACAAAGTTGATACAAGAAATGACTCCTAATGGCGAAAAGGTAGTACAAGAAACTCATGATGAGAACAAAATAAATGTTAATCGTTTTTTTATAAACTCTAATGTTGGATTGAAGACCCACCATATTCCAAAGCTCGATATGAGGAAGTTTTATGGCAAGGATCCCGTGACATGGATAATACAGATGGAGCAATAATTTTATCTCCATAATGTGAAAAACACACAAAAGGTATGCATTGCAATGTTACATTTAGAACAAAATACATTTGTATGGTATCGATTGCTTTTATCTCGTAAAAAAATTGTCACTTGGTCAATTTTTATGGAGGAAATGATAGCACATTATGAGGATATAAAGAGCAACACCTTCTTTAGCAAATTGATAAATCTCAAACAAAATGGTTCAATGGTGGAGCACATTGAGGACTTCCAAAAAATGAATATAAGGGTAACTAATATTCCATAGGAACACAATATTGATGTCTTCATAGGGAATTTAAAGGATAACATCCAACATGAGGTTCGCCTTTGGGAACTTGATTCATTGGAGAAGGCATTCAAGTTGGAAAGAAAAATTGAAAGTAAAATTATGGCGACAAGGAAGCCTACCCCTCACATCTATAAATATGGAAGTGTTTCTACTCCTAGACTTCCACAACCTACAAGGTTGGCACCACAACACTTGGAAGAAAGAAGAGTAAAAGGGATTTTCTACAGTTGTGATAACAAATATATTAAAGGTCATAAGTGTGCAGAGAAGAAATTATTTTACATAGATTGTGAAGAGGGGGAAGAAAATGAACAAGAAACTTCAAAAGAAGAGGATATACACCGGGAACCAACCCTAGAGAAAGAGGAAATGAGTCAAACCATATCCTGTAATGCATTGGTAGGAATTACCACTCCTCAAACTCTCAAGATAGAAGGACATATCAAGAAGAAAAAGGTAATAGTGTTGATTGATTCAGGTAGTTCCCATAATTTTATTCATTGTAAGGTAGCCAAGGAATTTAATTGCTTCCGATACCCATCACTAGAGTGTCAAGTGATGGTTGCAAATGGAGGGATGATAAATTTCTTTAGAAAATTCCATAATATCAATCTAACCATGGGGGAATATGTATTGAATAGTCCAATGCTTTCCATTCCAATGGGAGGTGCTGATGTTGTAATAGGAGCACAATGGTTACAATATTTGGGGTCAATAGCTTTTAATTTTCAAGAAATTTTCTTGATTTTTTTTCGGAAGGAAAGGAAGTTGAATTACGTGGTATCACAAGGAAGTTGGGAAAGATAATAAGCTCTAATTTCATGACAAAGCTTTTGAAGAAAGAACAATGAGGTGTAATTGCACAATTATGCTCATTATAAGTTCCAACATCAAAATCATCTATTTCTCCAGATCTCCAAAAATTCTTGGACAATCATTCCAAGGTGTTTGAAAATCCCAAAGGACTCCCACCTATTCATGATCATGATCACACTATTCATTTGATTCCAAGAAGTGTTCCTCCAAACATCAGGCCTTAGAGATATCCTTCTGTCCAAAAGAGCAAAATTGAACTTATGATTACATAAATGTTAGAGGCTAGTATAATTCAACCTAGTCAAAGTTCTTTCTATGCTCCAGTTGTATTGGTGCACAAGAAGGATGGATCATGGCGCATGTGTCCAGATTATAGGGAGCTCAATAAGCTCACTATTAAAGATAAATTTACCATTCCTGTGATTAATGACTTATTGGATGAATTACATGGAGCAATTTATTTTACCAAGTTGGATCTTCGTTTAGGATATCATCAAATTAGAATGAAGACTGAAGATATTCCGAAAATAGCATTTCGAACTCATGATGGTCATTATGAATTTTTGGTCATGCCTTTTGGCCTTACCAATGCACCTTCTACATTTCAAGGGTTGATGAATTCCATTTTTAAACCCTTCCTTAGAAAGTTTGTGTTAGTAAGTTTTGATGATATACTAATCTACAATAGGTCTTGGAAGGATCATGTTCAACATGTTGACAAGGAGCTCAAACTATTGGAGGAGAAACAATTATATGAAAAACCTCCAAATGTTTATTTGGAGTACAAGAGGTGTAATATCTAGGTCATATTGTATCTCAGGAGGGTGTTAAGGTAGACCCTAACAAAATTAAAGCCATTAAGGAATGGAAAGTCCCCACAACCATAAAGTTTTTGCGAGGATTTCTTAGGTTAACAGGGTATTATCACAAGTTTGTTAAGAATTATGGGAGAATAGCATAACCTCTAGCAACATTATTGAAAAAGATGCATTTTCATGGACTCCTGAAACAAATAATTCCTTTGAACATCTTAAAGAGGCAATGTGCCTAGCACCGATCTTAGCTACGCCAGACTTCACAAAAACCTTTATTGTGGAATTTGATACCTCAGGAAATAGAAGGAAGACCTATTGCTTTTGAAAGCTGTCCAATCAAAGAAAAGTATTTACAGAAATCTATTTATGAGAAGGAAATATTGGCAATATTACATTCACTAAAGAAATGGCGACCTTACCTAATGGGAAGACACTTCAAGGTAAAAACTGATCATGATAGTCTTAAATAATTTTTGGAACAAAGACCATCTTTAGAAGAGAAACAAAAATGGGTGACAAAGATGTTGTGTTATGACTTTGAATCATCTACAGAAAATGGAAGATAAATGTCGTTGCAGATGCATTCTCAAGAATGGATGAGGAGGTGGAAGATTTATTTGTGCCATTTCTATTATCTAGCCAGATTGGATAACCGAAGCAAGGGAGGAATGGAAGTGTTGGCCTGTGAAAGCACACCAAGTGGAGAAGGAGAAAGGAAGGCAAATCCAGACTGAAAAGGAGCTTCAAAGGAACCAATCCGCATTTCAGTTTAACAAAAAGGGGAAAGTGTAGCTGATAATTTATAATGGTGAGAAAAATTCATTTCCTCCATAATTCATCTCATTTACCCTCTCTACCTTCATTTATCCTCTCTTACCCTTCATTTTTCCTTTTCTAAAGTCCCGTGCTACATTTCTTCATTTTGCACCACCGCTCCCCGCAATTCTGAACCTTTACATCTTAAGACTTACCAAAAATTATCTTGCCACCGATACAACTTGGTGGGACCCATCCAACCTTGATACACCACCCAAATCTGCATGCAAACCCTCATATTCCACACTTTCCTTACATATCACCTTTTCGCACTTTGCAGCGACTAGCGCATCACATATCACATATCTCGCAATTCACAACTTACCTCTTAAGTGCCTGCAAAGTTTTTGTTTAAGTTTCGATGTGGTTGGGTCCCACTTTCCCTCCGTGTCACCTACTCCACGATCGCACATCCCTCCCAACAAATTTTAACATTTACCACCCACTGCTCCTAGCCAAATCTTGCGACATGTCATCTGCGGGTGTGGTCCCACCACTGTCCATGCCACTTCACCTCCCCTCACACTTCGCCCATCACAGGTCTTAACATTTAACCTCTGCCCGCTCACACATAAAATTTGCGATATGAAATTTGCTGTCGGGTCCCACCTTCCTTCATGTCACATCCTTTCTCCCCGCACTTCACACTTCGCACCGTTTAGAGTTTATCTCTACAGCTTCATGGTAAAGGTTTGTGATTATGATATGATCTGGCCCCACCATAATAATCTGCTCTCCAAGATTACACCATTCCTTCACTATTTCTCTCATTCCATTACTCCCACCATTCCCATTCGTGGGCACACATCCCGTTACCGCTATGCCTTCCGCATATCTCCATCACTTTTGATCCACCCTAATGCATCAGACGGTCCTTAACACATTTCGGACCCCTCCCGACCTTCAAAATTTAACTATGGGGGGGGGGGGGGGTTGGGGTCCGAAATATATGGTTTCCATTACTACCCTCTCCTCCATGTGCCTTCTCCTCATCATTTCACACCCCCATCTCCGATACCGCTTACCACTTGAGACCCCCTTCGGAATCTAGTTTCCGGTTTTCAAATACAGCAAGAGTTTTTGGTAGAGCACGCGGTCAGTCCACAAAACACAACCGGCTGTTCCGCAATAGCAAGTGGAAATCATGAGAGTCAACGAGTGGAGGATGCCGCACAACAAATGGAATTACATAATGAAGTCAAAACCATCTGCCACTTCTCGCCACTCCTTCGAAGATTCTGCAATTTGGCCTCCTTGGCTAACTGTTGGTTTCTTTTTACTGTTAAGAGAGTGACGTTTGGCTGGTAAAATCTCGATTTTACCTAATTCTTTTTTTATTTTTCTGTTGTAGGAGCGATTTCTTGAAGCACGCTCTGATAGTTTGTTAGGATATTTTTGGTTTCACCTATTTGGGTCAATCACGACAGAATATTCAATCATCGAATCTTAGGGAGAACTCTATATGTAGTGTGTTCTAATATGGAACAAAGGTTTTGGAATTTTGAAGAATTTTTCTGTAGCTTTGTATGATTGTGCTCCCCGTGCTCTGAGACACATTTTTGGGAGAGATGTTTAAAATTAATACGAATATAGAGCTGATATTTGGATTCCATATGGAGCAATGAACAATATGTATTTGTTTTCTTTTGTTATTAGTAATCTCCTCTTTATGTGTAATCATCTTTCATGCTATTCTACTTTGATGGCTCATGTAATGTAGCTGCTGGTGGTCTGCAATTTTATTCATGAATTTGTGTCTGTATAATACTCAGGTGTTAATGCTCATGTTTTAAGCTTGTTGTACTCCATTAATTTTCACTCCACGAACCTCTGTTGTTGTCCATATCTTATTCATATTCATTTCCTGTCTCTTCTTGGGTTCCTTATCCATTCTCTCTCAACACCTCTGCATATTTTAAAATTTTTGTTCATTGTTTTATACTTGGCCCATTTAAAATCCATCAGTCTTGCAACCTCTTGAGCCCTCTCACAGTATAAGGAATTTACATGAATCGACTCCAAGGTCTTCTCCATCCATGAACCCCCAAAACCATTGTTTTCTTATTCCATATTTTGTCAGAGGAATTTCGTACAATTGTCCACTTTTAACCTCTGATTTTTAAGATGTCATAGGCACTGGTATTTTGCAACTCAAGGTTGTCTCTAGGAGCTACAACATGTTTTTGGCACCATTGCTGCGGATCGAATTAGAAAATATTTTCCCTCGGATACGACATTATTTTCACCCTTCAATCAGGTGAGCACAAAGGGTTGAGAGTTGCATAGCCCTCACCTTGGTGACTCCACTGTTTCCAAAGTTAAAATCAAGTGTAATCCTGGCTTACACCCGGCCTCATACCAAATCAGATAATTCTCAGCAGAGAGCCACTTTTGTATTTGATCCTGAAAATATTATTTTTTAGAGAATCTGGAGGGAGAAGCAGCCCATCCAGGCTGACCTACCCTCATTTTCTCTAGAAGATCCACCTTCCTCTTCTCAAAAAGCTGATATCCATGGTTCTGGCTCCACAACCCGTGTACTTGAATATCCTCTAGAAGCCTCTACTTTATCCAGTTCAGACATAAAATATGAAGCCGAATCCGTTGATACTTATTTACCTCCCTTTCACCCTACTCCATAGGTTGAAGAAGTCAAAGAAGTTACAACTCTTCAAAGCTCATTACAGATAAATATCCAAAACTATACTCACCACACACCTATTCTACCACAACCAAATCATCCTCAGAACTTACCACCACTGCCCCTCATGGCTATACCTGGCTTTCTCCTCAACAAATATTCTCCATTGGTTTTACCTCAAGTATTGAACAACATGCCTCAAGATTACCTAAAGCTCTTACCTCGATTCACCGGGGAAGATAGAATTTCCATGCAGATACATATTGAAGACTTCTACACCTTCGCTGAGAATGTGAATGTGGAGCACCTGGATGTGGTGTTGAGGCTTTTCATCCAATCCTTGGATGGAGAGGCTCGAAAGTGGTTCAAATATGTTTCCAATAATGCAGTCACTGCTTGGAGAATTTATTCACACTAAAATGGGGAGAGAAGATGGACCATGGATATGTCCTCACAGAGTTCAATTCTCTTAAAAAGAGACACAATGAGGATGTAACAAAATTTATAAAGAGGTTCAATAATCTCTACAACAATCTCCCTGCTGAGATAAAGCCTCCCCAATCAGCTACTAAGGTGGTTTTCGCAGGAGCTTTCGAACCTCAGTTTGGGTTCACCTTAAGATAAAGAAAGTCCACATCTTTGGATCATATCTAGACTGATGCACTAGAGGTGGAAGAAAACTTTTCTTCTACTGGTAAATTCAAAGGGAAGACAAAACATGAAGTAAGAATAATGAGCAGGGAGGAGGCTTCTACTTCTAATAAGGAGAGGGACTCACAAGAGTACCAAATTGAAGAAATGAATAATATTATCAATAACTTCTCAAATAAGCTTGTAAAGCTTGAATTGGAGGCTAAGAATCCCTCTCATCTCTCTAACCAAATGATTGCAAACCGTGGGTTTAATCTAAAATACTGAAAGCCCCCTCTATAGTTGTTACAACGGGAAAGAAAGGAGCAGCAAGATCACATCCAACCTCCTCTATACTTAGAAGGGGAAATGGAGGGACAAGCCGAGGAAGTCACAGACAACCAAGAAGATCAATTCCTCACTTATTCAGAGGATGAAGAAGATGAAATCACCCTACACGAAGAGCTAGAAGAGAAGGAAGTCTCCCCAGAGGATCGAGATATTGATAATTATTGCAGGTATTTTGTGGACTTCATGCAAGTTCATATCCATAAGAAGTATGGCCTCAGGTCCTCTAGAAAGAGAACCCAAGTGCAAGAACAATGCAAAGAGTCAACACCAAGAGAAAAAACCCCTTCTAGTTCTACTAGTAAGGGGAAAAAGCCTTTAGAAGAGTCTGCACATCACAAAGTGACTGTGTCCACTTCCACAAATCCAGGTTCTAATCCTTCGGTAACCCAGAAGTCCTCTTTTGTAGCTTTGAACCCACTTGATCACCCTAAAGAGAAATCCAAAGAAGTAATTGTAGAAAAATCTCCCATGGCCTTTAACCTCCAGAAATAACTAGAGAATGTCAAGATCCCAGTTCCCTTGATCAAGCTCCTAAAGCAGCCTTCATACAAAGCCCAAGTGTCTCAATTCATGCTGCCCCATGGCGTAGGTCCTCTCCCCGATAACCTCAATCTCCAAGAGGAAATACCCATAGTATTATTTGGACCTCATGTAGAAGAATTGGACTTAGCTACTCCCCCATTCCACGTGTTTCTAGTTATACGTGACCTGCTACTACACAACTACGTGCTAGATTCCGGGGCTTCACATAATCTATTGCCATGATCTGTCATGGAGCAGTTGGGGTTGCAGATTGCCAAAACTTATAAAGATATGTATTATTTTGATTCTAAGAGGGTAAAGTGCTTGGGTATGATAAAAGGTCTGGTAGTAAACTTTGCCTAGATTTCGGCCAAAAGTGTGGTGATGGAAATCGTTGTAGCTGATATCCCAGCTTGGTTTGGAATGTTGCTGTCCAGATCTTGGGGATACAAGATTGGAGGGTCCATAAAGCTGGACCTCACTTATGCCACTATTCTAGTATTCAGTGGGGAGGAAAGAAGGTTATACCAGGAATCCAGATTCGTGAAGATGGTCATCAAAGCCAATGGTTCCACAAAATCTCCAATATATGGTAAGGAGGGTGAATTCTCTTGTCTTATGCTTGAGGAGGATGAAGATTTCTTGCAAGAAACAGAGATTTGTCCTATAGTACAGAAGAATTTTAAAAGTAGAGAGGAAAACAAGATATGGACCTTGTAGTTTGATGGAGCTAATTCATGAGAAGGGAATGGGGCCGAGGTACTCCTGATATCACCGAAAGGATGTTTGGTTCCCCTCTCCTTTAAGCTGGAATTCAAAGCCACAAATAATGTGGCTGAATATGAAGCACTACTGTTGGGGTTGCAGACAATGTGGAATATGAACATACAAAACCTCAAGTTGTTTGGAGATTCAGAGCTTGCAGTGAGACAAGTTAGGAGCCAATGCTAAACTAAACACCCGTGGCTCAACGCCTATAGGAACAATGTATGTGATTTAGTTGAGAACTTCTTTTCTGCATTTAATATTCAGTTCATGCCAAGGGATAAGAACATAATGGAAGAATAATTAGCTGTGGCTGCTAGTAATTTCCACCCCCCGCAGAATCCTTTGCTCAGATATGAGTTTGAAGTGTGATATTGCCCTTCCATTCCATACAACATAAAGCATTGGAAAGTATTTGAAGATGAAGAGAAGGTCCAGCGTTTCATGGAAATGGTAGGAAAATTTTCAAATATGGTGATCAATTCAGTCCCTGAGGATGACTATGAAGAGTCAAAAACCAGGTGGGAAGAGACGTTGGCTAGACAACGTGTTTTGGAATTAAAGGGAAATTTCATCCCCAGGGGGCTTGTGCCATTGGAGAGATTGTTTGAAAAGAATGACATCCTAGTAAACCCCAGTAAAATGACCCTCGATGAGCCTCTCAGGGATGTGAATATTGGAAAAAAAGAAGATCCAAAGGTGGTAAAGCTGTCAAAAGGGGTTCCTGCAGAATACCAAGGTTAGTATCTCAGTCTGTTCTAATCATATAAAGACGTCTTCGCCTGGTCATACCAGGATATTTAGAATTTTGACATAGATATTATACAACACAAAATACCTCTGAAAGAAGATGTGAAGCCTCATAAGCAGAAGCTGAGACAGATCAACCCCCTTCTCCTCCTAGCTATCGAGAAGGAAATAAAGAAGCTGTTGGAGGCCAAGATCATTGTCACTTTAAGATACTCCAAATGGGTGGCGAGCATGGTGCTTGTAAGAAAAAAGAATGGTGAAATCATACTTTGCGTGGAATTCCACAATCTGAACATAGCCTCACTCAAGGATAACTATCCCCTCCCAAAGATGGACCACATCGTGCAAAAGGTGGTGGGATCCTCCCGCATGTCCATGATGGATGGCTTCTTAGGATATAATAAGGTGGTAGTGCTCTTGAAAGACCAAAAGAAGACAATTTTCACCACACCTTGGGGAACCTTCATGTACGCCCGAATGCCCTTTGGCCTAATAAATGTCGGTGCTACATTTCAGTGTGTGATGGACATTGCTTTCATAGGAGAGAAAGACAAATTTGTGCTGATTTACTTGGAGGACATCACCATATTTTCAAAGAGTGATGCTGAACACATCGAGCACCTTCACCGAAATTTTGAAAAATGCCGCAGGTATGGTCTATCTTTGAATCCTCAGAAATCCATGTTTGCCTTGGAGGAAGGAAAGTTTCTGGGGCACATAGTAACTAAGGAGGGAGTGAAGATCTATCCGAAGAGGGTATAGGTGATAGATGGCATTCCCCTACCAAGAAACAAGAAGGAGATACAAGTGTTCCTGGGAAGAATAATTTTCCTTAGGAGGTTCATTCCCAAATATGTCGAGATTGTCTGAAACATCACTGGGATGCTGAAGAAGAAAAATGAAGTTAGATGGACTCCTAAATCTAGAGACTCCATCAGGATCAAACAAGACTTTGTAGAATCTCCAGTGCTGGCTGGTCCAGATTATAGGAAGTCGTTCATAATTTTCTCTTTCACATATTTTCACACAATAGTTGCATGCCGAAGGACATGAGAAACCCATTGTGTTCTTCAACCAAGCCTTGCAAGACGCTGAGCTGAAATATGATATCCTAGAGAAGCAAGCCTATGCCCTGGTCAAATCTCTAAAGTCATTCTGGGTATATGTATTAGATTCTGCTATAACTACCTATGTTCCCACAACAACGGTGAAGGATATCTTGGTACACGACGACAGTGAAGGAAGAAGGGGAAAGTGGATAGCCAAGATTCAGGAGTATGAACTGGAGATAAATCCTACCAAGCTCATTAAAGGCCAAGGGCTGACCAAAATATTGTTTGAATCCAACTGTCAAGCTCTAGGGATAAATTTGTCTATGACAGGAGGAGAGTCACAGGAGAACGCAGGTGCACATTAAGGCATAGAATCTTCCACTCAAAAAACACATGTGAAGTACCTTATCTCCCCATGGTATAAACAAGTAGTGGAATAGCTTTTAACGCTGACATGTCCTCCTAGCTATGATAAGGTCAAGTACCGCACCTTAAGGTTGAAGTCTCAAAAGTATATCGTGGAAAATGGGTGACTTTATTGGAAAGACCCAGTGGAAATCCTACTATTGTGTTTAATAGAGTAGGAAGTGGACCAAGTGATGGATGAATTCCACAAAGGAGTATGTGGCAAAAATTATAGCTGGCGATCCACTGCACAAAAGATCCTAAGGGCAGGTTTATTATGGCCTAAATTGTTTGGTGATGTACATGCTCGTGTCTAGGCTTGCGAGAAGTGTCAGAAGTTCGCTGAAAAGAAAAGGTATGAACCTCTTCCGTTGATCCCAGTACATGTTGAAGAACCTTTTAAGCAGTGGGGAATTGATTTCATAGGAGAGATTCACTCGGCCTCTAGCAATCAACATCGATGGATCTTCACTGCTACGGATTAATTCACCAAGTGGGTAGAAGCCGTGCCCACAAGAAATGATACAGATACATTGGTGATAAAGTTCCTAAAGGAGAACATAATAAACAGGTTTGGATGCCCAACTGAAATCATTACAAATAATTCCCAAGCTTTCAAGTCAGCTAAATTTGTAAAATTTTTCAGCGTTATAACATCTTGCTGGGAAATTCCACTGCATACTACTCATCGGGAAACGGGCTGGCAGAATCATCTAACAAGACACTCGTGAGGATTTTTAAGAAGACCATTAATGAAAATCAAAAGAACTTGGATTCTTAGCTCAAGTTTTCACTCTGGGAAAATCACATCACCACTAAAAGACCCACAGTAAAGCCCCCTTATGAGCTGGTGTATGGCAGAGCTGCGGTCTTCCCAATTTAGCTTGCATTACCTGTCGCACGATTCTTACAAGAAAGAGAGGATCCAAATGACCTTATCCGAAGAATGAATCAGTTGGTGGAGTTGAATAAAACCTAGGAACAGGTAAGCCTCAGACTAGCAGAGTATCAAGAAAAAATGAAAGGCTTATTTGACCAAAGAGCTAAAGATAGAGAAATCCAAGTTGGGGACTTGGTGTTGTGATGGGATATTAGGTGAGCGGATAAAGGGAAACATGGGAAGTTTGACCCCCTCTGGTTTGGTCCATTCAGGGTGGTAGAGAACAAAGGAAACAATACTTTCGTGTTGGATAACTTAGAAGTAGACATACTTGAGGCGCCCATAAATGGGCAGTTCCTCAAGTTTTACTTTCATCACTGATGAGGGCTAATATAGTTCACTATATATATCATTCCACTGCATATATCATTCCAATGTACTCCATTTTGTTTGAATTTCTCCCATTTCATCTTCCATATCATCTTCCACTGTTTCATCCACTGTTTTCATTTTCCATTTCATCTTCCATAGCATCACCCATTTCATCTTCCATTTTGTGTCCACTTGACCATTGGTATAAGACTTTGTCTAATCAGTGTGCATTTGTGACTCCATGTACCCAATAAAGCACATGCATTCAGGTTTACAGGTTCTCAACGCACTGAAGAACAACACATTGTCCCCAGATGGAGCCAATGTTGGCCTGTGACCACACACCAAGTGGAGAAGGAGAAAGGAAGGCAAATCCTCAATGTCAAGGAACTTCAAAGGAACCGATCTGCATTTCAGTTCATCAGAAAGGGGAAAATATAGATGATAAGGTATAATGGTGAGCAAACTTCATTTCCTCCATCATTCATCTCATTTACCCTCTCTATTTTCATTTACCCTCTCTTACCCTTCATTTTCCATTTTCTAAATTCCCGTGCTAAATTTCTTCATTTTGCACAACCGCTCCCCTCAAGTCTTAACCTTTACATTTAACAATTACCAAAACTTATCTTGCTGCCGAAGCAACTTTGTGGGTCCCATCCAACCTTGATACACCACCAAAATCTGCATGCAAACCCTCATATTCCGCACTTTTCTTACCTGTCGCCTTTTCACACTTTGCATCAACTAGCACGTCGCATATTGCATATCGCGCAATTTAAAACTTACCTCTTAAGTGCCCACAAAGTTTTTGTTTAAGCTGCAATGTAGTTGGGTCCCACTTTACCTCCACGTCACCTACCCCGCCATCGACCATCACTCCCCACAACTTTTAACATTTATCACCTGCTGCTCCCAGCTAAATCTTGCGACATGTGATCTGCAGGCGCGGTCCCACCACTGTCTGTGCCACTTCACCTCCCACCACACTTCGTCCATCGTAGGTCGTAACACTTAAACTCTGCCTTCTCACACATAAACTTTGCAATATGCGATTTGCAGTCGGGTCCCACCTTCCTCCATGTCACATCCTTTCTCCCCGCGCTTCGCACTTCAAACCATTTAGATTTTATCTCTACAGCTTCAAGGTAAAGGTTTGCAATTGCGATGTGATATGGCCCCACCATAATACTCCGCTCTCCACGATTACGCCATTCATTCACTATTTCTCCCATTCCATTACTCCCGCCATCCCATTCATGGGCACACATCCGATTACCGCTAAGCCTTCCACGTCTCTCCGTCACTTTTGCTCCAATCTAATCATCCAACGGTCCTTAACACATTTCGGACCCATCCTGATATTTGAACTTTAACTATGGGGCCGGGGGGGGGGGTGGTCCTAAATAGACAGTTTCCATTACCACCCTCTCCTTCGCGTGCCTTCCCCTCATCATTTCACACCCCCCTCTTTGATACCACTTACCACTTGAGACCCCCTCCAGAATCTGGTTTCCAGTTTTCAAATATAGCAAGAGTTTTTGGTAGAGCACGTGGTTACAGTTTATTCAGTCCCTCTAAGAGATCCCCACCAAAGAATTTAGTCTGCACAACACAACTGGCCATTTCACAAAAGCAAGTGGAAATTATGAGAGTTAGAGAGTGGAGGATGCCACACAACAGATTGAATTACATAATGAAGTCAAAATCATCTGCCACTTCTCACCACTCCTCTGAATATTCTGTAATTTTTCCTGCCTGGCTAACTGTTTGGTTTCTTTTTACTATTAAGATAGTGATGTTTGGCTGGTAAAATCCCAATTTTACCCAATTTTGTTTTTATTTTTCTGTTGCAGGAGTGATTGCTTGAAGTACGCTCTGATAGCTTGTTAGGATATTTTTGGTTTCACTTGTGTGGGTTAATCATGAGAGAATATTCGATCATCGACTCTCAGGGAGAACTCTATATGTAGTGAGTTCTAAGATGGAACAAAGGTTCTTGATTTTGAAGAATTTTGCTGTAGCTTTGTATGATTGTGCTCCCTGTGCTGTGAGACACATTTTGGGAGAGATGTTTAAACTTAATATGAATACAGAATTGATATTTGGATTCCAAATAGAGAAATGAGTAGTATGTATTTGTTTTCTTTTGTTATCAGTAATCTCCTCTTTATGTGTAATCATATTTCATGCTATTATGCTTTGATGGTTCGTGTAATGTAGCTGCCGGTGGTCTGAAATTTTATTCATGAACTCATGTCTGTATAATGATCATGTGTTAACATTCATGTTTTAAGCTTGTTTCACTCCCTTAATTCATGCTCCATGAACCTCTATTGTTTTCCATATCTTATTCATATTCGTTTCCTATGAGTTCATAGGGGACAGATTCTTAAATATCTTAAGCCTGTCTCTCGTGGGTTCCTTCTCCGTTCTCTTTCAACACCTCTGCATATTTTAAAATTTTTGTTCATTGTTTTATACTTGGCCCATTTAAAATCCATCAGTCTCACAACTTCTTGATCCCTCTCACAGTATAAGGAATTCACATGAATCGACTCCAAGGTCTTATCCATCCATGAACTACCAAAACCATTGTTATCTTATTCCATATTTTGTCAGAGGCATTTCATACAATTGTCCACTTTTAACCTCTGATTTTTAATATGTCCTAGGCACTAGCCTTTTGCAACTCAAGGCTGTATCTAGGAGCTACAATAGGAAGAATGACAAAGAAGTGTGGACACTCATTCAAAAGTTTCAGAAAGATCCCTATACATTTGATACATTTAGTTGGAAAAATGATTCCTTATGGTACAAAGATCACTTATATATTTGTAGTAATTCCCAACTAAAACAAAATACTCTTTTGGAATCACACACCTCTCCCATAGGAGGACACTCTAGATTTTTAAAAACTTACCACAGGGCGAAGATTTTTTTTTTTTGGGATGGCCCTAAATCTGATATTCAAAAGTTTGTGGCATAATTTTTGGTTTGCAAGAAAAATAAATTTGAGACAATTAAGACCCTGGGTCTGCTACAACCTTTACCGATTCCAAGTCAATGTTGGGAGGAAGTTTCAATCGATTTTATCACAGGTTTACCTAAGTCTGAAGGAGAGTGTCATCATGGTGATATTTGATAGACTTACCAAGTATGCACACTTTTGTGCATTATCTCATCCATTTAAAGAAAGTACAGTTGCTACTGCATTTATGGAATCAATTAAAAATCTACATGGAAACCCAAAGATTATTGTAAGCAATAGAGATCCCATTTTCACTGGAATTTTTTGGACATAATTATTTTCTTGTTTGGGTACTCAACTAGCCCATAGCTCATCTTATCATCCTTAATCCAATGGGGAAAATGAGATAGTGAACAAATGTTTGGAAGGATATCTTCGCTGTTTTGTATATGACAAACAAACAAAATGGGTCAAGTGGTTACCTCTGGCTGAACGGTGGTATAACACTTCCTTCCATAATGTAGAAAAAATGACCCCATTTATGGCACTTTATGGATATCATCCACCGTCCATCACATCATTTTTAAGAGAAAATTTTAAGGTTCAAGCAGTGGAAGATCACATCGAGCATCAACAAAAAGTTCTCCAACGTCTCTTAAAGGATAACCTAATTTTGGAACAAAATCGAATGAAACAACAGGCAGATCAACATCACAGCGAGAGAATTTTTTATGTTGGAGATTGGGTATTTTTACAGTTACAACCATACAAAAAAAATTCCCTCAAGCAAGCTAAGAAGGATAATAAACTATCACCAAAGTACTATTGTCCTTACAAGGTGTTGCAAAAGATTGGTACTATGGCATACAAATTGGAGCTTTCTGCTTCTTCTCGAGTGCGCCCAATTTTCCATGTTTCATGCTTAAAGAAGGCTATAGGTGACAAAATTCTAGTTCAAACAATATTTCCATAACTTGACGAGGAAGGAAAAATCATATTGGAACCTGAAGCAGTCATGAAAGCAAGAACTCGACAGCTACGAAATCGATCAATTTTAGAGTATCTCATCAAGTGGAAGAACTTACCCATCAAAGATTCCACATGGGAGGATGAGAATTTTATATAGAAGCATCCAGAGCTACTCAAGCATTGAGGACAACACTTTTTTGAAGGAAAGCAGCATGTTAGGTCCCTATATTACTAGTGTATTCCCTTATTGTTGTTAGTGCTGCCCCCTTATTGTTATTATTGTACCCCATAAAACCCCACTATTGTTATTGTTGTGCCCTTACATTATTATTGTTAGGTCGGCTAGGATTATATTGTGACCCCATGGACTCCTATATATAGAAAGGATTTTTTTCATTTGAATCATCCAATAATTGTTCATTTATGTAATTTAAAGGAGGTTACCCCCTTGAAATGGCTCATTTCTAAGGCATTGATCTCTATTTTCTTCTATTTTTGGTGTTGGTTTCATAACACATTCACCAAGGGCTCAATAATGCAATCTTCAGTTTTAGCAAGTTGAATATACTGTGTGCCTACTTTCTTGGTTGGGTTATTGAAAAAAAGCACTATAGGTGTAAAAATCCAAACGTTCAGGTGTCTCGCTGACGAAGTTTTTAATTAAAACATAGGGTAACTTATCTGTAAAGGAAGTGAGGTGAGATGGGTGAGGGATAAAATGGCTAGAGAATTGAAACGATGCCCTTAGAATTGTGAAATAAAAGACCTTGAATTGTGACTAGGACCGCTGACTTGAGCTGAGGAATCAACATGGCAAAGGAGGATAATTTTCATTAGAAGTAGAAAGTGTAGTGATTTTTGTGCAATTAGCTCATAAGCTATTGTAATTTGTCCTTGCTCAGACCCACATAAGTGCCTAGTTTTGTTTGGCTCCAACCTATGTGTGTTGATTATCAGAATTGCTTTGTTAAGTGTTTTTATACTTAGCCAAGTTTCATGTGTGATCGCGTTCTCCCACACATACTTCTTCTTGCACATATTATTTATTCCAAAGAAATATTCGATTCTGCATATCGCTTATTTCACATAACTACTTTCACATGTGTCACTTCTCATGTTCTCCACTCACTACTATTGATTTCTTACATTCCATTTATCATGATCACGAAAATTTGAGGCGCAATATTTATCTCTCTTCATTAAATTTCTCTATCACTTAATGATGTTAGTATTAAGAATATTAAAAAGGAATCAATCTTTGAATTAAATGAACATGATCATTCTAAAACTTCAAGGTTTATTACCACTATCTGGGACTAGTGTACTTGATCTATTAAGTTTTAGTTTATTGGTTTGTCGTAATGAAGGAAAGATAGATGAAAAACAATAGCAACTTGTAATCATATAGGAAATAGATGAATTTATGGGTAAGTGTCATTGAGTAGGTCGGTTAAACATCATTTTTATATAAGCACAAGAAAAATATGGTTGATAGAGAAGAGGGAGAAGAAGTTTGCAATGGTTAGTAAACACTGCATGCATCTTTGAGGTTTTTTATTTCAAGGAAATTATCATGTTCCTTTCTCTTTGCATCGACGCCTCCATATACAATTCGTTGGTCTATCCTCCATCGCACACACCAACACTTCCACTCAACATTACCTTTGCACAAACATTACTCCACACAATATTTCCCTACACTTTTCCTTGCACACTTTTCGACTTTGTGTTATTATTAACTATTTGTACGCTAACTGTCATGATCACAAAGAGTCCTTATTTAATTCACTTCATAAGTTTCTATCACTTAGGGTATCTATATCGATGATATTAAAACATAATCAAGGTGTGAAGTAAATAGACAAGATGGTTATGGAATTTTTATATTTATTTCCAATATCTCCTGTAAACATCAACTTTAGTATCTTAAATTGCTATATATTAAGGGTGTCCTATATAACAAACTTCACATGCAAAATAGTAACAAATAATGATTATATAAGGAAATAATAAATATACAGTTAAATAACATTGGTAACATCACTAATTAAACATGTATTGTTTAAGTACAAAGCGAAAATGGTTACCAGAGGAAGGCAATATGCTATTTACAGTGATACAATTAACTTGCTTGCTCATATCAATAAGAACATTCATTAGTCCATTATGTATGAGTGACATGTGAAATTTACAATTGAACAAAAGAACAAAAACAAAATTTGGATGAGTGGATTGGCGAATGTTGCATGTGTTCTAGAGGTTTTTGATTTTAGAGAAATTATTTATTTGTGTGCAAATAACTTTGATTCAACAACAAGAACAATCATGCTAGTAACCAAGAATACCCCAATTCCCCTAAATCCCAATGATTTCATAAGAAAATTGAAGCAACATGAGTAGAATAAGCGCATAAAATTGTCAGAAGTAGACAATTTCCTAGACTCAAAAGCAGGAAGGATGAACATTATTCAAGAATTCATTTTCCTAAATTCCCAGGTCCCTTATGATATTTCCTTTCTAGATATTTCTTTGTTATACAATCATTTAGAGTCTCGTCTTAGATTTTTTCCCGCATGATGGGGTGAAAAAAACAATGAATGTCCCAAAATTCATACTTGATGTACTCTACCACTCCTACAAAAGAGATTGTCTATTCGACTAGGATGGCCTAATTTTCAATGAATTAGCTTTCTAGCTAGTCATTTTGTCCAAAAAAAATAGATTTTTTATGATGGCGCATATGATAACAACCCTCATGTCCAACAATGCATTTCATGACCTACCTTATAAACCTAATTTCAATTCGGACAAAGAACCAATAGAGTTCTAGAATCCCATACTGTGAAAGCATAAAGTTTCTTTTAATTTTTGTCAAATCCAAGATTTCTCTGTAAGAGAAGTCAATTACATTATGGATAGAAAATAACCCACTCAAATATTATCACAAGCCCAAATTTTCGTGCGAGGCAAAGGGGTCCATGAAGAAAGAAAAAGTAATATCATGATTGAATATTTGGATTTCAAGGTAAGCCATTGTTGCTGCCAAAATTTGTTATAGATAGGTATTTTGTTGTTGAAATCTACATGCAATGCTATTCATGACTACTTTTATTTGGACACAAAAAGACAAAAATAATTCATTTCTTTTCCATTTACTATTGGATAAATCACAGTGAAGAACATGACTCACGTTGCAGAGCTTGCAAAGTCTTTGAATTATTTTAATTTAAGTGAAGCTAAAGCCATTCAAGGATTTGATCCAAAAGGAATATTTTATAGACACCTAACTATTATTAGGCATAACAAATTGCTTACAATAATTGCAAAATAAAGTGAGGAGAGTCACACTGCCCCATCTAGAAATTAAGAACTGACAAAAGATAGTGAAGAAATTGATGAACAAGCCAATGCCATTATGAAAGGAAGATATAAGCAAAGATGCATGAACCCTATGAAACAACCTCCACCCTGCACACCAAGTATTGTTCTGACCTCATATTCCAGTTAAAGGAAGAGAAAGGCTACCTCAAGTGGAATCCTAAGTAATAATGGTATATCAAGTAGTAGATATGAGGAAGAGTTGCCTCTGAGATTCACTCCATATAGGGTACAAATGGCTAAATCAACCAAAGTCAAAATTTTCAAAGAACAACAAGTATCAAAGAATTTGTGGACGTAGAAGTTTATAACACTAGACCACCTAATTGGATTAGTGTTAGTTTAGCATAAAATGAAAAAATAATGGAACAAATTGTTGAATAAGTCATCACTTTCGATAACCAACCTGTCACATTGCAAAGTGTGAGCTATGCCAAAGGCAATAAAAAGTTGAAAACTGAAAGAGTAAAGGTTCATTATAAAAAGGTTATTGATCAAGTACAAATGGATGTTGATGTGTTTGGGGTTGGAGCCACATGGATCCTAATGTTGCATGAAAATACTAGTGAGGCACTAGCACAATATGTTAGCAAACATGAAGCGGAAAACCTAAGTCTGAAAGTAAGAATAAAAGAGCTAGAAGAAGATATAAATACAATTTCTTTGTTTATGACTCCACTAGCAGTACAAGCACCGACATTGGAAATTTGTTCCCCTGGTACACCGCGGTACAGCCCATAGATTTAATAAAGAAGTAAACATCCTTAATGGAGTAAAAAAATATATTATCAGTAATCTAAACAAAATATTTAAAATTATTGGAGATGCATGGGAAGCAACCTTCCATATGAGGAGTTAAACACAAAGAATTAAATCATTTTTTGACTGGAAGACCTCATACAACACCTTGTAAACATTGATTAAGACTTAGGAAATTGGCATCCTAAGGATATTTTAGAGGAATTTCATACTTTTCATACCCAAGATAAATATCTTGACAACCAAGAAGTATTGGTTGAGGAAGAAATCAAATCTGAAGTGGAAGAAGAATCAAAACCGCTAGGATCTCTACATTTGTGCTTTGATTCATTTCAGATTATACATGCAAAATGGCTACTTGAGAATCTATCAGAGGCGACTCATGAATCCCATGATTATCCTCCCTAACATCAAGAAAAGTTGGAAAAATTTATATATACATTCAGCAAACTGATGCTTCTATTTGACAGGAAAAGTAAAGGACACAAAGTTAAGGTTAACACTGCTTATTAAAACCAACCTACACTTTTTCCTCAAGAAGAACACACTCAACCATTACAAGACAAGGGTAACAAACAAAATGGGTCTAATAAGAAAGTTGCAAATAAAAACATAGAGGAATTCTCTAAAGAATATATTAGCCATCTTGAAATCACCGAATCTGAAATGGAAGAAAAATCAAAACCTTTAGGATCCCTACCTTTGTGCTTTGAGTCATTTCAGTTTATACGAGCAAATTGGCCTCCTGAAAATCTATCAGAAGAAACTCATCAATTACATGCTAACTATCCCCAACATCACGAAGAGTTGGTTGAAGATGAAAACAATCAAGAAATGAAAGAAAACCCACAGGCTTTCTCTGAAGACACAAGTGATGATTCATCACCCCTACTAGATGAGGCTCAAGAAGATATCCAACCTCATTATCAGTTTTCTCTAGAGAAGGAAAACAATTGTTGCCCAATCCAAAGAAAACAGAAAATGCCTCTTCCTTTAGCTAAAGAAGAGACAGATCAGATGTTGAGAATAAAACCAGCCCTTGAACCTTTATATAAGGAAAATATTCCTGTTTGTATCATTCCTACCTTACCTACTAAAGAAATTGCTCATAAAGAAACAATGGAAAAAATTGTTCTTGAGGTTGTAATACCTCCTCAAGAATACATTCATCCTTGTGAGTAGTCACAAAAGGAAGAGAAACATCATAGTTCCATCTAGAGAAAGAGAAATACACCACCCCTTTTAGCAAAAGAAGAAAGCACTGAAATCCTAAGCATACAACCAACATCCAATTTTTTTTTTTTTTTTTTTGTAAAAAAGATATGTATATGTGTTTTACTGCTGACTTATCTACTAATGCATTTTATCATACTAAAATTACAGAACAGATTGACACTAATACTAGAATATCTTCTCAAGAAGATATGGTGCCAAAGAATGGTCCTACTCATCAGGACAATGGCTCACAAACAAAAATCATCTCACTCAATCAGGGCATACCAAGATTGCTTGAAGGTAGCATAACATTGCATTCTAAAGCTACCAAATCAGATAATCATAAAGAGGGGGGGTTTCTTTCCCAAGAGAGTCCCAAACATAGCCAAGTGGAAGAAAGAGTAGTCCTGAATGAAGATTACATATCAAATCCTCTAGATCAGGTATTATTCCAAGATCCATTTGTTGTTTTCCTTGAGAAATCTGAAGGAGTAGTGTGTTCCGCCCAGAATAGTCTGTTGCAAAGTGTGAGAAAAATTTTAGGCACTACTGTTCGAAAACAAGTAAAGTGGAAGTGGTCTTTTCATTTCTTCAGCATTCTGAAAAAGCTGAAACAAAATCCCTCATGGAATCATCTGCTTGATTGGCTTTGTTGGAAAAGAGATTTCACTAAATGAATGTATATTGTGTATAGGTTAGATTAGGATAGATAGATAGGTGTGAAAAATAAGCTCAGCCTTGTGAGAATCTTTTTAGTTCTAGATTATTTGAAGAAAAAGTAAAAAACAGAAAACTCAAAAACAATAGGAAAAGTAGAAAAAGAGGGCAGATTCTAAAGAAATGGTACAACCCCATACCTAAAAAATAGTCATGCTAAAAGTGCGCAAGTCTAAATGCCACTACTAGTGCTCAAAAGATATGTTGTTCAGTTATCTAGCCTAATCATAACTGGACATGTTTTAAATTGATTGATGATAAGTTAGTGGAAGAAGTGATAGTCAAATTGTGTAAGCTTGACTTATCAATGAAAGTAGATTAGGAAAATATATTGGTTCCACACGCTCAAAACAGAACCAAAGAGGAAAGCAGGGATGAAAAAAAAACTATGTATCCTAGCCTCGATTTTTCTAAATCTCATTTTGTATGAAAATAACATTTGTGTGCAGCTTGTCTTTATGCCACAAACACATGACAATTCAGACCGTCTAATCCTGATTTAGTCATTTTTCAATTTCATGTTTTAGTTTAGTGAATGAAATACTGTCAAACAGCTTACTCTTGATAGTCGATCTAGCATAGGTAGAGAATCAAAGGAGTTCATCAGTTTAATCTGAACTCCCAGAGGATATAAGTGTAGAATTAGATAGTTTTTATTTTTTCAAAAATATCATGTCAAAAGGGTTTCCAGTCCAAGTGCACCCAAAGAAGAAAAAATGCTAGGATATATAGCTGGGTAGGTAGAGATGAATTTGATGCTAATCATGCTGTAAATTTTCAGAAATAACATCAAGAAAGAGAGAAATTTGCACCAATGGATAAGGCACTGGTATTCACAAGCCAAAGATTTGCAATTCTGGACACCTCCCAAAGAGGAGCTACCCTCCCCAAATGGAGCCACTGTTAGTCATCAGTATTTTTGCATATTTTGATGACTAGATTCCTTGGCTGAGTTTTCTAGAAGCTAATCTTAATCTGTAAATTTGTCATCTAGAAAACATCTCAAACAAATTTTTGTCTCCCTACTTTTCCTTTTCAGCCTATGATGAGAAAAGTCTTCAGTTTTCAAATCCTATCTCATTTTAGCAAAATCTCCCTGTCTATAGCCATCCCATCAAAATCCATTGTTTTTCATACAACCCACTGTCCAACATTTGAAAAAGTGTCTACCCCTCTATCCCTGATCATCTTGTCATATGATAAGCTACTCATGCCTTAGAATCCATTCATGAGTTGTGACAAAGTCTGTAGGTCTAGGTGGTAGTGTTTAGGGCAAATACCTTGAGAAATATTTCTCTAGTCAAAAACCCTGTCTTCAATATCAGTCAACCATCATGCCTTATTATTTTTTAAAACAAAACCCTTGTCTATCCCTAGGTCATACACCATCAAAAGGTCACTATGTTTTGTTTTAAGCAGAGCTCGGAAAGGTTCAAATTCAAGAAGAAACAGTGAAAAAAATTCCATGACTGAAGAAAAAGGATTATTTCAAGCATGATTTCATGATACATCAAGAAGGCTCTCGAAGGAAAAAAATATATCTATCAATGAATCTCTTCAAGGGTGTATAGATTGATGACACTAAGCAAAGTATGAGAAAAAAGAACACCTCAGGAGAAGATTTCATGCTGTGGAAGTTTACTGTTAAAATCAGAGAAAGTGCAGTTTGCAAAGAGAAAGACCTATAGGGTTCAAACTCAAAAGCGCCAAAAAGTCAAAGGTCCTCCATTGTGGCAAGTGACCACAAAGGTTGGTAATGTTTGCCTCCAGTGCTTCATGATAATTCAAGATGACATTTGGCATTAATTCTAAAACATGTGAGCAAGTCCTACAAATGAGTCTTATACAATCAAAAGTGACAGTCTTTGGCAAAAAAGAGTCTCTAGCAAATAGACATCCAAATGAAGGTATACAAGGAAAAACTTCCTTTTATATCTTACTTTAAACCTAGGCTCTAAAAACATTCAAGGAAAATATGCTGCGCCGAATAAAGCTACAGTTAATGCAAAAAGGAGTTGCTTCAAAGATGGACACAGTGAGCATTTATCATCTACAAATTGCATTACTTGCCCCTAGGTTTCACAGTGATTTTGTGCAAAGGGACATATATCATAAGCAGGGTTTCATAAAAAAAAGGACATTTTGTTTAAAGCCTAAATCAGTGATAAGTGGAGAGGCTCACAGTTTGTTTCCATTAATATTTTTCAAACAGAGAGAAGGCACAGTTTTAGATAAAAGAAGATATTTTGTGTTTTAGGATGACCTCCTTCATAACAAGCAGAGAGTCAAAACATTTTGAAGGCCTCCTTCATCATAAGAAGAGGGCCCATCAGTAGTTTTGAGTGACCTAAAGGGATTACAGTTGCATAAGACCTCCTTCACTAATAAGCAGAGGGTCAACAATGTTTTTAAGTAACTTCAGTGGCTGCTTTGCGCTACCTCCTCCAAAAGATAAACAAAGAACATTTATCATAAACAAAATCACATTATTCTTGTCTAAATTTTAAAGTGATATGGTGCAATAAAGGCTTATGTTACAGGTAAGATGTCACATAGAAAAAAGGACGTTTTGTTGAAGATTTTCATGAGTGATAAGGGAGGATTACAGTTTACTAATTATGCCTTTTTCAAATGAACAAAGAGGACACAGTGCCAGATGAAGATGAGTTTTTTGTGTTTTAAAGAGGACATCCTTAAAGGATAACTAGCAGAAGATCAAAACATAGTTTGAGATGCCTCCTGCCATAATGAACAGAAGTCCCAGTTTTTAGTAAAATGTAGGCTCTTTCAAAAAGAAAAAACATTAACACAATCATCATAAAGGGTTTTTCTTCCAAAAGGAAAAAGGGTGCCCACCTTGTTTTTCCAAAAGCACAAAGGAAAAAATGTAAAATTGCCACAGGGAGGGAAAAAAGCATTCAAAAATATTTTAAAAAGAGCTATAAAAGCTATCAAAGTGGTCGTTTTACTTTCTATTGTGAAAATTGGAGGAGGAGGAGCGTTTTTTTCAAACCCTGGGAAAGTCACTTGCAAATTTTTTAAGACGCGACTCGCCTGTAGCAGGACGCGACGTGCCTGTAGCGTCCTTCTGAAGACTTTTGCACACGGCATGACGTGCTTGTAAGATAGCACGATGCGCCCATTAACTCTGACCATACCACCCCGCTCGACGTTCAGGAGGTGCCCGGCTTGACACTTAACACCCACATCGGCGTGTAGGTGCTACGCGCCTATGCATAGGAGCATATCACCTCTCAAGAGGCCTCCAATTCGACGTAAATCAGATTTTTTCACAAGGAATTCATCTCCAAAAAATAGCTGAGTCTCCTTTTAAGAGGTATTTCTGTTTTCTCTACCTAATTTTTTGATTTAAAAAGAGTTTGAAATCAAATTGTAAGGAAGAAGAAAAACAATGATTTCAGAGAAGAAAAACAGTGATTTCAAAGAAGAAAAATAGTGATTGAGGAGAAAGGACTTATTATTAGTTTGACAGGCCTGTTTTGTTGAGTGAGAAGCAAAACACAGTTTTTGAGAAGGGAGGCCTATTATCAGTATAAATACTTGTTTAAAATGAATAGGTGAAAGAGGACACAGTCTCATAAAGGAGAAAGACAAATTTATTTTGAAGGTATTTCCACACAGTAAGAAGAAAAAACATAGTTCTTAAGAAGGAAACTTATTTTCATTAAAAAGAACTTGTTTTCTAGCTAATAAAGAAATATAATTCTTAAAGAAGAGTTCTATTTTTAGTTGATTTGAAAAACATGTTTTGATAAGAGAGTGAAGGAAAGTCTAAACAACATGCCTCCAAGGAAGGTCAGCAAGGGAATATTTCACAAAAGGTTTGAGCCTACTACAACTAAAGAGTTAAATGATTCCCCTTCAGTCCTTTTCAACTTTCATGAGGTAGGGTGTCTTTATTTTTTCCAAAAAGTCCAGGAGATCACCAATCACCCTCCCTTAACACAGCTGTTTTCCCTGAGGCTGCAAGGAAAACATGTTCACCTAGTAGGCCTTGAATTTGTTCTCACTCCTAGGTCTGTATCCAAAGCCACCAAGATTCCCTATCCTGGTGAGAAGTGGGTCAAAGAATCCTATTTGGACCTAGACCACTACAAACCCTTCTTGAAACTATCTTACCAAAATGAATGCAAGGCTATCTTCCCCTTTTCTCATCTATTGAACAGTTATGCACCCCTTATGAAAACCATCATGAGATATTTCACATGTGAGGGGAGATATTCTCGAGTTTATTCCTATCATGTCAGAATTATGATGTATTTCACTCAAACTCAGCTGCTGAATCTCCCTTTCTTCCTCTGCAAAAGCATAGACAAGATGTCCTCCTTTTTCCAAAAGAGACCTCCTGCTTAGCAAAAACCTAGTCTTTTCCATCATTCTCTCATTTTTCTAGGTGCTGCCATGTTTGCTAGGAGCATCCTCAGCTCATGAAAGTTATTTTTTTGGATGTATTAAATTTGGGGGCATCTACTCACAAATTTTCAGATCAAAAGAAGGTGTTTTGGTCCCCCAAAGAGGCAAAAATTAGTCAAAATTCACCTTTCTGCCTCACATATCAGTAGATGAGACCCTCCTCGGTTTTTTCAGTCATTGCACTTTTTGACAGAATTTCGTGCGTCATTTTGAGAAAAATCAAGTAGTTCTAGAAACTAGACATCTAGGGATTTCCAACGAGGCATCACGGGCCTCGTTTAGAAATCGGGAAGTCCCTCAAAAGTTGTCTGCAAAATAGGATTTCTTCTGGCGCTACGCTCCTGTAGCATTTTGGCTGAAAAGGCAGTTTTCTGAAGGCGGCCATCCAAATGTACGTTAAGATATTTTTAACCCTATGTCAGAGATTAAAAGTCAATTTTCTTTCTATTTTTAGCTTAAATAGATATTTTTGAAGATATTTTGTTCCTTGGGATTTGCAAAGCCTCAAGGACAAAATCAGATATTTGTATTAGGCCAATGGCCTTCTAGTTGCTCTAGGAGGGTTTATTCCTCTTTGGCCTATATAATCCAAGAGGATTCATTGTAACCAGAGGCTGAACTTGATGTTATAGAGAGAAAATACATAGCATTATGAGCTTTGAAGAAAAACTTGTCTTATGAAGTGGATGATCTCTTGCATGACTTTGATGGTGGAGGAGGATTGTATGTAGGATTCCATGGTTTGGTGAACAGTATTGTGTTCCTTATCTATTATGTTTTCTTAGTTTATCATACATGTTTTCATGATTATTGCTTGCTATAGTTCAGTAAAGAATAAGTTAGAGATATGCCCATGGAGGCACCTCAAATTTCCTGATTCATTGCAGCTTAAATGTTTTCATCTTTCTTGGTTATGTCAAAGAATTCTTAATTTCTCTTTGGTACCATAAGATCTCATTATTAGTTTCATTAATGGTTATTATGTATGCTGTCTAGTATGATTCAAGGTATGCCCTGCTTACTCATAGCTAATCAAAACTCCATCTCTAAAATCTCTCTTTGAATTATTGGTTGTCTTAGTTAAGTCAAAGAGGTCTTGTTTCAATCTTGCCCTTTGTCCATGCTTTGCAATCTTATTTCAAAGTTCTCGATAGCTCAAGATATGATGTTTAGGAGTTCCCTCTTCATAGATTGAGTTGTTTTTTTAGCTTATTTGTTTTCCCAAAAGTCTGAAGGTGATTTTCCAAAGTTAAAGGGTCTTATACTTCTATGTATCACTGGATTGTTTATTTTCTGCATCTATCAGTTTGAGTTTCGTTCATAGAGATTAATGGTCAGCCCTAACTCATGAATTCTTGCTGTTTAACTATTTATGCTTAAAATATCTTTGTCTTTCAAAAACTTAATGTCCATCTCATTTCACTTTCACCCAAAGAATCCATTTATCTCGACTAAATTGGCCCTGCAGTAATACCTTGTCCATCATTGAGACAGTCTTGACCTTATTCGACCCCATAGCCCAGTTGATCTGACGAACTTTTTATCTATTTATCCTTTGATTATTTCCCCTCAAAAAACCCAAAACAAACCAAAACATAATTAACAACTAGCCTAAAATCAAATATACAAAAGCAAACAAGTTTACATCCTTTGCATAATAGAGAGAGCCCTCTCTGAGTCCAGGAAGGATAGGTCCTAGGGCTCCAAAGCTTGATCTGATGTTACCCTGTCATTTGTTCTACCAATCTGCCAAATCACGGGACCATAACATAATGGCGATCACGGTGGGACCTTTCTGAGTTCATGACAATCTGAATATCTTTCAAGACTCACGGAAAACCCCTGTCAAACTGAGCATTCTATCCTATTGATCCATCCCACCGCTTTCTAACATAATGGCGATCATGGTGGGACATACTGAGTGCATAAAAATCTAGAAAACTATTGTAGATTCATTATTCCTTCAAAATTAAAATCAGACAAATAGCCTATAAAATCATTTAGAGTAATCTCTTATTGTTTCACCATATTAGCAAAATGATGATTCAGTTATATGACACTCTTACAATCTAGGCTACATATAAGAAGCTCAGAAAAAACCCCAAAACATCCTTATATTGGTTTCTTGTCAGTATTGGTGGTGGACCATACACATATACCCTCAAAACAACTAAAAACATCCACCTGGTGACTCCACTAGCCTCCAGTAGGCCTATTACTCCACAGTCCTTATAAACTCCCCTGGGAATGCATTGTGTAATCCCAATCATGCTGATGGTGGACAACAAATTTCAAATCTTCCAACTGGTGACTCCACAACCCTCAATAGACCAAAAGACTCCACTGGTAGAGAACTCTAAACTGGTTGAAAAGACATAGTGACACTTTCTGATTAACAAAGATGGATCCAAGGATACAAAGGAGATATGCTCCAATGAACATAGATCATATCCCTGGATTCCCACACAAAATGCCTCGAATGGATTGGGTGAAAAACCTTCCTATTTTTCAAGATGAAAACTTTGATGACCCCTTGTTACATCTCATCAAGTTTCATATACATATGTGGAGGTTAAAAGTTGAATGGAATGAGGATTGTCTTTTGAAAATGTTCATGGAAACATTAGAAGGTAAGGCAAGAAATTGGTATGAATGGTTAGAACCTGACATCTTGTTTTCTTTGAAATATTTCCACAAAGTATTTTATAAACACTATATAGGGAATTTTCCATCTCTATCATTGGCTGAAAATTGTTGTGATCAATCTGAAGACCTCATACAACACATTGTAAACATTGATGAAGACTTAGGAAATTGGCATCCTGAGGATCTTTTAGAGGAAGTTCATACTTTTCATACCCAAGATAAATATCTTGACAACCAAGAAGTATTGTTAGAGGATGAAATCAAATCTGAAGTGGAAGAAGAATAAAAACCTTTAGGATCTCTACCTTTCTACTTTGATTCATTTCAGATTATACACGCAAACTGGCTACTTGATAATATATCAGAGGAGACTCATGAATCCCATGATTATCCTCCCAAACATCAAGAAAAGTTGGAAAAATTGATATATACATTCAGCAAACTAATGCTTCTATTTGACAGGAAAAGTGAAGGACACAGAGTTAAGGTTAACACTGCTTATTCAAACCAACCTACACTTTTTCCTTTGGAAGAACACACTCAACCATTACAAGACAAGGGTAACAAACAAAATGGGCCTAATAAGCAATTTGCAAATAAAAACATAGAGGAATGCTCTAAATAATCTATCAGCCATCTTCAAATCACAGAATCTGAAATGGAAGAAAAATCAAAACCTTTAGGATCCCTACCTTTGTGCTTTGAGTCATTTCAGTTTATACGAGAAAATTGGCCTCCTAAAAATATATCAGAAGAAACTCATGAATTACATGATAACTATCCCGAACATCAAGAAGAGTTGGTTGAAGATGAAAAAAATCAAGAAATGAAAGAAAACCCACAAGCTCTCTCTAAAGACACAAGCGATGATTCATCACCCCTACTAGATGAGGCTCAAGAAGATATCCAACCTCATAATCAATTTTCTCTAGAGAAGGAAAACAATTGATGCCCAATCCAAAGAAAACAGAAAATGCCTCCTCCTTTAACTGAAGAAGAGATAGATCATATGTTGAGAGTAAAACCAGCCCCTGAACCTTTATATAAGGAAAATATTCCTGTTTTTACCATTCCTACCTTACCTACTAAAGAAATTTCTCATAAAGAAACAATGGAACAAATTGTTGTTGAGGTTGTAATACCTCCTCAAGAAGACATTCATCCTTGTGAGCAGTCACAAAAGGAAAAGAAACATCATAGTTCCATCCAGAGAAAGAGAAAGACACCACCCCTTTTAACAAAAGAAGAAAGCATTGAAATCCTAAGCATACAGCCAACATCCAATTTTTTTTCGTAAAAAATATATGTATATGTGTTCTACTGCTGACTTATCTACTAATGCATTTTCTCATACTAAAAGTACAGAACAGATTTATGCTGATACTAGAATATCTTCTCAAGAAGACCTGGTGCCAAATAATGGTCCTACTCATCAGGACAATGGCTGACAAACAGAAATCGTCTCACTCAATCAGGGCATACCAAGATTGCTTGAAGGTAGCATAACATTGCATTCTAAAGCTGCCAAATCAGATAATCATAAAGAGGGGGAAGAGTTTCTTTCCCAAGAGAGTCCAAAACATAGCCAAGTGGAAGAAAGAGTAGTCCGTAATGAAGGTTATATATCAAATCCTCTAGATCAGGTATTATTCCAAGATCCATTTGTTGTTTTCCTTGAGAAATCTGAAGGAGTAGTGTGTTCCGCCCAGAACAGTCTTGTTACATAGTAATTTGTCACCGTCCCTGCAATTCCCCATCCCGCACATTGGAGGGCCTTTTCCATGACATGTGAGTAGTCACATAACCTGAAACCACTTTCATGGCATCCCCCTTTACAAGAACAATCATTCCTCTAAAGAAAGTTTCCTTTGAAAAACCCTAAAAACTGATCTTTTGGCCTTGGTGTGACTAGCTATTTCAGCCCTTGCACCAATGGGGAAAATCTACTCAAGAGGGCGTGCCAATTGGCACTCTGTCTCAGTGTATTGCTCGCACCAAGCTTAATAAGGATTGTTTTTAAAAAATAAATGGCAGAAGTTTGATTCCAACAAACTCCTGAACGAGTCTCTAAAATGAGTTGGGAGGTTTGGCTTTGGATATCCATGTATGGGAGGTGGTTTTCCACCTATCATAAAAGCTTACTTGAGGATAGGGCCAATCCCACAATTGTAGGGATCCCAACTCCCCTTCCACCATTTATATAAGCTTTCCATTTTCCCTTAGCAAGCTAGAAGCAAGAGCTAAATCTGTAGCAGGAGATTATCGCCAGACAGCCTTTGAGAGCCAAGCTTAAGAGAGAGAGCTTTGTCCCATTTCTGATGAGCTTCATTGAGATGTGCTCTGCTGTCAGCCCCGCCTAAGGAAGATCCAACATCAGAGCCTTGGGTTTTATCTTTTCTTTATTACTATTAATGATAAGCGACTTTGATTATGGTTTCATTCATGTGTCTTTGTCTTTGATGCAATGAATTACATCCTCTCTGACTGATGTCTGGTTACAAGATATAGATTCTATGCTGTGTATCCTTGTGTTTCTTCGCATGTGTGTAGGTGTTCAAACGTGTTAAGCAGAAGGATCATGATCTGCCAAAGCGAAGGATGGGAAGTGTCATCCTTTCTACGATGACCATCGCGTAGGACATGAGGTAGGCAACTCATTATGTTTTGTAATTTTTGTAACTAGAGACCTGCGTCTTTGCGTGTTTGATTGTTGCTAGACCCGATCTGGGCTAGTAGGGATCACCTCTGTCCGCAGAGGGGATTTACATCTCCAAAAAATTGGTGACTCCACTGGGGATTTGATTGGAGTTTTTCTTGTCTCTTTTGGTTTCTTTTGGCTTTTGTTTACTTGATTTTCTCTTCTGGTCTATCTCCTTCTGGTGTAAAACCTTTGTTCAGCCCCAGAGGATCAGATCTGACCTCTGCTTTTCCAAAATTTTCATATTTTCATGGTTGGCTTGATTGGCGTGGTTTCCACCCTGACAGTTGCGCCCATTGGTGCACGTTTCCTATTCATCACTCACGCCATCCCCTGTCTGGCACGGATTACAGCCGGACAGTCGCACCATTTCTTGTAGGTGCTAGGGTTTTCCCTTGTTTGGAAGTTTTTATGGTTAGTGTTTTTGCTTCTGGGTTATGTTTAGATTCTGCTTGAAGTGGTGAGTCTGGTCTTGGTTGGGAGAAATTCTTTGTTTTTTCATTTTCAGGCGTTGGTGCTAGTTTCACCCACCAAGTCATGCCAATTTCAGGGTGTGTGAAAATTGATATTTTTTCCCTAAATCCTTCACCAGTGTGTCTTTCCCTTCTGGTCTTTCCTCTGTATGAGCATAGATTACATTGCTCACTGTTTAGCTGAAATGTCTTCTTTCTTTGATTTCTTGATGTAAAAGGGGATGAATGCCTTGTTTTAAGCTCATGCTTTGGAAGTCCTTTTTGTGCTTGACCTCATATGTCTTGTAGCCTTTTGAGGAATTTCGTTACAAAGTGTTTAAAAAAACGATTGCATTCTTAGTGTTTGTTTGCATCCTTTTTGCATTCATCCTTTCATTAAGGAAATTTGCGTTCATTTAGTTTTCGTCTCAAGTTTGCTTTACGTTAAAATGCATTAGATCACATTGCATTGAAAAGTATTTTTGAGATTTATCATTGAACTTAGATCACATTGTTTAATGATTGAAAGCTAAAAATCGCATCGAGTGCATTCTCTTTCATTAAAAGCATGCATTAAGTAGATTCTCATTTCATTGAAAAATGCATTGAGTGCATTCTTTTTCTTTCAAAAAAAGGGAAATTGTGCATAAATTACAATTGCATAGTTTTCAAAAAAGAGGATTTTGCATAGATTACATTGCATTATTCGCATCGTTGAATGTTTGAGATTACTTTTGGATAGTGAAAGTCATCTAGTTTGGAAAAAGTTTCGTTTTCAGTATTGTTGTCTGTTGCATCATTGTTTGAAGCTCTTCCCTTAAATAGATAACATTCATCGAATTGAAAGATTTATTTCCACATATAGCTGCATATAGGAGATTGTCAGATGACATGCGGTAGGGCCTTGAAACCGAGACATAATTGAAGATCAACCATAAAATTTATTCAATTTACCTTAAGGCAACATTGAAACATTAACAAAATATCTAGAGGTCTAGGCTAGTGACGTGTTCCAGCGTCGTTAAACCTAGTAGCTGTCGTTTGCCTCTTGGCTTTAGACAACGCTAGTACGGACTTGTGCTCCCCATACGGTCACGTATATAAAGGGAGACCCCACTAGGTTGCTATCCTTTATCCGTAGGAAGCCGAGTCTGTCGCCTTATACCCGTGATACACCAGACACAACATTCGGGGAGATTTCCTGCACGTACGTCAAGTCCTTGGTTTATTTCTCTTTCATTTTTTAACCAAGGTGTATATTGCAGTTCATGGCTATCTAGTACACCCTTTTGCCTAGAGTTCTAGAGTAGTCATTTTGGTATTTTCTGACTCATAAATTTGAAAATATCATCAAGTGCTTGTCCTTTCACGCTTGTTTCCAATCTGAAAGCGATAGAGTCACCTTTTATCTATTTCTTGACTCTTAAAAGATGAAACATCAGAGTTTTGTTTCAATGTTTTAAAAATTAACTGCCCACAAAATATTCCTGGTTAAAGTTAGTTTCCTCAAGGTGTTGTTCTTAAATTGTTTCTGATGGCAACTTTTCCGGAGTTCACCAACCAAGGAATCCCCTCCGAAGGGAATCCTGGTCCTTTTCCTCCTTTTGGAAATGTTGGCGCTCCTTATATGGCAATGTTGTCCCTTCCTGGGTTAACTGTTGGGTTGCCCGTTTGGTTGTTTTCAACCTCTGTGGTTCTGAATGTCCCGCCTACTGTTCAATCAGTTCCTCCACCTGAACAACATCTTGTTGATTCCAAGGTGTACCTCTCCCCTTCTTCGCCTGTTTCTTCGTCCTCCTCTTCTACTTTGCCTGGTGAAAGTCTAGATTTGAGTAACCAGGTGGCTAAGAAGAAGAAGAGGAAGAAAAAGAAGAATAAGTTCGATAAGAGAGAGGCTAAGGCTGCAGCTACTGCTCCTAAAAAATCTCCTCTCGATGAACCTTCCAACCCTCTGCGGAAAGTCAAATTCCCTTGCATGTTGTCCACAGGAAACCATCTTCTTTGAGACTACCCTGGCATTCCCAAGGTGCTCGAAGTATGGTCCAATGGTCGTCTATTATTGAATTTGGCTTCCGAGAGTCAGGTTGGGGGCACGTCTTCAGATAGTGCTGGTAAAAATCCTAAGAAGCAGGGTAAGATTACCAATCCCTGTAAGTTGTGTGAAGGGCACCATGCCATTCACCTTTTTCCGTATATGGATGAAGCCAAAAGGATTTTGGAAAACTCCTCTATTTCTGTACCATGCCTTCCAGCTGGTTACAAATAACTTTCTTTGAGTCCTCCACCAGCTGATCCTACGATTGGTCAAGAGTCATCATTGGTCAATCCCACTCCCCCGGAAATTAAAATTAAGGAATCCGTTCTCGACCAACCATTAGTCGTGGGATCGGTTGAGATGGCCCTGTCTACGGTGCACCAGGTCTTTTCCATTGAGAGTGGATCTCAAACCCCTCAGGTTCTTCTTGTTCCTTCATTTTATTCAGACTTGGAGAAAGATTCTCCTATCCCTATACCTCAAGAAGTTGCTCCTCCACCTCCCGTGATGGAGGTCCCGGAGGATGCCCTTCCCGACTCCGTGATGGAGGTCATGGAAGATGCTCCTTCTTCTTCCGTAACACCAGGGGAAGACCATCTTGGTTCGATGGTAGCCCCTCCAAGTAGTTTGGTCACTTCATTTGATTGGAATCGATTTGTGGGATACCGCCTTCTCTCTTATGTGCCTTTTAAGATAACGGTACAAACCTATGGTCTGGTCGTACCTAGCACTGTTATAGATGAAGGCACGTCTGTTAGTGTTTTGTCCTCAACTACTTGGCAATCTTTCGGTTCGCCGCCGCTTCTGCCTGTTACGTAGAATCTGTTGGCGTTTAACAGAAGAACTAGTCAACCGTTAGGGATCCTTCCAAGGTTACCTGTTACAGTTGGAGGTAAAATCATCCATATGGATGTGATGGTTGTTCCAGGCCCCTTGGATTTCAATATGCTTTTGGGGCGCAACTACACCTATGCCATGGGAGCGCTGGTCTCCTCCGTTTTTCCTGTGGTTTGTTTTCCACATAAAGGACAGATCGTGACCATTGATTAGCTTTCGTTCTTTGGTCCTGATGTGGAAACTGGCCCACCATCATCCCTTCCTGGTTTTTATCCACCCGTTGTATCTGCCCCACCGCAGGTCAACTATGTGGCTACCTACCTCGTGCCTGTACTCAATGATGATGCCGTCATGCATAGTGTGCTGGGGGCATTGGGTCCTGATTTCTGAGATATTGTTCTCCCATCCAGTGTGGAACTCTTGGAAGCCATGACTTCTTATTCATCATTATGAGTTGTCTTCGGAGCAGGGTTCTTTTCCTTGTGTCAAGCTCCTTAAAATATGAAACAAGCTGGTTGGAGCAGGGTTCTTTTCCTTGTGTCAAGCTCCTTAAAAAATGAAACAAGCTCACCGGAGCAGGGTTATTTTCCTTGTGTCAAGCTCCTTAAAAAATGAAACAAGCTGGTCGGAGCAGGGTTATTTTCCTTGTGTCAAGCTCCTTAAAAAATGAAACAAGCTGGCCGGAGCATGGTTCATTTTCTTGTGTCAAGCTCCTTAAAAAATGAAACAAGGTCTACCGGAGCATGTTTTTTTTTCTTGTGTCAAGCTCGTTAAAAAATGAAACAAGGTCATCTGAGGATAGTTCTTTTAATATGTCAACCTCGTTAAAATAATGAAACACCTTCCCGTTCAATTCGAGTCATTGTTTAGATCTCATAAAATACCAGTTGAGTCTTTTTCTTGATCTTGTAACTTGAACCTTCACTCCATCTGCTGTTCATATGGACTGAAGATTTGGGGGCATGTACCTTGAATTGAGTCACCATGCTGGGGGCATGCTTACTTTTTCAAGCATAGTTTGTTTCCATTTCAAGCTTGTGTAAAAATGAAACCGGTTTCAAGCATAGTTTATCTCCGTTTCAAGCTTGTGTAAAAATGAAACCAATTTCAAGCAGAGTCTCCTGATTTAAAGCTTGTGTAAAATGAAACCATTCCCATTTTACCTCTTGTGATTTCCATTTTATCAGCCTGTTTTTCCAGATGAGCCTTGGTTCTCTCATTCTGTCGTCTCCATCTGCTCGGCCGATCATATGCCTTCACTTGGTTGTTTTACCCATTCCTGAGGAACCGCTGTGATGAGTGGTCTTGTTAGCTAGCCTATTGACCTTTATTTTTTCTGAGCAGTTCCACCATTACCAGAACCAGTTGCTACCCTTTATACCACTCGTTCCTCCAGGAGGAGTCAACTTTTAGCTCTTTTATGACTCTTGAAAACTGAAAAGATTTCCGAGTCGCTTGTCGTTTTGAACTCGTTAAATTGGCTGCGAAACGACATCTACCCAGTATATGTTTACCCCTTTTTTGGGCTGGGATAGATTATTTACAAAAAAGGAATACCCTAGCCTATTGACTAGGAGGTTTTCTCAGACACAGTTTTCTACCTTTTTAGATTTGAGGAACTATCTACGAAAACGGACTGTTGGAGTTTACTTTTCCGCTATCTTTTCAAGCTCTCTAAACATGAAAAGACGTTGAGTTATTCCTTTGTTAGACTCGTTAAAACCTGATGACATCGAACTCCGTCGCGATGAAATTACTCGAGTTCCTCCTTCCTAGGGCTCGTTAAATGTACTTGGTTGGATTTGTCTGAAGGAAAAACTTATATGATAAGCATATGGTATCCTCTTCAATCTTGTGCAAAAATAAAGAGCTTCTCGCCAGAAATGGTGGGGAAAAATGAAACCAGTATCATCGTCATGTCGGCAATATGTCGCTCTTGAACATGGCACTTGTCTGCATTCGTGTTGGGTTGGGGACATCTCATCTCGTTATTTGCTTGCCTCCGTGGGTTTGGGTAATCCTTTTTGACCTCTCATATGCTCTTTGCCTCATCATCATGACCTCAAATCTTTTGATGTCAAATACTGCCAAATCCAGTGTCGTGCCGCCGATATGTTCAAGAGAAGTTGATCTCTGTAGTACTCAACTTCCCTCTGATTCTCTACTGATTCCGATTCACAAACATTATGTTCCTCTATATCGCGTCGATGATGTGGGAAACTCTATGGCCCACCTTCGATCAAGGTCACTTCCTGTCGACTTCAGCTCATTATCCAGGAAGATTATCTAGAGACTCCCTTCTGGTAACTTGGAGCCTGCATGCCTCAATGGCAGGTTCTTCGCGTTCGACGCAAGGTTTTCATCATTGGCCTTCGATCAAATGATTCTGTAGGTGTTCAACGTTAGCTCACAGTTCACATTCTGTGGATTGTACCTATAGTACCTTGAGGGCCATCGTCATTATTGGTGGTTCCTCTCATGTCTGTTAACGACTTTCATCATTGTCTGGTAATCAGATGATGTTCTTTCATGTTTGACTTCAGATCACTTATTCACATGCTAGGACTTGTTCTTTGTTTGGGTCGAGATGGAGCACAAGACCCCGGGTTTCGTCTGATGGAATCCAGGCTGCAGATTTTGTGGATTATCATGATTGGTTACATGACTCATTGATTGGATGGCTGCGACCATACCTGGGTCTGCTTATTGATCCTTTCTGGATGGCTGCGTCCATACCTTGGATCTTGATTATTATATACTCTATTATGGATGGCTGCGCCCATACCACGTATCATTTATTTGAGATATTAGTTGTATTTGTCTACGCAGGTTTTCCGATGGCAGTGTTTTCAGTTGGGCACGTTCTCATAAAGAATTTCACCCCTCTCTCTCTTTCAGGCCTCATGTTTTAGGGGGCATCTGTTACACAGTAATTTGTCACCGTCCCTACAATTCCTTGTCCCGCACATTGGAGGGCCTTTTCTGTGACCTGTGAGCAGTGGCATAACCTAAAACCACTTTCATGGCATCCCCCTTTACAAGGAAAATCATTCCTCTGAAGAAAGTTTCCTTTGAAAAACCCTAAAAACTGATCTTTTGGCCTTGGCGCGACTAGCCAGTTTAGCCCTCACGCCAAAGGGGAAAATCCACCCAAGAGGGCGCGCCAACTGGCGCTCTGTCCCAGTGTATTGCTTGTGCCAAGATTAATAAGGATTGTTTTTTAGAAATAAATGGTGGAAGTTTGATTCCAACAAACTCCTGAACGAGTCTCTAAAATGATTTGGGAGGTTTGGCTCTGAATCTCCATGTATGGGAGGTGGTTTTCCACCTATCATGGAAGCTTCCTTGAGGATAAGGCCAATCCCACAATTATAGGGATCCCAACTCCCCTTCCACCATCTATATAAGTTTTCCATTTTCCCTTAGCAAGCTAGAAGCAAGAGCTGAATCTGTAGCAAGGAGACTATCGCCAGACAGCCTTTGAGAGCCAAGCCGAAGAGAGAGAGCTTTGTCCCATTTCCGACAAGCTTCATTGAGACATGCTCTGCTGTTAGCCCCGCCGAAGGAAGATCCAACGTAAGAGCCTTGGGTTGTATATTTTCTTTATTACTATTAATGATAAGCGACTTTGATTATGGTTTCATTCATGTGTCTTTGTCTTTGATGCAATGAATTAAATCCCCTCTGACTAATGTATGGTTACAAGATATAGATTCTATGCTATGTATCATTGTGTTTCTTCACATGTGTGCAGGTGTTCAGATGTGTTAAGTGGAAGTATCGTGATATGCCAAAGCGAAGGATGGGAAGCATCATCCTTTCTACGATGACCATTGCGTAGGACCTGAGGTAGTCAACTCGTTATGTTTTGTCATTTTTGTAACTAGAGACCCACATCACTATGTGTTTGATTGTTGCTAGACCTGATCTGGGCTAGTAGGGATCGCTTCTGTTCGTAGCGGGGATTTAACTCTCCAAAAAGTCTGTTGTAAAGTGAGAAAATTTTTAGGCACTACTGTTCGAAAACAAGTAAAGTGGAAGTGGCCTTTTCGTTTCTTCAGCACTCTCAAAAAGCTGAAATTAAATCCCTCATGGAATCATCTGCTTCATTGTCTTTGTTGGAAAAGAGATTTCACTAAATGAATGTATATTGTGTATAGGTTAGATTAGGATAGATATATAGGTGTGAAAAATAAGCTCAGCCTTGTGAGCATCTTTTTAGTTCTATATTATTTGAAGAAAAAGTAAAAAACAGAAAACTCAAAAACAATAGGAAAAGTAGAAAAAGAGGGCAGATTCTAAAGAAATGGTACAACCCCATACCTAAAAAATAGTCATGCTGAAAGTGCGCAAGTCTGAATGCCACTACTAGTGCTCAAAAGATATGTTGTTCAGTTATCTAGCCTAATCATAACTGGACATGTTTTAAATTGATTGCTGATAAGTTAGTGGAAGAAGTGATAGTCAAATTGTGTAAACTTGACTTATCAATGAAAGTATATTAGGAAAAGATATTGGTTCCACACGCTCAAAACAGAACCAAAGAGGAAAGCAGGGATGAAAAACAAACTATGTATCCTAGTCTGGATTTTTCTAAATCTCATTTTGTACAAAAATAACATTTGTGTGTAGCTTGTCTTTATGCCACAAACACATGACAAATCAGACCGTCTAATCTTGATTTAGTCATTTTTCAATTTCATGTTTTAGTTTAGTGAATGAAATCCTGTCAAACAGCTTAATCTTGACAGTCGATCTAGCATAGATAGATAATCAAAGGAGTTCTTCAGTTTAATCTGAACTCTCTAAGGATATAAGTGTAGAATTAGATAGTTTCACGTTTTTCAAAAATATCATGTCAAAAGGGTTTTCCAGTCCAAGTTCACCCAAAGAACAAAAAATGCTAGGATATATAGTTGGGTAGGTAGAGATGACTTTAATGCTAATCATGCTGTAAATTTTCAGAAATAGCATCAAGAAAGAGAGAAATTTGCGTCAATGGATAAGGCACTGGTCTTCACAAGCCAGAGATCTGCAATTCTGGACACCTCCCAAAGAGGAGTTTCCCTCCACAAATGGAGCCACTATTAGTCATCAGTATTTTTGCATATTTTGATGACTAGATTCCTTGGTTGAGTTTTCTAGAAGCTAATCTCAATCTATAAATTTTTCATCTAGAAAACACCTCAAACAAATTTTTGTCTCCCTACTTTTCCTTTTCAGCCTATGATGAGAAAAGTCTTCATTTTTCAAATCCTATCTCATTTTAGCAAAATATCCCTGTTTATAGCTGTCATAGTTTTGTCTCTCTACCATCAAAATCCCTTGTTTTTCATACAACCCACTGTCCAACATCTGACAAAGTGTCTACCCCTCTATCCCGGATCATCTTGTCATATGATAACCTACTCATTCCTAAGAAGCCATTCATGAGATGTGACAAAGTCTGTAGGTCTAGGTGGTGGTGTTTAGGTCAAATACCTTGAGAAAGCTTTCTCTAGTCAAAAACCCTATCTTCAATATCAGTAAGCCATCATGCCTTATTATTTGTCAAAACAAAACCCTTGTCTATCCCTAGGTCATACACCATCAAAAGGTCACTATGTTTTGTTTTAAGCAGAGCTCAGAAAGGTTCAAATCCAAGTAGAAATAGTGAAAGAAGTTCCATGACTGAAGAAAAAGGATTATTTCAAGCATGATTTCATGATACATCAAGAAGTCTCTCCAGGGATCAAAAGACATCTATCAATGCATCTCTGCAGGGGTGTACAAATTGATGAAACTAAGCAAAGTATGAGCAAAAAGAACACCTCAGGAGAAGATTTCATGCTGTGGAAGTTTAGTATTAAAATCAGAGAAAGTGCAGTTTGTAAAGAGAAATACCTACAGGGTTCAAACTCAAAAGCGCCAAAAAGTCAAAGGTCCTCCATTGTGGCAAGTGAGCACAAAGGTTGGGTAATGTCTGCCTCCAGCACTTCATGATAATTCAAGATGACATTTTTCATTAATTCTGAAACATGTGAGCAAGCCCTACAAATCAGTCTTATACAATCAAAAGTGACAGTCTTTGGCAAAAAAAAGTCTCTAGCAAATAGACATCCAAATGAAGGTATAAGAGGAACAACTGCCTTTTATATCTTACTTTAAACCTAGGCTCTAAAAACATTCAAGGAAAATTTGCTACACCAAATAAAGCTACTGTTAATGCAAAAAGGAGTTGCTTCAAAGATGGACACACTGAGAATTTATCATCTACCAATTGCATTACTTGCCCCTAGGTTTCAAAGTGATTTTGTGCAAAGGTACATATATCATAAGCAGGGTTTCATAAAAAAAAGGGAAGTTTGTTTAAAAGCCTAAATCAGTGATAAGTGGAAAGGCTCACAGTTTTTTTCCATTAATCTTTTTCAAACAAAGGGAAGGCACAGTTTTAGATAAAAGAATATTTTTTGTGTTTCAGGATGACCTCCTTGATAACAAGCAAAGATTCAAAACATTTTGAAGGCCTCCTTCATCATAAGCAGAGGGCCCATCAGTATTTTTGAGTGACCTAAAGTGAATACAGTTGCATAAGACCTCCTTCACTAATAAGCAGAGGGTCAACAATGTTTTTAAGTAACCTCAATGGCTGCTTTGCACTACCTCCTCCAAAAGATAAACAGAGAACATTTATCATAAACAAAATCACATTATTATTTTCTAAATTTTAAAGTGATATGGTGCAATAAAGGCTTATGTTACAGGTAAGATGTCACATAGAATTTTTTTTTTTTGTTGAAGATTTTCATGAGTGATAAGGGAGGATTACAGTTTACTAATTATACCTTTTTCAAATGAACAAAGAGGACACAGTGCCAGATGAAGATGATTTTTCTGTGTTTTAAAGACGACATCCTTAAAGGATTACTAGCAGAAGATCAAAATACAGTTTGAGATGACTCCTGCCATAATGAACAGAAGTCCCAGTTTTTAGTATAAGGTAGCCTCTTTCAAAAAGAAAAAACATTAACACAATCATCATAAAGGGTTTTTCTTCCAAAATGAAAAAGGGTGCCCACCTTGTTTTTCCAAAAGCACAAAGGCAAACATGTAAAATCGCCACAGGGAGGGAAAAAAGCATTCAAAAGTATTTTAAAAAGAGCTATTAAATCTATCAAAGTGGACGTTTTACTTTCTATTGTGCAAATTGGCGGAGGAGGAGCGTTTTTTTCAAACCCTGGGCAAGTCACTTGCAAAGTTTTTAAGACGCGACGCACCTGTAGCAGGATGTGACGCACTGTAGCGTCCCTCCGAAGACTTTTGCACACGGTGCGATGCACATGTAAGATAGAGCGACGCGCCCGTTAACTCTGACCATACTTCCCCGCCCGACATTCATGAGGCGCCCGACTCGACACTTAACACCCACTGCGGTGTGCAGGTGCTACGCACTTGTGCATAGGAGCGTAGTACCTCTCAAGAGGCCTCCAATTCGCTATAATTCAGATTTTTTCTCAAGGAATTCATCTCCAAAAAACGGCTGAGTCTCATTTTAATCGGTATTTCTGTTTTCTCTGCCTAATTTTTTGATTTAAAAATGGTTTGAAATCAAATTGTAAGGAAGAAGAAAACTAGTGATTTCAAAGAAGAAAAACAGTGATTGAGGAGAAAGGACTTATTATTAGTTTGACAGGCCTGTTTTGTTGAATGAGAAGCAAAACACAGTTTTTGAGAAGGGAGGCCTATTATCAGTATAAAGACTTGTTTAAAATGAATAAGTGAGAGAGACACAGTCTCATAAAGGAGAAAGATAGATTTATTTTGAAGGTCTTTCCACTCAGTAACAAGAAAAAACACAGTTCTTAAGATGGAAAATTATTTTCATTAAAAAGAACTTGTTTGCTAGCTAAGAAAGAAATACAGTGCTTGAAGAAGAGTTCTATTTTTAGTTCATTTGAAAGAACTGTTTTGATAAGAGAGTGAAGGAAAGTCTAAACAACATGCCTCCAAGGAAGGTCAACAAGGGTGGATTTCACAAAAGGTTTGAGCCTACTACAACTAAAGAGTTAAATGATTCCCCTTCAGTCCTTTTCAACTTTCATGAGGTAGGGTGCCTTGATTTTTGCCAAATATTCCAAGAGGTCACCAATCACCCTCCCTTAACACAGTTTTTTGTGTTGAGGTTGCAAGGAAAACATGTTCACCTTGCAGGCCTTGAATTTGTTCTCACTCCTAGGTCAGTATTAAAAGCCACCAAGATTCCCTATCTTGGTGAGAAGTGGTTCAAACAAGCCTATTTGGACCTAGCCCACTACAAGCCCTTCTTGAAACCAGCTTACCAAAATGAATGCAAGGCTATCTTCCCCTTTTCTCATCTATTGAACAGTTATGCGCCCCTTATGAAAACCATCATGAGATATTTCACATGTGAGGGGAGATATTCTCGAGTTTATTCTTATCATGTCAGAATTCTGATGCATTTCACTCAGACTTAGCTGCTGAATCTCCCTTTCTTCCTCTGCAAAATCATAGACAAGATGTCCTCCTTTGTTCAAAACAGACCTCATTCTCAGCAAAAATCTAGTCTTTTCTATCATTCTCTCATCAAAATCATCATCCTTCACCAGCTTGAAAAGAAAGGAGTTTCTTGGGAGACTTTCATTTCTCATCCAGATTTTACTACTGCCTCTTCATCTCATGGCCCATCTCATATGTCCTCCTCACCCTCCACTCACTATGTCTCCCCTTCATCTAGTAAATCTACCCCTTAAAAGCAAACATCACCCATGATTGATAGTGAAAAAGAAGAGTCTTATGAAAGCAGGCATGAAGGTAGTGATGATGAGGAACATAGTGATACTCAACAAAGAAGTGAGGAAAGAGGTAATAATGATGAAGAAAAAAGTAGCCCTAAGCAAAGCAGTGAACATGAGCATGGGGACAACCCACATACAGCTAATGATGATGAGGAAAAAACTGAAGAGCAGCAAAGTAGTGATGATGAGGAACAAAGGGAAGATTCTAAGCAAGGTAGTGATGAGGAACATAACAGCCCTCGAGCAAGTAGTAATGATGAGGAACAAAAGAGTCCTCATACAGACAGTAAAGGAAATAAGGAAAGTGACAATCAGCAAAGAAGTAGAGACAGTGAAAAAAGCGCCTCCCAACAAAGTAGTGACCATGGTGGGAGCCTACACACATAGTCTAAGGGAAAAAGTGAAAATAGTGGTAGCATACAAAATGATAATGAAGATAGTCATGATGGAAGTAGCTCACATGAAAAACTTGAAAACAGTGACCATGGTAAGGGCATCATACATCAAGAGGTTCAAAACAGTGATGAAGGTGAAGGTGGCAGCCCTCAAAAAATTCAAAATAGTGAGGAGGGTAAACAAGGCAGTCCTAAAGATAGTCATGATAAAAGCAGATGCAGTAAATAAGGCAACCCTAAAGAAGAACATGAAAATAGTGAACAGTGCAGCAACTTAGGTGATGAAGGAGGAAGCAGTGTAAAAGATCAAGTTGAACAAATGCTAGTGATGAAGCCTCTTCTCTCGTCTCCTACCCACAACCAAGAACATGTGCTTGCTGCCTCTCCAAGGCAAGGGGCCATGGTTCATTCCTCAAAAGCACCAAAGGCTAAAAACACCAAATCTGCAAAAAGGAAAACTACTCAAGCAGTGACCAGTAATGTCACTAGAGCGCTAAGGAGTAGAGGAAAACTACCTAAGAAGAGTATCATTGAAGTGCCAAAAAGAACAAGAACAAAGAAGTCTATCCAAAGCAAGGGCAAAGAAAAAGTTGAACAACAGGAGAGTAGCCATGAACAAGAAAGAGAGCTTGACATCATACAAATAGACAGTGATGCTAGAGATGATGAACCCAAAATCCTTGAGTCACTTTTGCAAAACAGAGAAGCCCAAATCTAGGACTTAGAAATTGATCTAGAAAGGTCGAACGACCTCATACAATTTCTACAAATCCAAAATAGACAGATGAGTGGGCTAATGGAAATCTATGAGGCCCGGCCATTCAAATACCAAAGGGAAGCATACAAAGCACAAGTTAAGCTTGAAGAGTACATTGATGAATTTGATGATATTCAGGAAGAAGAGCAGCCAGTAAGAAAATGGCCTAGGACTACTGGTCTTAGGAAAGCTTTGCAGAAATAAAAAGAAGAGGAAGCAGCCCTTGCTCGATCGTATCCTCTCACACAATTGCTTGCCCAAGAGATAGAAAATGATAAAGAATCATGGCTTGAAAGAGAAAACAAGAATTTGGAGGAAACATTAGATAAGGAAAACAAAGACTTGGGTTTGCAAAGGAAGATGACCAGGCATTACAATAAATTGAATCAATTTTCCTGAAGAAAACTCAAAATTGCCCAAGAAAAGCTCAAAACTGCCCAAGGGAGGCACCCGGTGAAAAAGGGGAAAAAGACATATCTAGGCTTGGAATCTTGGCTTCAGCTTCCTAGCATGTTTCTAGAAACCCATAAGGGGTTTGCTCACCAAAATTGCATGATCTTGTTTTTTGTGACTTTTAGGCCTAATTGCACATTTTTATAGGCACTGCCATGTTTGCTAGGAGCATCCTCAGCTCATGAAAGTTATTTTCTTGGATGTAATAAATTTGGGGGCATCTACTCACAAATTTTTAGATCAAAAGAAGGTGTTTTGGTCCCCCAAAGAGGCAAAAATCAGTCAAAATTCACCTTTCTGCCTCACATATTAGCAGATGAGACCCTCCCGAACATCAAGAAGAGTTGGTTGAAGATGAAAACAATCAAGAAATTAAAGAAAACCCACAGGCTCTCTTTGAAGACACAAGATGACCCCTACTAGATGAGGCTTAAGAAGATATCTAACCTCATAATCAATTTTCTCTAGAGAAGGAAAACAATTGTTGCCCAATCCAAAGAAAACAGAAAATGCCTCCTCCTTTAGCTAAAGAAGAGACAGATCAGATGTTGAGAGTAAAACCAGCCCCTAAACCTTTATATAAGGAAAATATTCCTGTTTTTACGATTCCTACCTTACCTACTAAAGAAATTGCTCATAAAGAAACAATGGAACAAATTGTTGTTGAGGTTGTAATACCTCCACAAGAAGACATTCATCATTGGGAGCAATCACAAAAGGAAGAGAAACATCATAGTTCCATCCAGAGAAAGATAAAGAAACCACCCCTTTTAACAAAAGAAGAAAGCTCTGAAATCCTAAGCATACATCCAACATCGAATTTTTTTTTGTTGTTGTAAAAAAGATATGTATATGTGTTCTACTGGTGACTTATCTACTAATGCATTTTCTCATACTAAAAGTACAGAACAGATTGATGCTGATACTAGAATATCTTCTCAAGAAGACCTGGTACCAAAGAATGGTGCTACTCATCAGGACAATGGCTCACAAACAGAAATCATCTCACTCAATCAGGGAATACCAAGATTGCTTGAAGGTAGCATAATATTGCATTCTAAAGTTGCCAAATCAGATAATCATAAAGAGGGGGAATAGTTTCTTTCCCAAGAGAGTCCCAAACATAGCCAAGTGGAAGAGAGAGTAGTCCTGAATGAAGGTTATATATCAAATCCTCTAGATCAGGTATTATTCCAAGATCCATTTGTTGTTTTCCTTGAGAAATATGAAGGAGTAGTGTGTTCCGCCCAGAAGAGTCTGTTGGAAAGTGTGAGAAAAATTTTAGGCACTAATGTTCAAAAACAAGTAAAGTGGAAGTGGCCTTTTCATTTCTTCAACACTCTCAAAAAGCTAAAACAAAATCCCTCATGGAATCATCTGCTTGATTGGCTTTGTTGGAAAAGATATTTCACTAAATTAATGTATATTGTGTATAGGTTAGATTAGGATAGATAGATAGGTGTGAAAAATAAGCTCAGCCTTGTGAGCATCTTTTTAGTTCTAGATTATTTGAAGAAAAAGTAAAAAACAGAAAACTCAAAAACAATAGGAAAAGTAGAAAAAGAGGGTAGATTCTAAAGAAATGGTACAACCCCATACCTAAAAAATAGTCATGCTGAAAGTGCGCAAGTTTGAATGCCACAGCTAGTGCTCAAAAGATATCTTGTTCGGTTATCTAGCCTAATCATAACTGGACATGTTTTAAATTGATTGCTGATAAGTTAGTGGAAGAAGTGATAGTCAAATTGTGTAAGCTTGACTTCTCAATGAAAGTAGATTAGGAAAAGATACTGGTTCCACATGCTCAAAACAGAACCAAAGAGGAGAGCAGGGATGAAAAACAAACTATGTATCTTAGCCCTGATGTTTCTAAATCTCATTTTGTACAAAAATAACATTTGTGTGCAGCTTGTCTTTATGCCACAAACACATGACAAATCAGACCATCTAATCTTGATTTAGTCATTTTTCAATTTCATGTTTTAGTTTAGTGAATGAAATCCTGTCAAACAGATTAATCTTGATAGTCGATCTAGCATAGGTAGAGAATCAAAGGAGTTCATCAGTTTAATATGAACTCCTGGAGGATATAAGTGTAGAATTAGATAGTTTTTCTTTTTTCAAAAATATCATGTCAAAAGGGTTTTCCATTCCAAGTGCACCCAAAGAAGAAAAAATGCTAGGATATATAGTTGGGTAGGTAGAGATGACTTTGATGCTAATCATGTTGTAAATTTTCAGAAATTACATCAAGAAAGAGAGAAATTTGCACCAATGGATAAGGCACTGGTCTTCACAAGCCAGAGATCTGCAATTCTGGACACCTCCCAAAGAGGAGCTGCCCTCCCCAAATGGAGCCACTGTTAGTCATCAATATTTTTTCATATTTTGATGACTATATTCCTTGGCTGAGTTTTCTAGAAAATAATCTCAATATGTAAATTTTTTATCTAGAAAACACTTCAAACAAATTTTTGTTTCCCTACTTTTCCTTTTCAGCCTATGATGAGAAAAGTCTTTAGTTTTCAAATCCTATCTCATTTTAGCAAAATCTCCCTGTCTATAGCTGTCATAATTTTTTCTCTCTACCATCAGAATCCCTTGTTTTTCATACAACCCACTGTCCAACATTTGAAAAAGTGTCTACCTGTTAAACACCATGTTGAAGCACACACATGGTGTATGAGGAAGATGAACACACACACACAAGAGACTCAACACACAATGAAAGATAAGCGTGAGACTTTCTTATTTTCCATTATACAAAGATGTACATTTATAGTACAATGGTGTGACTCTTGGTTTCATATTCCAAGGTCACTTGGACTCCATTGTGACTTTTCGCATTCCACACCTACCCATAGAGGATTAGGTGTTCCAACATCCCCCCTTAATCCGAAGGGATATGTGTGAGTCCAAGAAAGGAGTTGTAATACAAATCTGCAAAGTATACATGGCAACACTTGGGCTGAATCAACTCTCTGAAATGTTGGAAAAAAGAGGTGGTTTAAGGATGACCACCAACACTGGAACGCAAAACTTGTTGCAGTTCCCGGAACTCTTCCAAAACTGGCAAGAAGCTGAAGGCTTCTGCTAGAGGAATTGTCCCTCATAAAAAGGGAGACCTTCGACCTAAAAGAAGGGAGGTCTACTACCTGTGGTGGTTTTAGGTTGTCCACCAACCAAAGATGATGGTTTTAGGTTATCCACCAACCAAAAATGATGGTTTTAGGTTATCCACCAACCGAAGATGATGGTTTTAGGTTATCCACCAACCGAAGGTATGCTCATGGGCATCCATGTCTCTGGCTACATCTCTGAATCCGGAATGACGAATTGTGGCTCAGGCTCGCTTGAACTGCTGGCTACAACTCTGAACATGGAATGAGAGATTGTGGCTCAGGCTCGCTTGATCTGTCGTCGAAGCTTGTACATGACCACAATTTTCCCCCCTGTCAGGGACAAGGTGAGATGATGGCGAAAACTCAACTGCAAGTTTGCTCAATATCCGTGAACAAGTTCTAACATGTGTCGTAAACATCTTCTTGGTTGCTGATGCCCATTGCCAAGAAGCGATCCATCCAAGATGAATCTTTGTTTTACAGGAGGCTTGTTTCTGAAGCATCTGTCGGAAGAATGGGTGTGCCGACCACAGTGCTTGCATGGATGAAGATAAAAACAGTGATCTTTCATGTGGAAAACTCGATCACAATGTTGGCATTTTACAATATGATGTTGTTGTGGAAGTGGATCAGGATCTGGAACAGCTGCAGGTGAACTGTCATATAGAAATCCGACACTCTGAAATATGATGGGCTTGGTGTAGTCTGGAATATGAAAGGTCACATCCTTGTCCTATCCAAGACCAATTCTGTGCTTATTGTGGACAAGCTCTTCCCAAGGTCTGATGATGGGCTTAGGAAGTGCAGGTTGGGTTGCATCTACATGTATATCTGCTCTAGTACAAGGCACTGAATGTGAATCAACTACAGCTTTATTTTCTTGCTGTTGATGGGAGTCCTTCACAATCTTCTGAACAGAAGCAGGTTCAGAATGGTGACTCTTTTGTTGAAGTTCATCTTGTTGGAGTTGAGATTCCAACTGCAAAAACTCAATCTTCTCTTGTGCATCTTGTAAACAAATCTGAATATTACAAAGAGAATCCTTGCTCATTTTTATCATATCATCAACATTGGAATGAATGAGGTTATTCAACAACACTAATGCCTCATTGATTTTGGCCATTTCAACAACTTAGGCTTAAAAATGAAAGGGTGTCGGCTTCAACCGAAAATGCACCCGTTTACAATGATTCAACAAATACAAATGACTCCAAGGAATTCTCAAAGTACAAGGTGTGCTCCTCAAATGATGGAGGGCAATCAACAATATTTCAACAACTCAAGTACTGATTGCAACTATGAAGAAGCAATGTCTACTCACAATACAATGTCAATGCAATACAATATCTCTGCAAAATGTGTGCAGCTGAAAATACTAGTGCAAGAGGCGTTTAAGGCAGCTGAAATTTTCCTTCAAAGAGCTGTTTGAAAACTGATGGCAAACTTGTCTTCAAATGTGAAATTCTTCAAAAAATCACACTTATGCCACAAATAATGTAATCGCAATTTTCTCTATGTATAGTCCATGTGCTCATATGTCATTTTTCTTCTGGCCGTTCATGTTCTCTTTTTCCTCTCTCTCTCTGCTTTTTTTTTTTTTTTTTTTTTTAAATTAATTAAAAAATTAGGATAGTAAAAAATGGAGGGGAAAAGGGATTAATTTAAAAAGAGATTTAATTAAAAAATGGGAATAAGTTAAAAAAGGATTTAATTTTAAAATGGGAAAGAAAATAATTAAAAAGAGGAGGGGGTATTAATTATATGGTGGGGGAGGGATTAATTATATGGTGGTGGGGGGTTTTAATTAAAAAATATTTTAAAATGAAATATGAGAAAAGGGGGAACGAATTTAAAAAGGATGGGAATTTTTAATGGGGGTAAGTATCATATGGGGGTAAGTATTAAAAAAGGGATTTTATTTGGGGTTGGGGAAATATTATTAAAATATACAAAATGGAAGGTGGGAATTTAAAAAGGGTGGGGATTTTAATGTATTAAAATGGAAAGGGGAATTTAAAAAGGGTGGGGATTTAATGTAACATGGTGAGGTGAATTAAATGGGAGGGTGGAGTAATAGGGTGCGTAGAGCGGTAGAGTATGCATGGAGTAATAAGGGTGTGTTGTAACAGCTGTGAGGATAGGAGTGTAAAAAGGGGGGCGGGGTAGGAAGTAGGGGCTATGCGTTAGTTGGATTGAGTATGGGTTTGGGAAGAGAGAACGGTGGAGTGAACATGTGTGCAGATAGGATAGCAGTGTGTTAGGAGCCGAGAGGAGCCGGGTTTATGCAGCGGTTGGAGTGTGGGATTGAAGGGTACGCCATAGGTAGGGGGCATGTAAGGGAGACGGCTGTAGTGTATATTGAAGCGGTATTAAAATATGGAGGGGCGTTATTAAAAATGAATTGTGAATGAGGGAAAGGGGAACGACGTTGAGGCTGTTGAAAAATTGTAGTATGAGGGAGGTGCGTCGGGGGCGAGGAGAGGGCCGAGGAGAGGGCCGAGCCCTGTTGACAGTATTTTTTTTTAATTTTTTTATATTTTTTTATTTTTTAAATCAAAACAGCAGAGAGGAGTTTTAGTCTTTGAAACAGCAGGCAAATTTTTCTTCTGAATACACAACAAAATGGACAAAATGTAGAAATGAAGGCAGCAGTGCAAATTTTCCAGCAGAGAATGAGAATGCAGAATTTTCCAAAAGATTTCAGCCGTAAAACCCAGAAACTTTTCCAATAGTCCAGCAGCAGAAGAACCCAGTATTTAGAGAACTCAGAAATCTCAGAAATTTCCAACAGCTCAAAAATGCAGAGATGAAGAATTTTCCAGCAGAAAAACTCAGATTTCTTTTGCAATAAAAACTAGAAACTTCTTCTTCTTCAGAAACTCAAATTAAACACTTTTCAGCAGCTCTTTCAAAATGATGTAGATTTTAATGAGCAGAAATTGCAGAGAAAAATTAGAATGAAAACCTTCAGATGCGCTTTTTCAACACCACTGCTGCTCTTGTTCAAAACAAATGCCGAAATTCTGCAAAATGTCTGCTCCTCTTTTCAAAGTAGATTTCTGAATGCTGCAGAAAATCTTTCACTGATGAATGCGGCAAAAGAGCACTACTGCAGAAATCTCTCTAAAATGCTGCAAAAATGTCAACAATTTTGCAGATATGCACAGGCCATAAACACAAATGGCTCACTGAATTTGGAGCAGGGCCAGCAATCGCCTGCTTTGATACCATGTTAAACACCATGTTGAAGCACACACATGGTGTATGAGGAAGATGAACACACACACACAAGAGACTCAACACACAATGAAAGATAAGTGTGAGACTTTCTTATTTTCCATTATACAAAGATGTACATTTATAGTACAATGGTGTGACTCTTGGTTTCACATTCCAAGGTCACTTGGACTCCATTGTGACTTTTTGCATTCCACACCTACCCATGTAGGATTAGGTGTTCCAACCATCTTGTCATATGATAACCTACTCATGGCTAGGAAGCCATTCATGAGCTGTGACAAAGTCTGTAGGTCTAGGTGGTGGTGTTTAGGGAAAATACCTTGAGAAAGCTTTCTCTAGTCAAAAACCTTGTCTTCAATATTAGTCAGCCATCATGCCTTATTATTTGTCAAAACAAAACCCTTGTCTATCCCTAGGTCATACACCATCTAAGAGATCGCTTTGCTTTGTTTCAAGCAAAGCTCACCAAATTTCAATTCAAGAAGAAATAGTGAAAGAGTTTCCCTGTCTGAAGAAAGATGATCAAGTGAAATTTCAAGCATTATCATCATGTTATATCACTAAAGGCTTTTAGTGATCAAAGTCATTTCATCAATGCATCTCTGCAGGGGTGCTAGGATAAATGGCACAAATTAGTTTTGGGCAAGGGAAAATTTCAAGGAACAAATCCAAGTAAAAAGAACAGTTGACTATTTTAAGGACTAAGGGAAATATAGAGTTTAGAGAGAAGAGCACATACAGGATCCATCCCCGTAAGTCAAAACACCAAGAATGTAAAAAAACCTCCATCAGGGAAAAAAGAGTACAAAAGTTAGAAAAATACTGCCTCCAGTGCTTCAGGTCAATTACAATGGAATTTTTTCCCAAAAGTATGGGCTAGCTCTCAAAATCAGTCTCATAAAACCAAGAGTGACAGTATTTTGGTGAAAGGCCTCTAGCAGACTAGGCATCAGAATGAAAGGTGTAAAAGGAACAACTGCCTTTTATCCTACTTGAGCCTAGCCTCTAAAAGCATTCAAGGGAAACTTCATCATCAAAAGATCTAAAGGCTAATACCAAGAAAATGCTATTTCCAAGACAGGCGGAGTAGACATTTATCAGTTGGATGTAAATCACCTGCTCATGTTTTTCATAGTGAGATTCTATAAAAAGGCATGTCTCAAAGAAAAGTGGACTAAAGGTAAGCTAAGGTTAAGTATTAAGGCCTCCTTCATGATAAGTAGAGGGCCCATAGATAACTGGTTCAAAGAAAGTTTTCAATGGTAGCAGGGATGAAAGAAAAATTTTGTGTTTACAGTGTCTTTTTCAATCATGAGCAGAAGGCAAAAGCACTAAGTTTTCAAGAAGCCTCCTTCATCATAAGCAGAGGACCCATCAGTAGTTTTGAGTGACCTAAAGTGATTACAGTTGCATAAGACCTCCTTCAATAATAAGCAGAGGGTCAACAATGTTTTTAAGTAACCTCAGTGGCTGCTTTGCGCTACCTCCTCCAAAAGATAAATAGAGAACATTTAAAATAAACAAAATCACATTATTCTTGTCTAAATTTTAAAGTGATATGGTGCAATAAAGGCTTATGTTACAGGTAAGATGTCACATAGCAAAAATGACATTTTGTTGAATATTTTCATGAGTGATAAGGGAGGATTACAATTTACTAATTATGCCTTTTTCAAATGAACAAAGAGGACACAGTTCCAGATGAAGATGAGTTTTCTGTGTTTTAAAGAGGACATCCTTAAAGGATAACTATTAGAAGATCAAAACACAGTTTGAGATGCCTCCTACCATAATGAATAGAAGTACCAGTTTTTAGTAAAAGGTAGCCTCTTTCAAAAAGAAAAAACATTAACACAATCATCATAAAGGGTATTTCTTCCAAAAGGAAAAAGGGTGCCCACCTTGTTTTTCCAAAAGCGCAAAGGAAAAAATGTAAAATTGCCATAGGGAGGGAAAAAAGCGTTCAAAAGTATTTTAAAAAGAGCTATAAAATCTATCAAAGTGGATTTTTTACTTTCTATTGTGCAAATTGGCGAACAAGGAGCATTTTTTTCAAACCCTGGGCAAGTCACTTGAATTTTTTTTAAGATGCGATGTGCCTGTAGCAGGATGCGACGTGCCTGGAGCGTCCCTTCGAAGACTTTTGCACACAGCACGACGCGCCTTTAAGATAGCGTGATGCACCTGTTAAATCTAACCATACTGCCTTGCCTGACGTTCAGGAGGCGCACGGTCTGACACTCAGCACCCACAGCGGCGTGAAAGTGCTACGCGCCTGTGCATAAGAGTGTAGCACCTCTCAAGGGGCCTCCAATTTGCCATAAATCAGATTTTTTCAGAATGAATTCATCTCCAAAAAACTGCCGAGTCTCCTTTTAAGAGGTATTTCTGTTTTCTTTTCCTAAGTTTTTGATTTAAAAAGAGTTTGAAATCAAATTGTAAGGAAGAATAAAAATAGTGATTTCAAATAAGAAAAACAGTGATTTCAAAGAAGAAAAACAGTGATTGAGGAGAAAGGACTTATTATCAGTTTTATAGGCCTGTTTTGTTGAGTGAGAAGCATAACACAGTTTTTGAGAAGGGAGGCCTATTATCAGTATAAAGACTTGTTTAAAATGAATAGGTGAAAGAGAAAATAGTCTCATAAAGGAGAAAGACAAATTTATTTTGAAGGTCTTTCCACTCAGTAACAAGAAAAAACACAGTTCTTAAGAAGGAAACTTATTTTCATTAAAAAGAACTTGTTTGCTAGCTAAGAAAGAAATACAGTGCTTAAAGAAGATTTCTATTTTTAGTTCATTTGAAAGACCTATTTTGATAAGAGAGTGAAGGAAAGTCTAAACAACATGCCTCCAAGGAAGGTCAGCAAGGGTGGATTTCACAAAAGGTTTGAGCCTATTACAACTAAAGAGTTAAATGATTCCCCTTTATTCCTTTTCAACTTTCATGAGGTAGGGTACCTTGATTTTTGCCAAAAAGTCTAGGAGGTCACCAATCACCCTCCCTTAACACAGCTATTTGCCCTGAGGCTGCAAGGAAAACATGTTCACCTAGTAGGCCTTGACTTTGTTCTCACTCCTAGGTCAGTATCAAAAGCCACCTAGATTCCCTATCCTGGTGAGAATTGGTTCAAACAAGCCTATTTGGACCTAGACCACTACAATCCCTTCTTGAAACCAACTTACCAAAATGAATGCAAGGCTATCTTCCCCTTTTCTCATCTATTGAACAGTTATGCACCCCTTATGAAAACCATAATGAGATATTTCACATGTGAGGGGAGATATTCTTGAGTTTATTCCTATCATGTCAGACTTCTGATGCATTTCACTCGGACTCAGCTGCTGAATCTCCCTTTCTTCCTTTGCAAAAGCATAGAAAAAATTTCCTCCTTTATCCAAAAGAGACCTCCTGCTCAGCAAAAAGCTAGTCTTTTCCATCATTCTCTCATCAAAATCATCATCCTTCACCATCTTGAAAAGAATGGAGTTTCTTGGGAGACTTTTATTTCTCATCTGGATTTTACTACTGCCTCTTCATCTCATGGCCCATCTCATATGTCCTCCTCACCCTCCACTCACTATGTCTCCCCTTCATCTAGTAAATCTACCCCTCCAAAGAAAACATCACCCATGATTAATAGTGAAAAAGAAGAGTCTTATGAAAGCATGCATGAAGGTAGTGATGATGAGGAACATAGTGATACTCAAAAAAGCAGTGAGGAAAGAGGTAATAATGATGAAGAAAAAAGCAACCCTAAGCAGAGCAGTGAAAATGAGCATGGGAATAACCCACATACAGCTAGTGATGATGAGGAAAAAACTAAAGAGCATCAGAGTAGTGATGATGAGGAAAAAAGGGAATATTCTAAGCAAGGTAGTGATGAGGAACATAACAGCCCTCAAGCAAGTAGTAATGATGAGGAACAAAACAGTCCTCAAATAGACAGTAAAGGAAATAAGGAAAGTGACAATCAACAGAGCAGGAGAGACAGTGAAAAAAGCGCCTCCCAGCAAAGTAGTGACCATGGTGGCAGCCCACACACAGAGTCTAAGGAAAACAGTGAAAATAGTGGCAACATACAAAATGACAATGAAGACGATCATGATGGAAGTAGCTCACATGAAAAACTTGAAAACAGTGAGCATGGTGAGGGAAACATACATCAAGAGGTTCAAAACAGTGATGAAGGTGAAGGTGGAAGCCCTCAACACATTCAAAATAGTGAGGAGGGTAAACAAGGTAGTCCTAAAGACAATCATGATAAAAGCAGATGTAGTAAACAAGGCAACCCTAAAGAAGAACATGAAAACAATGAACAGTGTAGCAACTTAGGTGATGAAGGAGGAAGCAGTGTAAAAGATCAAGTTGAACAAATGCTAGTGATGAAGCCTCTTCTCTCTTCTCCTCAACACAGCCAAGAACATGTGCTTGTTGCCTCTCCTAGGCAAGGGGCCATGGTTCATTCCTCAAAAGCACCAAAGGCTAAAAACACCAGATCTGCAAAAAGGAAAACTACTCAAGTAGTGACCAGTAATGTCACTAGAGTGCTAAGGAGTAGAGGCAAATTGCCTAAGAAGAGTATAATTGAAGTGTCAAAAAGAAGAAGAAAAAATAAGTCTATCCAAAGCAAGGGCAAAGAAAAAGTTGAACTACAGGAGAGTAGCCATGAACAAGAAAGAGAGTTTGACATCATACAAATAGAAAATGATGCTGGAGATGATGAAGCCAGAATCCTTGAGTCACTTTTGCAAAACAGAGAAGCCCAAATCCAAGACTTAGAAACTGATCTAGAAAGGTCGAAGGACCTCATACACTTTCTACAAATGCAAAATAGACAGATGAGCGGGCTAATGAAAATCTATGAGGTCCGGTCATTCAAATACTAAAGGGAAGCATACAAAGCACAAGTCAAGCTTGAAGAGTACATGGGCGAATTTGACGATATTGAGGAAGAAGGACAGCCAATAAGAAAAAGGCCTAGGACTATTGGTCTTAGGAAAGCTTTGGAGACACAAAAAGAAGAGGAAGCAGCCCTTGCTCGATTGTATCCTCTCACACAATTGCTTGCCCAAGAGATAGAAAATGATAAATAATCATGGCTTGAAAGAGAAAATGAGAATTCAGAGGACAAATTAGACAAGGCAAACAAAGACTTGGGTTTGCAAAGGAAGATGACCGGGCATTAGAAGAAATTGAATCAATTTTCCTGAAGAAAACTCAAAATTGCCCAAGAAAAGCTCAAATTGCCCAAAGGAGGCGGCCGGTGAAAAAATGGGAAAAATACATATCTAGGCTTGGAATATTGGCTTCAGCTTCCTTGCATGTTTCTAGAAACTCATAAGGGGTTTGCTCACCAAAATTGAGCAATTTTGGACATGATCTTGTTTTTTGTGATTTTTAGGCCTAATTGCACATTTTTTTAGGCACTGCCATGTTTTCTAGGAGCATCCTCAGCTCATGAAAGTTATTTTTTTGGATTTTTTAAATTTGGGGCATATAATCACAAATTTTTAGATCAAAAGAAGGTGTTTTGGTCCCCCAAAGAGGCAATAATCAGTCAAAATTCACCTTTCTGCCTCACATATCAGCAGATGAGACCCTCCTAGGTTTTTTCACTCAGTCCACTTTTTGAAAAACTTGCAGGGGTCAGTTTGAGAAAAATCAAGTAGTTCTAGAAACTAGACATCCAGGGATTTCCAACGAGCCATCACGAGCCTAGTTTAGACATCGTGAAGTCCCTCAAAAATTGTATGCAAAACAGGCTTTCTTCTGGCGCTACGGTCCTGTAGCATTTTGGCTGAAAAGCTAGTTTTCTGAAGGTGGCCATCCAAATGTGCGTTAAGATATTTTAACCCTATGTCAGAGATTAAAAGTCAATTTTATTTCTATTTTTAGCTTAAATAGGAAGATATTTTGTGCCTTGGGCTTTGCAAAGCCCCAAGGACAAAATCAGATATTTGTATTAAGCCAATGGCCTTCTAATTACTCTAGGAGGGTTTCTTCCTCTTTGGCCTATATAATCCAAGAGGATTCATTGTAACCAGAGGCTGAACTTGATGTTATAGAGAGAAAATACATAGCATTATGAGCTTTGAAGAAAAACTTGTCTTATGAAGTGAATGATCTCTTGCTTGACTTTGATGGTGGAGGAGAATTGTATGTAGGATTCCATGGCTTGGTGAAGGGTATTGTGTTCCTTATCTGTTATTTTTTCTTAGTTTATCATACATGTTTTCATGCTTCTTGCTTGCTGTAGTTTGGTAAAGAATAGCTTTGAGATATGCCCATGGAGGCACCTCAAATTTCCTGATTCATTGCAGCTTAAATGTTTTCATCTTTCTTGGTTATGTCAAAGAATTCTTAATTGCTCTTTGGAACCCTAAGAACTTGTTATTAGTTTCATTAATGGTTATTATGTATGCTATCTAGTATGATTCACGATATGCCATGCTTACTCATAGCTAATCAAAACTCGATTTTTGAAATCTCTCTCTGAATTATTGGTTGTCTTAGTTAAGTCAAAGAGGTCTTGTTTTGATCTTGCCCTTTGTCCATGCTTTGCAGTCTTATTTCAAAGTTCCCGATAGCTCAAGATATGATGTTTAGGAGTTCCCTCTTCGTAGACTGAGTTGTTTGTTTATCTTATTTGTTTTCCCAAAAGTTTGAATGTGATTTTCCAAAGTTAGAGGGTCTTATACTTCTATGTATCACTGGATTGTTTATTTACTATATCTATCAGTTTTAGTTTCGTTCATAGAGATTAATGGTCAGCCCTAACTCATGAATGCTTGTTGTTTAACTATTTATGCTTAAAATCTCTTTGTCTTTCACAAACTTAATGTCCATCTCATTTCACTTTCACCCAAATAATACATTTATCTTGACCAAATTGGCCCTGTAGTAATACCTTGTCCATCATTGAGAGAATCTCGACCTTATTCAACCCCATAGCCCAATTGATCTGATGAAATTTTTATCTATTTATCCTTTTATAATTTCCCCTCAAAAAACCCAAAACAAACCAAAACATACTTAACAACTAGCCTAAAATCAAATATACAAAAGCAAACAAGTTTACATCCTTTGCATAATAGAGAGAGCCCTCTCTGAGTCCAGGAAGGCTAGGTCCTAGGGCTCCAAATCTTGGTCTGATGTTACCCTGTCATTTGGTCTACCAATCTGCCAAATCACGGGACCATAACATAATGGCAATCATGGTGGGACCTTTCTAAGTTCATGACAATCTGAATATCTTTCAAGGCTCACAGAAAACCCCTGTCAAACTGAGCATGCTATCCTATTGATCCATCCCACCGCTCTCTAACATAATGGCAATCACGGTGGGACATACCGAGTGCATAATAGTCTAGCAAACTCTTGTAGACTCATTAGTCCTTCAAAATTAAAATGAGACAAACAACCTATAAAATTATTTAGAGTAAACTCTTATTGTTTCACCATCTTAGCAAAATGATGATTCAGTTAAAGGACACTCTTACAAACTAGGCTACATATAAGAAACTCAGAAAAAACCCAAAAACATCCTTAGATTAGTTTTGTGTCAGTATTGGTGGTGGACCATACACATATACCCTCAAAAAAACTAAAAACATCCACCTGGTGACTCCACTAGCCTCCAGTAGGCCTATTACTCCACTAGTCCTTATAAACTCCCATGGGAATGCGTTGAGCAATCCCAATCATGCTGATGGTGGAAAACAAAGTTCAAATATTCCACCTGGCGACTCCACAACCCTCAATAGACCAAAAGACTCCACTGGTAGAGAACTCTAAACTGGTTGAAAAGACACAATGACACTTTCTGATTAACAAAGATGGATCCAAGGATACAAAGGAGATATGCTCCAATGAACAAAGATCATATCCCTGGATTCCCACACAAAATGCCTCAAATAGATTGGGTGAAAAACCTGCCTATTTTTCAAGATGAAAACTTTGATGACCCCTTGTTACATCTCATCAAGTTTCATATACATATATGGAGGTTAAAATTTGAATGGCATGAGGACTGTCTTATGAAAATGTTCATGGCAACATTAGAAGGTAAGGCAAGAAATTGGTATGAATGGTTTGAACCTGGCATCTTGTTTTCTTTGAAATATTTCCACAAAGTATTTTATAAGCAATATATAGGGAATTTTCCATCTCTATCATTGGCTGAAAATTGTTGTGATCAATCTGAAGACCTCATACAAGACCTTGTAAACATTGATGAAGACTTATGAAATTGGCAACCTGAGGATCTTTTAGAGGAAGTTCATACTTTTGGCATACCCAAGATAAATATCTTGACAACCAAGAAGTATTGTTTGAGGATGAAATCAAATCTGAAGTGGAAGAAGAATCAAAACCTTTAGGATCTCTACCCTTGTGCTTTGATTCATTTCAGATTATACACACAAACTGGCTACTTGAGAATCTATAAGAGGTGACTCATGAATCCCATGATTATCCTCCCGAACATCAAGAAAATTTGGAAAAATTGATATATACATTCAGCAAACTGATGCTTCTATTTGACAGGAAAAGTAAAGGACACAAAGTTAAGGTTAACACTGCTTATTCAAACCAACCTACACTTTTTCCTCAGGAAGAACACACTCAACCATTACAAGACAAGGGTAACAAACAAAATGGGCCTAATAATCAAGTTGCAAATAAAAACATATAGGAATGCTCTAAAGAATCTATCAGCCATCTTGAAATTACAAAATTTGAAATGGAAGAAAAATCAAAACCTTTAGGATCCCTACCTTTGTGCTTTGAGTCATTTCAGTTTATACGAGCAAATTGGCCTCCTGAAAATCTATCAGAAGCAACTCATGAATTACATGCTAACTATCCCGAACATCACGAAGAGTTGGTTGAAGATGAAAACAATAAAGAAATGAAAGAAAACCCACAGGCTCTCTCTGAAGACACAAGTGATGATTCATCACCCCTACTAGATGAGGCTCAATAAGATATCAAACCTCATAATCAGTTTTCTCTAGATAAGGAAAACAATTGTTTCCCAATCCAAAGAAAACAAAAAATGCCTCCTCCTTTAACTAAAGCAGAGACAGATTAGATGTTGAGAGTAAAACCAACCCCTGAACCTTCATATAAGGAAAATATTCCTATTTGTACCATTCCTACCTTACCTACTAAAGAAATTGCTCATAAAGAAACAATGGAACAAATTTTTGTTGAGGTTGTAATACCTCCTCATGAAGACATTCATCCTTGTGAGCAGTCGCAAAAAGAAGAGAAACATCATAGTTCCATCCATAGAAAGAGAAAGACACCACCCATTTTAACAAAAGAAGAAAGCATTGAAATCCTAAGCATATAGCCAGCATCCAATTTTTTTTTTTGTAAAAAAGATATGTATCTGTGTTCTACTGCTGAATTATCTACTAATTCATTTTCTCATACTAAAAGTACAGAACAGATTGATGATGATACTAGAAGATCTTCTTAAGAAGAATTGGTGCCAAAGAATGGTCCTACTCATCAGGACAATGGGTCACAAATAGAAATCATCTCACTCAATCAGGGCATACCAAGATTGCTTGAAGGTAGCATAACATTGCATTCTAAAGCTGCCAAATTAGATAATCATAAAGAGGGGGAAGAGTTTCTTTCCCAAGAGAGTCCCAAACATAGCCAAGTGGAAGAAAGAGTAGTCCTGAATGAAGCTTATATATCAAATCCTCTATATCAGGTATTATTCCAAGAACCATTTTTTGTTTTCCTTGAGAAATTTAAAGGAGTAGTGTGTTCCGCCCAGAACAGTCTGTTGCAAAGTGTGAGAAAAATTTTAGGCACTACTGTTCGAAAAACAAGTAAAGTGGAAGTGGCCTTTTCATTTCTTCAGCACTCTCAAAAAGCTGAAACAAAATCCCTCATGGAATCATCTGCTTGATTGGATTTGTTGGAAAAGATATTTCACTAAATGAATGTATATTGTGTATAGGTTAGATTAGGATAGATAGATAGGTGTGAAAAATAAGCTCATCCTTGTGAGCATCTTTTTAGTTCTAGATTATTTGAAGAAAAAAGTAAAAAATAGAAAACTCAAAAACAATAGGAAAAGTAGAAAAAGAGGGCAGATTATAAAGAAATGGTACAGCCCCATACCTAAAAAATAGTCATGCTGAAAGTGCGCAAGTCTGAATGCCACTACTATTGCTTAAAAGATATGTTGTTCAGTTATCTAGCCTAATCATAACTGGTCATGTTTTAAATTGATTGCTGGTAAGTTAGTGGAAGAAGTGATAGTCAAATTGTGTAAGCTTGACTTCTCAATGAAAGTAGATTAGGAAAATATACTGGTTCCACACGCTCAAAACAGAACCAAAGAGGAAAGCAGGGATGAAAAAAAAACTATGTATCCTAGCCCTGATTTTTCTAAATCTCATTTTGTATGAAAATAAAATTTGTGTGCAGCTTGTCTTTATGCCACAAACGCATGAAAAATCAGACTGTCTAATCCTAATTTAGTCATTTTTCAATTTCATGTTTTAGTTTAGTGAATGAAATCTTGTCAAACAAATTAATCTTCACAGTCAATCTAGCATAGGTAGAGAATCAAATGGTTTCATCAGTTTAATCTGAACTCCAGGAGGATATAAGTGTAGAATTAGATAGTTTTGATTTTTTCAAAAATATCATGTCAAAAGGGTTTGCTAGTCCAAGTGCACCCAAAGAAAAAAAAATGCTAGGATATATAGCTGGGTAGGTAGAGATGACTTTGATGCTAATCATGCTGTAAATTTTCAGAAATAGCATCAAGAAAGAGAGAAATTTGCACCAATGGATAAGGCACTGGTCTTCACAAGCCAAAGATTTGCAATTCTGGACACCTCCCAAAGAGGAGTTGCCCTCCCCAAATGGAGCCATTGTTAGTCATCAGTATTTTTGCATATTTTGATGACTAGATTCCTTGGCTGAGTTTTCTAGAAGCTAATCTCAATTTGTAAATTTGTCATCTAGAAAACACCTCAAACAAATTTTTTTCTCCCTACTTTTCCTTTTCAGCCTATGATGAGAAAAGTCTTTAGTTTTCAAATCCTATCTTATTTTAGCAAAATCTTTCTGTCTATAGCTGTCATAGTTTTGTCTCTCTACCATCAAAATCCCTTGTTTTTCATACAACCCACTGCCCAACATTTGAAAAAGTGTCTATCCCTCTATCCCTGATCATCTTGTCATATGATAACCTACTCATGCCTAGGAAGCCATTCATGAGCTGTGATAAAGTCTGTAGGTCTAGGTGGTGGTGTTTAGGGCAAATACCTTGAGAAAGCTTTCTCTAGTCAAAAACCTTGTCTTCAATATCAGTAAGCCATCATGCCTTATTATTTTTCAAAACAAAACCCTTGTCTATCCCTAGGTCATACACCATCAAAAGGTCACTACGTTTTGTTTTAAGCAGAGCTCAGAAAGGTTCAAATACAAGAAGAAACAATGAAAGAAGTTCCATGACTAAAGAAAAAGGATTATTTCAAGCATGATTTCATGATACATCAAGAAGGCTCTCCAAGGATCAAAAGACATCTATCAATGCATCTTTGCAGGGGTGTACAGATTGATGACACTAAGAAAAGTATGAGCAAAAAGAACACCTCAGGATAAGATTTCATGCTGTGGCAATTTACTATTAAAATCAGAGAAAGTGCAGTTTGTAAAGAGAAATACCTACAGGGTTCAAACTCAAAAGCCCCAAAAAGTCAAAGGTCCTCCATTGTGGCAAGTGAGCACAAAGGTTGGGTAATTTCTGCCTCCAACGCTTCATGATAATTCAAGATGAAATTTTGCATTAATTCTGAAACATGTGAGCAAGCCCTACAAATCAGTCTTATACAATCAAAAGTGACAGTCTTTGGCAAAAAAGAGTCTCTAGCAAATAGACATCCAAATGAAGGTATAAGAGGAACATCTACCTTTTATATCTTAATTTAAACCTAGGCTCTAAAAACATTCAAGGAAAATCTGCTGTGCCAAATAAAGCTATAGTTAACGCAAAAAGGAGTTACTTCAAAGATGGACACGATGAGCATTTATCATCTACCAATTGCATTACTTTCCCCTAGGTTTCACAGTGATTTTGTGCAAAGGGACATATATCATAAGTAGGGTTTCATAAAAAAAAGGACAGTTTGTTTAAAAGCCTAAATCAATGATAAGTGGAGAGGCTCACAATTTGTTTCCATTAATCTTTTTCAAACAAAGAGAAGGCACAATTTTAGATAAAAGAGGATTTTTTGTGTTTCAGGATGACCTCCTTCATAACAAGCAGAGAGTCAAAACATTTTGAAGGCCTCCTTCATCATAAGAAGAGGGCCCATCAGTAGTTTTGAGTGACCTAAAGTGATTACAGTTGCATAAGGCCTCCTTCACTAATAAGCAGAGTGTCAACAATGTTTTTAAGTAACCTTAGTGGTTGCTTTGTGCTACCTCCTCCAAAAGATAAACAAAGAACATTTATCATAAACAAAATCACATTATTCTTGTCTAAATTTTAAAGTGATATGGTGCAATAAAGGCTTATGTTACAGGTAAGATGTCACATAGAAAAAAGGAAATTTTGTTGAATATTTTCATGAGTGATAAGGGAGGATTACAGTTTACTAATTATGCCTTTTTCAAATGAACAAAGAGGACACAGTGCCAGATGAAGATGAGTTTTCTGTGTTTTAAAGAGGACATCCTTAAAGGATAACTAGCAGAAGATCAAAACACAGTTTGAGATGCCTCCTGCCATAATGAACAGAAGTCCCAGTTTTTAGTAAAAGGTAGCCTCTTTCAAAAAGAAAAAACATTAACACAATCATCATAAAGGGTTTTTCTTCCAAAAGTAAAAAGGCTGCCCACCTTGTTTTTCCAAAAGCACAAAGGCAAAAATGTAAAATCGCCACAGGGAGGGAAAAAAGCATTAAAAAGTATTTTAAAAAGAGCTATAAAAGCTATCAAAGTGGACATTTTACTTTCTATTGTGCAAATTGGCGGAGGAGGAGCGTTTTTTTCAAACCCTGGGTAAGTCACTTGCAAATTTTTTAAGACGCGACGTGCCTTTAGCAGGACGCGATGCGCCTGTAGTGTCCCTCCGAAGACTTTTACACACGGCGTGACGTGCCTGTAAGATAGCGCGACATGCCTGTTAACTATGACCATACTGCCCCGCCCGACATTCAAGAGGTGCTCGACCCGACACTCAGCACCCACAGCGGTGTGCAGGTGCTACGCGCCTCTACACAGGAGCGTAGCACCTCTCAACAGGCCTCCAATTCGCCATAAATCGGATTTTTGCACAAGGAATTCATCTCCAAAAAACAGCTGAGTCTCATTTTAAGAGGTATTTCTGTTTTCTCTACCTAAATTTTTGATTTAAAAAGAGTTTGAAAACAAATTGTAAGGAAAAATAAAAACAATGATATCAAAGAAGAAAAATAGTGATATCAAAGAAGAAAAACAGTGATTTCAAAGAAGAAAAACAATGATGGAGGAGAAAGGACTTATTATCAGTTTGACAGGCCTGTTTTGTTGAGCGAGAAGAAAAACACAGTTTTTGAGAAGGGAAGCCTATTATCAGTATAAAGACTTGTTTAAAATGAATAGGTGAAAGAGGACACAGTCTCATAAAGGAGAAAGACAGATTTATTTTGAAGGTCTTTCCACTTAGTAACAAGAGAAAACACAGTTCTTAAGAAGGAAACTTATTTTCATTAAAAAGAACTTGTTTCCTAGCAAAGAAAGAAATACAGTGCTTAAAGAAGAGTTCTATTTTTAGTTCATTTGAAAGACCTGTTTTGATAAGAGAGTGAAGGAAAGTCTAAACAACATGCCTCCAAGGAAGGTCAGCAAGGGTGGATTTCACAAAAGGTTTGAGCCTACTACAACTAAAGAGTTAAATGATTCCCCTTCAGTCCTTTTCAACTTTCATGAGGTAGGGTGCCTTGATTTTTGCCAAAAATTCCAGGAGGTCACCAATCACCCTCCCTTAACACAGCTATTTTCCCTGAGGCTGCAAGGAAAACACGTTCACCTAGTAGGCCTTGATTTTTTTCTCACTCCTAGGTCAGTATCAAAAGCCACCAAGATTCCCTATCTTGGTGAGAAGTGGTTCAAACAAGCCTATTTGGACCTAGATCACTTCAAGCCCTTATTGAAACCAGCTTACCAAAATGAATGCAAGGGTATCTTCCCCTTTTCTCATCTATTGAACAGTTATGCGCCCCTGATGAAAACGATCATGAGATATTTCACATGTGAGGGGAGATATTCTCGAGTTTATTCCTATCATGTCAGACTTCTGATGCATTTCACTCGGACTCAGCTGTTGAAACTCCTTTTCTTCCTCTGCAAAAGCATAGAAAAGATGTCCTCCTTTGTCCAAAGGATACCTCCTGCTTAGCAAAAAGCTAGTATTTTCCATCATTCTCTCATCAAAATCATCATCCTTCACCAGCTTGAAAGAAAGGATTTTCTTGGGAGACTTTCATTTCTCATCCGGATTTTACTACTGCCTCTTCATCTCATGGCCCATCTCATATGTCCTCCTCACCCTCCACTCACTATGTCTCCCCTTCATCTAGTAAATCTACCCCTCAAAAGCTAACATCACCCATGATTGATAGTGAAAAAGAAGAGTCTTATGAAAGTAGGCATGAAGGTAGTGATGATGAGGAACATAGTGAAACTCAAAAAATTAGTGAGGAAAGAGGTAATAATGACGAAGAACAAAGCAGCCCTAAGAAAAGTAGTGAACATGAGCATGGGGACAACCCACATAGAGCTAGTGATGATGAGGAACAAACTGAAGAGCGAAAGAGTAGTGATGATGAGGAACAAAGGGAAGATTCTAAGCAAGGTAGTGATGAGGAACATAACAACCCTCAAGAAAGCATTAATGATGAGGAACAAAACAATCCTCAAATAGATAGTAAAGGAAATAAGGAAAGTGACAATCAACAGAGTAGTAGAGACAGTGAAAAAAGTGCCTCCCAGCAAAGTAGTGACCATGGTGGCAGCCCACACACAGAGTCTAAGGAAAACAGTGAAAATAGTGGCAACATACAAAATGACAATGAAGACAGTCATGATGGAAGTAGCTCACATGAAAAAATTGAAAACAGTGAGCATGGTAAGGGCGACATACATCAAAAGGTTCAAAATAGTGATGAAGGTGAAGGTGGTAGCCCTCAACAAATTCAAAATAGTGAGGAGGGTAAACAAGGCAGTCCTAAAGACAATCATGATAAAAGCAGATGCAGTAAACAAGGCAGCCCTAAAGAAGAACATGAAAACAGTGAACAGTGCAGCAACTTAGGTGATGAAGGAGGAAGCAGTGTAAAATATCAAGTTGAACAAATGCTAGTGATGAAGCCTCTTCTCTCTTCTCCTCAACACAGCCAAGAACACGTGCTTGCTGCCTCTCCTAGGAAAGGGGCCATGGTTCACTCCTCAAAAGCACCAAAGGCTAAAATCACCAAATCTGCAAAAAGGAAAAATACTGAAGCAGTGACCAGTAATGTCACTAGAGTGCTAAGGAGTAGAGTAAAACTGCCTAAGAAGAGTATCATTGAAGTGCCAAAAAGAAAAATAAAAAATTAGTCTATCCAAAGCAAGGGCAAAGAAAAAGTTCAACAATAGGAGAGTAGCCATGAACAAGAAAGAGAGTTTGACATCATACAAATAGACAATGATGCTGGAGATGATGAAGCCAGAATCCTTGAGTCACTTTTTCATAATAGAGAAGCCCAAATCCAGGACTTAGAAATTGATCTAGAAAGGTCGAAGGACCTTATACACTTTCTACAAATGCAAAAATAGATAGATGAGCGGGCTAATGGAAATATATGAGGCCCGGGCATTCAAATACCAAAGGGAAGCATACAAAGCACAAGTCAAGCTTGAAGAGTATATGGGAAAATTTGATGATATTGAGGTGGAAGAACAGCCAGTAAGAAAAAGGCCTAGGACTATTTGTCTTAGGAAAGCTTTGGAGAAACAAAAAGAAGAGGAAGCAGCCCTTGCTCGATCGTATCCTCTCACACAATTGCTTGCCCAAGAGATAGAAAATGATAAAGAATCATGGATTGAAAGAGAAAACAAGAATTTGGAGGACAAATTAGACAAGGCAAAAAAAGACTTGGGTTTTCAAAGGAAGATGACCAGGCATTACAAGAAATTGAATCAATTTTCCCAAAGAAAACTCAAAATTGCCCAAGAAAAGCTCAAAACTGCCCAAAGGAGGCACCTGGTGAAAAAAGGGGAAAAAAACATATCTAGGCTTGGAATATTGGTTTCAGATTCCTTGCATGTTTCTAGAAACCCATAAGTGGTTTTCTCACCAAAATTGAGCAATTTTGAACATGATCTTGTTTTTTGTGATTTTTAGGCCTAATTGCACATTTTTCTAGGCGCTGCCATGTTTTCTAGGAGCATCCTGAGCTCATGAAAGTTATTTTGTTGGATGTATTAAATTTTGGGGCATATAATCACAAATTTTCATATCAAAAGAAGGTGTTTTGGTCCCACAAAGAGGCAAAAATCAGTCAAAATTCACCTTTCTGCCTCACATATCAGCAGATGAGACCCTCCTGGGTTTTTTCACTCAGTCCACTTTTTGACAGACTTCTAGGGATCATTTTGAGAAAAATCAAGTAGTTCCAGAAGCTAGAAATCTAGGGCTTTCCAAAGAGCCATCACGGTCCTGATTTTGACATCGTGAAGTCCCTCAAAAGTTGTCTGAAAAACAGGCTTTCTTCTGGCGCTACGCTCCTGTAGAATTTTGGCTGAAAAGGCAGTTTTTTGAAGGTGGCCATCCAAAAGTCTGTTAAGCTATTTTTAACCCTATGTCAGAGATTAAAAGTCAATTTTATTTCTATTTTTAGCTTAAATAGATATTTTTGAATATATTTTGTGCCTTGGGCTTTGCAAAGCCTCAAGGACAAGATCATATATTTGTATTAGGTCAATGGCCTTCTAGTTGCTCTAGGAGGGTTTCTTCCTCTTTGGCCTATATAATCCAAGAGGATTCATTGTAACCAGAGGCTGAAATTGATGTTATAGAGAGCAAATAAATAGCATTATTAGCTTTGAAGAAAAACTTGTCTTATGAAGTGGATGATCTCTTGCTTGACTTTGGTGGTGGAGGAGGATTATATGTAGGATTCCATGGTTTGGTGAACGATATTGTGTTACTTATTTGTTATGTTTTCATAGTTTATCATGCATGTTTTCATGCTTCTTTCTTGTTGTAGTTCAGTAAAGAATAAGTTTGAGATATGCCCATGGAGGCACCTCAAATTTCCTGATTCATTGCAGCTTAAATGTTTTCATCTTTCTTGGTTATGTCAAAGAATTCTTAATTGCTCTTTGGTACCCTAAGAACTTGTTATTAGTTTCATTAATGGTTATTATGTACGCTGTCTAGTATGATTCACGGTATGCCCTGCTTAATCATTGCTAATAAAAACTCCATTTCTAAAATCTCTCTCTGAATTATTGTTTGTCTTAGTTAAGTCAAAGAGGTCTTGTTTCGATCTTGCCCTTTGTCCATGCTTTGCAGTCTTATTTAAAAGTTCCCGATAGCTCAAGATATGATGTTTAGGAGTTCCATCTTCATAGATTGAGTTGTTTGTTTATCTTATTTGTTTTCCCAAAAGTCTGAAGGTGATTTTCCAATGTTAGAGGGTCTTATACTTCTATGTATCTCTGGATTTTTTATTTTCTGCATCTATCAGTTTGAGTTTCCTTCATAGAGATTAATGGTCAGCCCTAACTCATGAATGCTTGCTGTTTAACTATTTATGCTTAAAATCTCTTTGTCTTTCACAAACTTAATGTCCATCTCATTTCACTTTCACCCAAAGAATCCATTTATCTCGACCAAATCGGCCCTGCAGTAATATCTTGTCCATCATTGAGACAGTCTCGACCTTATTCGAACCCATAGCCCAGTTGATCTGACGAAATTTTTATCTATTTATCCTTTGATCAGTTCCCCTCAAAAAACTCAAAGCAAACCAAAAAATACTTAACAACTAGCCTAAAATCAAATATACGAAAGCAAACGAGTTTACATCCTTTGCATAATAGAGAGAGCCCTCTCTGAGTCCAGGAAGGCTAGGTCCTAGGGCTCCAAAGCTTGGTATGATGTTACCCTGTCATTTTTTCTACCAATATGCCAAATCACGAGACCATAACACAACTTAGTATCAAGATTTTGATGGCTGCTTTAAGCACCAAACATTATTGTCTGCATAAAAAACATTGGACATCGTTTAATATCTAAATGTCAATTCAGTTACATTATGGCTTCCATATGCACATGCCTTCCCTTTTGCACATGTCTTTGCTTAAGAGATAATTAATAATTTATTATCTATGCTTAATTTATTGACCACAAATTTATTATTTCATTTGTATGCAAGTCTACTATTTCCTTTGATCTTGAACATAATGGAATATTTGAAACTACATATTAGGACTTTTGCTTTGAAACTATTTTTTGGTATGCAGTGGAAAATAGTTGAGGGAATGTGTGAGAATGATACCGAGTGAGCTACTAAGGTAAGGTGGAAAAATATTTTTATTACCGATTTGAGCAACCTTCAAGATAAAAAATGTTGATCATCTTGAATCAGGGGTTCCAAAATATGTATTCAACTCTAGTTTTGGTGCTTTGGTGGAAATCATGTTCTATTCTTTTGTTATTTGATTACTCAATTCCAATTCTAAGTCTGTTGACCAATTTTTTGAAGAATTATGAGATAATGTTTTGCATAAGATCTTGTATAGGTCTGAATTCTATGGCGTTGGCCAAAAACATTAGTTGAACATGGGTTTTCCATATTATGCTTTCAACTTTTATATTATATTATGTTATTTATCATAATAAAAATAAAGGTTTGACATGAATTTTGGGTCTTAGATATTTGTTCCATATCTAGTATTTATTTTAATCATGGCTATGGTGATTGGAATTTAAATCTGGATACAATTCTTGCTACTGTAGTTGTCTTGGTCACTATCTAATATTTTTCAAGCAGGAACCCTTATAAAAAATCTCTATAAACATTACCAAATGAGGGAGACAATTCTTGCTGACTTTATGCTTAGCTTTTATGTGAATAATGAAATTTAGTAAATTATTGCAATTAAATAATTGATGTGAATTTAGACTGAATTCACTACTTTCAGGGCCGTGTTTATGTTGTGTTATCACTCTGCCAGATGTTTAAGGCTGAAGAAGAAATCCCAACAGAGGTAACCACATACCAATATTTTGGCCTGGTATCTAGCCCTACCAAACTGGAGAGGGCTCTCTCCACAATGTCACAGACAAGAGGGCTAGATGAATTAGGGTTTTAGGCTAGGTATAAGTACAAGGGTTTGATTTGGTTGAATTTGGGTTGCTTAATGAGGAATTAGGTCAAAGAGGCTAGGTCAGGGAAAATAAGATTAGGGTTACAAAGATTCAATGGGGCAAGGTAGGTAGAAAACATAACACTTAGGGTTTGAGGGTGAGATGGATCAGACAGGTGAGGTGCTAAAAGGAGCAAATCAAGGCTTGAATTCTTTCTAAACTGAAGAGGATGGACAAATTATGAAGGTTTTTCCAAAATAAAGCATGAGATATGTTTTATGTTCATCAACTTAAAAACCAACATATCATATAAATGAAATGAATCATGAAACAAAACATTCATACATAATGAGACATAAGAAAACAATGCTAAATTATCATACCACAGGTATCCCAAAGAAACAACTGCAACCTTTTCATTAATTTCATGCCAAAATGATTACACTAGAGTCTCTAATCAATGCATTAACATCCAACCATGTCAAGCCTTTGAAAATGAGTAAAAAAGTACAATCTATAGACCACAAACAACCTCTCCCAGGGGTTGAATCCATGAGAGGAGGAGGAGTTCCACCAAAAACTAACCTGAATACCTAGACTGTAGGGAGGTCAAACTGACTCATCCCTCACTTTTTGCAAACTAATTCTTTACATGTCATCAAACTTTTCACCTAATGTATTTACCATAGGTAAGTCATCCACATCATAATTACTTTTAAATTCATGATTTACATTGGTAAAAATCTCATTGACCATGGTCAAATTGGAAAAAATTGAGAAAATTGAAAAATATCAGCAAACTGAGAAAAAGTGTCCTATGAGCAGCGCCATTGTCCTACGCACAATGCCAACTTCAAGCTAACTTTTGAGGGGGTTCCTGATGTCCAAACTAAGCTCATGATAGCTCATTGGAAATAATATCGAGTATACATTCCAAATATGTGCTTTTTTTTAGAGTTGACTTATTTCGACCTCCCAAAAAGTGATTCTCCCAAGACTTCTCTATGTGCAACGCCAAGGTGAAAAAAGAGGGAGAAACATGATTTTTTGGGTGTTGTTTGACCTTTTCACTGAACAGTTTGTCCAAAAAAAATCAGAAAAGATGCCAGGGTGCATGTATTCATAATTCTGAATCCAATAGTGGTCTTTGTTTGGCCATTGGAGGTCCCTAGAAGGTGCACAACACCTAGGGTGCTGCGCATAGGACAGTCAAACTGTGTAAAAATTCTGAATTTTCTAGAACTATTGGCCTCCAAGATGAAGCGATATCTCACTAACCATGAGGTTTTTTCCAAAAATAAGAGATTTTTTTCTTATTTTTGTTTTTTTGAACAAAAACCTCCTCCCGTTTCTCAAATATCATTTTTGTTTGGCCACAAAATTCTCTTCAAAAATGTCTCTCAAACAGGGTTTTGCACAGGCATAAAAATAGGCTATGAAGATGTGAATGGATCTCTCATTCTATAATACATGTGTAAAAAGTGAGATAGGTTTTTTTACTTTGATATATTAGGAACAAAAAAAATCCTCCAGTTTCTAAAAATTCATTTTTTTTTGGCAAAACAAGTTCTGCGAAAAGGTGACCAAACAAGACATTTATGGAAAATGTGCCCTAGAAGGGTTTTTCAAAATTTCACAAATTTTCTTCAAATTTCCCCAAATTTTCTTCAAATTTCCTCAAAATTTCTTTAGACTTACTTTATGGATACCTGATATGGTATGCTATGCTATCATGGATGCATCGATGAGCAAATCCAACTTACCCTTTTCTTTCTACTTGATTGGGGTTTCAAGTCTTCATTTGGCCTTTGTAGCTTTGAGCTTGCAATTTGATTTTTGTTGAAATAGTGCTTGGCCCTCTTTATCAATATATCATTGTCCTTTTTTTCCTTCTCCAAGAGCTTCTCAAGATGCTGGTTGGCCCTCTGAATCATGTTGAAAAATTAAAGACAACCTACATACTCAAAACAAGTGACAGTCATAGGAGAGGCCATTAGTTCATTTGTGTTGGTGGGCTCCAACCTTAGGATTCTTCCTCATTTGTGTGGCCTTATTTTTTGTCTGTCCTCCTCCTCCAATCTATCTTCCTCCTCTTGCCTATTTTTCTCTTCTTACATATAGTCTCTGTCTTCTTCCATGGTGTCTTGGTTTAGAAACCCCACAGAGATGAATTGGGAGTGAAACATAGGTTTAGGGAGTGGGGAATGGGATGGAAAAAATTAGGGAGATTGTGGAAGGGATTATTAAATTGAGGGAGGTGACAGGGATTAGAAATGTTGTGGGATTTGGGAATATGAATTTTATTATAGGTATGGGGATTTGGGAGCCTAGGAAATTGAAAAACCTAGGTCTTAGGGTTTAGGGAATAAAGGGGTTTGGGATAGGGATTTGATGATATAGGGGTAGGGATAGGATTTATTATGATGTGGGAAGGGTAAAACAGGTCTTAAAAGATCAAATTTGGGATTAGGAAGTGAAATTAGGGTTTATATATTGAAAAACTAGAGATTTCTCATGAAAATATTGACATCATGAAATTTGTACTTGAGAAATGAAAGGAGGGAATAATGTTGTCTTAATTACTTGATGAGAAATGGGGAAACCCTTTTCTTAATTTTTGGAGGACCTGAACCTAGTTTTGAAGCTTGCAAGTAAAATTTTCCAAGTGCGCAACACCTTGGCTCTATGTGTAGAGCCTCTGGCTCTATGTGAAACACCAAATTGAAAACCACTTTTGGAGGCCTTCCCAGTGTCCAAATTGAGCTCATGATAGCTTGTTGGAAATATATCTCTATTGGATACACATTGGACCTATCAATAACTGAAAATGATCAAGTATAGCCCCTCAAAAATCAATTCTCCCAAGTTTGGTAAAAAATTATAGAATAGGGGTGCAAAAATGAAATGTGCTCTTGCAGTAAACTTTTGGAGGCCTTCCTCAACTCCCAATTGAGATTGGGATAGATAATTGTAAATATATCTCTGTCTAGTGATCATTTTACTTATCAAGAAAGTCATTTGGACACTCCATTAGGGAGAAAAAATGATTTTCCTAAGGTTACTCCGAAGTGCAACAACTCTCTTGTAGCAACTGTATTTTTGAAATTTCTCCAAAACCATGACACCTGTGTAAAAACAGAAGGATTTTTTCTTCCTTGACCTATGATGGACAAAAACCTCTTTCACTTTTGTAAAATTCATTACCATTTGGTCAGAAACATAGTTTGGAGAAAAACTGGTCCTATGTGTGGTAAATGATTTGTCCCTTGGAATTAATTCTTGAAAAGTGATGGAGACATGATGTTTATGAGTTAGAATGGCCTCATACTTAATGATATGACCAATATTATGTCTCCTTTTCTTAGATGTCTTTGATTCCATATCAAACCCTAGCTCAGTGGGAGAGGAAATTTGGGTTTAGTGCTTGTGGAAAATTATGATTTTGAGGGATAGGAGTGATGGGAAGTTTTTGTGAACATTGATGAATTTTGGAACTTTGACTAATTTGGCTGATGGAACTTGAAATTGTTGAAGAAACCTTCTGCAATTATGATTTGGGAACCCTTGGGAAAAGACAACTCCCTTTGGCATTCACTTAACCTTTTGAAACTTTACCCTTTCACTTGACTATTTACTTTGACAAATTGATCTTTTGATGGTCTTTGAAAAATACTTGAATTTGAATTTTTGGTGCTTTGGCATCTTTGGAATACTTAGTTAGAAGCTTGGGATGGCGAAATTATTACATTTTGAAATACATAAAATGTAATAATTTCGTGATTAATGAAGATAAGTTTATTGGATTACCCTTTACTTGCTGGTATTATGCAATGGAATGGAGTTTTATTGGACCTTAGAAACCTTGATGACCTAATGAAACCCTAATTAACACTAAAGACCTAATGAGACCTTGAAAGAGTGGTTTTCATGATGAGATTAGCTTTATGGATGATGTACAATCAACAAGGTATGAAATATGCCAGCAAGTAATAAAATTTGTGTAAGAGTGATGTTTTTGGACTAGGGCTAGCATTAGTGACTAAATTTTTGCATGACCTAGTGGAATGAATAAAAATTTCTTAGTGGGACTCCTAAAATGATATGAAAAGAAGATTTTCATCATTGATGGCAGGATGTAAATACTGACACTAACATTGGCCTTATTGGGGATGATATCTCTGAAAGAGGTGTCAAGAAACACATAACACTAGATTTTGCAGACTAGTGCCTTATTCATTGGGCCAAGACGGTAAAAAACTCAAAGTAATAAAAATGACTGAAAACTGATAACTTAGATGAAATAAACTGACTCAAGAAAAACTCAAAATTCACTGACAAATAACGGAAAAATATGCTCATAATTGAAATTATTCAACAAAACCTACTCTAACTGATCCATTCATCACCTAATCAAGTGAAATGGAACAACCAATGCAACCACATAAGCATTCTGGCTGCTAGTTGAATTCTCTACAAGTGCTTGCTTATGAGCAAGAATAGAGAAATAATGAAAGGAAACTCCCATGAAAACTTTTCGACATATTGAATCTTAATGAAATGGCGAAGCATGAGCCCACCGGCTGACCTCAAGAATGCTGCAAAAGGATTTTCATAGGAATAAATATTGATTTCCAGCCCATCTAATACATTACTGCTATATTCTAGGTAGCCTTCATGACATGAATATGAAATTTCATCTTTACCCTTACTTTCCTGATATGGCTGCAAATATTCGGATGAAATTTGTAATGAGACTCCTACTGAAAATAACAAAGAAACCAGCTATCGGATCAAGTTTATATCAAAAATATTTTCAGGCTCAAAGTTAGCTAATGGAGAAGGAATTTTATTGCAGATATCATCCAATACATCAGCTATTGGGTCATGAAAAACTTGAAAATATTGCTGCAAACTATTTTCCATTGTTTCTAATGAGACTGCATGACTTTCAACTGGTCAAAATCGGGGAGGCTGAGGCCTGCCATGAAGGGGAGCAAGGGCGCAACCAGGTTAGTGTCTGTTGCGGTCCTAATAGTGGTATTCCCATCATGAGTGCTGGGGTTACCACCAACATTAGGTCCTGCACTAGACATGGTGAAGGTGTTAGGGGGAGAAGTGAAGGCGGAATGAGAAGGAGAACCCAAAGGACCAGAAGAAGAGTTGCTGTGTGAACTCAGTGGAGGAATAACTTGAATCCTACGTGAAGGAGTAAGTCTTCCTATCAGAAACTGAGGATGAAGGCCAAGAAGTCTCCGGGATAAATTCCTTGGTGGCGCAATGATGACGACACAAACACGACACAAAGGAAAAAGAGACCGACAAGGGAAAGGAGGTGCAGGATCAACTGATTACAATGTCAAAACAAGGGCAGAGAGGTGCAATAACAATTGATTTCAATGTTTTAGAGTCTTTGATTGGCGGTGTTAACCAAACCCTTTTTCTCTTAGGGTGTGTGTGTGAAGTGTGTAAATTTTAATTTTTAAACCGAGACATTTGTAAAAAAAAAAAGGAAAAATGTGATGTACAACTGTAAATAAACATGCAAATGATAGTATATAAGCCTACAAAAATAGAAAATAAACAAATAATAATGCAATAATCTAAACCCAAGGAGGCGGGTCTCTCAACAACTAGTCTATAGGTGAGTAAAAAAATAATCAAAGCACACTAAAAAAGCCAATAGATCTAAGGTCAGGAGGGACAGGGATCTAAAGGACAAAATCTGCTGGAAAGTGGTGCAGAAAAACAACAATAAATCAGAGGAAAAATTGTTGTAAGAAGAGGTGGTGAAAGGCTATCTCCTGTAGGGAAATGGGGTGAACCTTAGAGGAAAACCCAAACAAAGATAAATGAGGTGATTTGGATGGATAACAAGAGGATCTGAAGGTGAGGTATCAGATCTAAAAAATGGCTGAAGACTCTGAAATTTCAGACAACCTGCAACAACAAAAACACTTCCACAAAGTGTGGAGGGTACTGAAGCCCTAGGGTGCTAGGTTCCCACTTATTTGAGTAAAATAGAACAAGTACAGGTCCAAAACAGATGGAGACAGAGGTCAGACAACCCTGAACAGAGGCTCAGACAAACCCATAAAACTTTCAGAAAAATTCCTGCAAAAAATCCAGGTCGCAGTTTCTGACTTGTTTTCAGTAGAGGTTGCAGTTTTTGGGCTGATTCCTACTTCTTGAAGCTCCAGGTCGCAGGTTTTGGGCCAAAAAGTGTGACCTACACTTTCGGCACTCTCGGCAGTAGATTTCAGAAAAAAATGTCATCTCAACTGCGACTGATGTCTGTCACCTGCACAATAGGTCCGAAAACACACGAAAGTTAGAATTTTTATCATTTTAGGGTTTTATAGGTTAAAAACAACATCAAGAAAAGAAAAAATAAGGGGCTAAAGAGAAATCCTAGGGTTTGAAGCAGTTGGATTTGCAAGGATCAGAAAAACGACAGCGGTCGTAATCGTAAACCCGTGTGGAGTTGCCAGTCGTTAGTATGAATCTTAATTCCAAGCGTACGAAAAAATACCACTTTAGATGTGCATAACAAATAGCCCTAACAACAAAGATGGCTGCCAATATCCTCATATCTGTAGTTAGGTGATCAAGATAAATGATGAAAAAATCTAGATCTATGCATTAGAAGACATTAAGCAGTAGAAAAAACAAGATTTACTCCATGCATCCAATAGAAAAGACAAGAATGTGTTGAATGAATTTTGTATTAATGGCACCTGGGAGGAAAACACTGAAGGGTGTTACCAGTTCTCCTCAATGGGATGGGTTCTTGTAAGTCCTCAACACTTCAGATCTAAAATTCCTCTCTCTTGATGGTGTAGAAAACCCATACAAAAATGGTAGCAAAATATGACTATGATGGTGGATCAAAGTCAGACCAAAAGTATAGATCCAAAGTGATTTTTAGGCAACAAAAGGTGGTAAATGAATGGGAAAACCCTTCCATTTATAACAAAATATTGAGTTAGTCTAGATATTGGTGCATAATTAAAATATTATTAACCAAATCAAGATCCAAATTTTATGGAATATTTTATTATATTTGTTGGAGGGAACATGACTTTGACTTGGGTAAAATCCCTTTATTTGTAAATAATAAATAAATAAATGATTTATTTATCATTTTAAGGATATGGTTGAGTAATAATCAAATAAATAATGATTTATTTAATTATTTAAGGGTGATTTAGTCATATTCAACAAAGAATATTATTTAAATAAGGTTTAAATAATTATTCTTAGGAAATAATAAGATAAATAATGATTTATCTAGTTAATTTCCCTATTTTGGGTTAAATATAACCGGGAATATTAATTAAACTGTTGTTTAACTAATTATTCCTTGAGGAAAATCAAGCAAATGTAGATTTATTTAATATTTCCTCATGGGGTTTCCTGTTTAGACCATAAAATACTTAATAAAGGTGGTTTACTAAGTTATTTTTCATAGTGAATGCAATTTTACTTAGGGTAAAATTGGTCTTACATGGTGTACTTGGGTCCATATAATAACAATAGTTTAGATGACCAAAAAATGGTGTAACAAGGAGCTTTGCGAAGCGGAGAGATGGAAGTTTGTTTTGAGGATATGGCCATGGAATTCCCCTTTGGGCTTCTTGTTCCCATAAAATAGGAACTACTCCAAAGGATAAGCCTTTTTCCCATTATTTGAGGGCCTGTATCCTCCTCCTCCATTGTTATATAAGGAGACATCTTTCACCTCTGCTACTAGAGTTAGAGTTAGAGTTAGATTTAGCTAGTTAGAAGAAACAAACATAGAGAGGAATAAAAATTATATCTTTGGGAGAATAGGGCAGAGTGTGATTGTTTTTGTGTGTTAGGAAAATAGTGAGATCTTGGACCTTTGTGTATGAGGGTGTTGCAAACGTGCTTGGATACAGACCTGCCGAAGGAGAGCCTCAACATCAAGGCTTGGCTGTAAACTCCCCTTGTCTTTATCATAATAAAATGCAACTGATGTTTATCTTCCACTCTTGTTTACATTTATAATGATATTTATAGCATTCCTTGATCAGTTAGATAGGTTGTAATTGTTTTATGTTTGTCGTGATTTTATGCTTGTCGTGGTGTCTTGACTATCTGTACATGTAATTGAATGTTGGTAGTAGCATGTATTGAGTTTGAGAAGAGTGGCGGATCAAGAGGTTTCGATGGAAGACGAAAAAATAGCATCAGAACAAGGTAGGTCATCTTCCTTGCTTTGAATTTCATTTAAAACCTAGGAAGGTAGATGCTAGTATGTTCCCGTAATTGCTAGACACACCCTAGGGCTAGAGGGATCGCCTTCGTCCACAGAGGGGATTTTCCTGTTCAACAAATTGGTGACTCCACTGGGGAGTTTCCTTTGATTTTGTCACTCTTTGAGGTCTTAGTCATTTGACAAGTTTAGTCGAACAACCATTTCCCTGTTTTTTCCTATGTTTTTCATCAATTACAACCTTTTAGTTTTTTCTTGAAGTGGTAAGTATGGTTTTGGTTAGGAGAAATTCTTTGTATTTTTTTTCCTTTTTCAGAAATTGGCACTTTTATTTGTCTAACAGTCATGCCGATCAAGCCAATTGGCGCTATTTTTCAGTTATAAAGTCACTCCAATCGGGTTGTTGGCGCTAGTTTCAATCCCAAAAGTCGTGCCAATTCCAGTGTGTGTGTAAAATTAAGGTTTTTTCCCTAAGTCTTTCACCAATGTGTCTTGCCCCTCCGGTCCTTTTCTCTGTATGACTTACTTTTTCTCCCTTTCACTCAAGTTGGTTTGATTGGATTGTTGGTTTGGTTTTTGGTTGTTTTTTTGTTGGGACGTGCATCCTAACATCCTAGGTTTTTCTAGGATTGTGCATCAATTGCTTGGTTTCATGCTTCGCGGGACATCACCCTGCTGATTGAGTCAGTCTCCTTGCTTGGTGAGCTATCTCTAGTTGATTTCCTTTTGCTTTTTGGTTGATTGAATGATCAAGTATCAAGTGTCTATCAAATTTAATTTGGTTTTCTTGTTCACTTATGAGCATAGATTACATTGCTCATTTTTCAGCTGAAAATAATTCTGATTGCTTGATGTAAAAGGGATTGAATGCCTTGTTTTGTGCTCACGCATTGGAAGTTCTCTTTGTGCTTGAACTCATATGTATTGTAGAATTTTGAGTAATTTTATTACAAAGTGTTTGAAACAAGATTGTATCCTTAATGCTTGGTTGCATCCTTTTTGCATTAAGAAAATTTGCATTCTTTTAGTTTTCATCTAAAAGTTTTCTTTTCGTTAAAATGCATTAGATCAAGTTGCATTGAAAAGTCATGTTTGAAATTTATTATTGAACTTATATTACATTGTTTAATGATTAAAAAATAAAGGTCACATTGAGTGCATTCTCTTTCATTAAAAGCGTGCATTAAGTATATTCTCATTTCATCGAAAAATGCATTGAGTGCATCCTTATTCATTCAAAAGAAAAAGGAAATTGTGCCGCAGATTACAATTGCATAGTTTTCAAAAAGAGAATTTTTCATAGATTACATCACATAATTCACATATTTGAATGTTTTAGATTACTTTTGGATACTGAAAGTTATCTAGTTAGGAAAAGGTTTTGGTTGCAATATTACTGTTTGTTGCATCATTGTTTGAAATTCTTCCCTGAACTAGATAACATTCATCAAATTGAAAAATTTATTTTCTCATATAATTGCATATAGGAGTTCTATGATGACAGTGGTAGGGCCTTGAAACCGTGACATAATTCAAGATCATCAATAAAAATTTATTCAATCAACCTAAGGAAACATTGAAATTTAAACCCTCACACTTAGAGGTCTAGGCTAGTGACGTGTTCTGACGTTATTAAACCAAGCAGTTGTCGCTCACCATCTGGCATAGACAACACTAGTATGGAATTTTTCACCCCATACCATCGTGTATATAAAGGGAGACCCCTATAGTTTGCAATCCTTTATCCATAGGAAGTCGAGTCTGCTTCCCTGTAACTGTGATACATCGAACACAACATTTGGGGAGATTGGCTACTGTACGTCAAGTCCTTGGTCATTTCTCTTTCATTTTATCACCAAGGTTTATATTGCAGATCATGATTACCTGGTAATCCTTTGTGCCTTGAGTTCCTGAGTATTCATTTGGATATTTTCGTGACTCTTTAAAATTTGAAAAGATAATCGAGCACTTATCCTTTCAAGCTTGTCCAAACTGAAAGTGACTAGAGTCACCTTTTGTCCTTTTCTCGACTCTTAAAACATGAAAAGGCAGAGTTTTGTTTAAGTGCCTTAAAATTAACTTCCCATGAAATATTCCTGGTTAAATTTATATTCCTTGGTGATTCTTTAGGGTGAGGTCAATGGAGGTTTCTTGGGTTTACTAGTCAAGGATCCCCATCCGATAGGTGTCCTGGTCCTTTTCCTTCTTTTGAAAATGCTGGCTCCTATTATATGGCAACATTGTCCCTTCTTGGGTTAACTATTGGTTTACCCGTTTGGTTATTTTCAACCTCAGTGGTCCCGAGTGTTCCAACCTATGTCCAACCAAGTTCTCCTCTGCTTGAACCATGTCAACCCCATGTTGATCTTAAGATTGACCCCTCACCTTCTTCACCTATTTCTTCACCTCGTTCTTCCTCTTCACTTGGTGAAAGTTTGGATTCTAGTAACCAGGTGGCTAAGAAGAATAAGAAGAAGGAAAATAAGCTAGGGGGAAAATCAACAACTATTGCTACCCATGCAGCTAATATCAATAAACCTCCCACTCCGTCTTGCAGAGTCAAATTCCCTTGCAAGCTATGTGAGGGTAATCACCTTCTGCGTGATTGCCCTGGTATTCCAAATGTGCTATAAGTGTGGTACGTTGGCCCGATTCATCCTTCATCATCAAACTCTGGACATCATGCTAATGATGAGCCTTCAGCTAAAGATAATCAGACTCATAAGAAATAGGGTAAGATAAAATTTCCCTCTAGGTTGTGTGAAGGGAACCATCCCATTCACCTCTATCCTTATATGGTTGAAGCTTCAAAAGTGTTGTATACCCTTTCAGCTTCTGAGTCTCGTCTTCCTGTTGGTTACCAGAAGTTTTCTTCGAGTCCTCCCATAGTTGATCAACCCATCGATCGGGATTCCTCTCCAGTTGATTCCACTCTCTCTGAAAGTCAGTCTCTTGAGTCTAGTTCCGACCAATCATTGGTTGAGAAAAAGGTTGAACTGATTCTGTGTATATATCATTAGGTATTTTCCATCGATAGTGGGTCTCATCCCAGTCAGGTTCTTTTTGTTTCCTCTAATTCCTTAGGATCGGAGAGAGGTCCTCTTGTTTCTATGATCCAGGAGGGTGGTCCTCTGACTCCTGTCACCATAGTTCTAGAAAGTGATCCTCCTGCTCTCATTCCCTAAGCCCGGGAGGGTGGTATTTCTACTCCCGTAATGCAGGGGGATAATACTCTTATTCCTATGGCACTCCCTCCATGTAGTTTGGTCGCTTCCTTTGATTGGAGTCGATTTACAGGATACTGTCTTCCTTCTTACATGCCCTTTAAGATCACTGTACATGCCTACAATATGGTCGTACCAGGCATAATTATATATGAAGGCACCTTGGTTAATATTCTATCCTCAACTACCTGGCAAGATTTGGGTTCTTCGCAGCTTGTGCCTATTACTCAGAATCTATGGGCTTTTAACAGAGGAACAAGTCAACCGTTAGGGATCCTTCTGAAGTTTCATATTACTTTGGGAGGGAAAACTGTCTATATAGATGTGATGGTGGTACAAGGCCCCTTGGATTTTAATTTATTCCTGGGACACGACTATGCTTATGCCATGGGTGCGCTTGTCTCTTCCCTCTTTCATGTGATTTTTTTGCCACATGAAGGTTGGATCGTGACCATTGATCAACTTTCATTCTTTGGTCCTGATGTGACATCTGGTCTACCGTCATCCCTTCCTGGTCTTTACCTGTTGGTGATATCTTCCCCGCCACAGGTCAATTACGTGGCCACTTGTTCCATGTCTGCGTCTGCTGATGATTCAGTCAACGAGGTAGTACACAATGTATTGGGGGCATTGGGTCCTAATTTCCGAGATATTTTTCTCCCATCAGATGAGAACCTCTTGGAAGCCATGATTATTTGTATGTCTTGATGAGGTCATTGGAGCACAATTGATTTTCTTGTGTCAAGCTCCTTAAAAAATAAAACAGGGTCGTCGAAACACAATTTGTTTTCTTGTGTCAAGCTCCTTAAAAAATGAAACAAGGTCGTCGCATCATAGTTCCTTTTCTTGTGTCAAGCTCCTTAAAAAATGAAACAAGGTCTTCAGTGTAGAGTTCGTTTTCTTGTGTCAAACTCCTTAAAAAATGAAATAAGGTGTCATGAGGATAGTTATTTTACCGTGTCAACCTCGTTTAAAAATGAAACAAGTTCCCATCCAATTTGATTCTTTGATTAGATATTGTAAAATCCAAGTCGAGTCTTTCACCTCATCTCATACTTGAAACTTCATTCCATCCACCTATTAGTAACCAATAGTCTACTTAAGTGAATGACATGAAGCTGGGGGGCATGTACCTCGAATTGAGTCATCATGCTAGGGGCATGCAAACTTATTTCAAGAATAGTTTGTTTCTGTTTCAAGCTTGTGTAAAAATGAAACCTGTTTCAAGCATAGTTTTCTAAAAATTTTCAAGATTGTGTAAAAATGAAGCCAAATTCAAGCAGATTTTCCCAATTTCAAGCTTGTGTAAAAATGAAACCATTCTTATTGTAGCTCTTGTGATTTCCATTTTATCGGCCTTTTTTTTCTTTCAGATGAGCCTTGGTTTTTTCATTCCATTGTCACCATATGCTTGGCCGATCATACGCCTTCACTTGGTTGTTTTACCCATTCCTAAGAAACATCTGCAATGAGTGGTCTTGTTAGCCAACCTCTTGACCTTTACTTGTTTTTAGCAGTTCCACCATCACCGAAACCAGTTGCTACCTTTAATACCACTCATTCCTCCAGGAGGAGTCAACTTTCGGCTCTTTTCTGACTCTTAAAATATGAAAATATTGTCGAGTTCTTATCGTTTTGAGCTCGTTAAAGTGCACGAAACATCATTTATCCAGTATATGTTTACCCCTTTTTCGGGCTGGGATAAATTATTTACGAAAAAGGAATACCTTAGCCAATCGAGACTAAAAGGTTCTCTCATATTTTGTTTTCTACCTTTTTGGGTATGAGGGACTATTTACGAAAAGGGCCTTTTGGAGTTTTCTTTTCACATCTTTTCAAACTCTCTAAATATGAAAAGACGTCAAGTTTCACCTTTGTTGGGCTTGTTAAAATTTTTATGACATTGGGATCGTCATCATGATGATCACTGAGTTCCTCCTTCCTAGGGCTCGTAAACTGTACTAGGATGGATTTGTCCGAAGGAAAAACTTATATGAGAAGCATATGCTATCCTCTTCAAGCTTGTGTAAAAATAAAGAGGTACTCGCCATAAATGGTGGGGGAAAATGGAAGTTGTTTGTCAGTTGTGTCGGTAGTATGTCACTCTTGAACATGACACTTATCTGCAGCTTATGTCAGGTTGGTATATCTTTACTCTGTTACTTTTCCTCCATGGCTTTGGGAAATTCGTTTGCCTCTCATTTGATTACCAATCTTGTCAACATGACCTCTGATCCTGTTTGAGTCACATGCTGCCAAATTCCAGAGTCGTGTCACCGATATGTTCAAGAGCAAATCCTTCTATAGTTTGTACATTCCTTGATCCTCTATTCCAGTCTTGATTAAAACTCATATCAAATTCTCTGTTTCGTGTCGATGATGTGGAATTCATTATGACCCTCCTTCGACAGATATCTTCTTGTCGAATTCAGCTCATTATCCAGGAAGTCGATATATAAACTCCTTTATTTTACATTAGAGCTTGCATTCCCTAATGGCAAGTTCTTCGCATTTGAAGACAGGTTCTCATCATTGGCCTTTGATCGAGTGATTTCACGGGTGTTCAACAATAGCTCACTGTTCACATTTTGTAGATTTTACTATTAGTACCTTCAGAACCATTGTCATTATTGGTGGTTTATCTCGTGCTTGTTAAAAAATTTCATTATTTACTCGTAATCAGGCGATTTTCATGCATGTTTGACTTCAACTCATTTATTTGCATGCTTGAAAATTTACTTGATCGGACCGTGATGGAGCACAAGACCTTGGATTTTATTTTATAGAGTCCAGGTTGCGAGGTGATATGATTTGTCTAGGATTAGATACACGTTTCTTTCAGATGGATGGCTGCGACCATACCATGAGTCTATATGTGATCCTTCTCAGATGGATGGATGCGACCATACCATGATCTCTTTCACGGATGGCTACGTCCATACCTTGATTCATGTATTTTCATCAAAGATTATAGTTATGTATATGTATCTTTGCTAGATTTGTAGGTCTCATGACAACAACATCTGGTTCCTTGCACGTACTTGTAAAGCATTTCACCCCTCACTCATGTTTGGACTTCATGCTTTAGGGGACATCTGTTACAAAAAAATTTGTCACTATCCCTCTACTCCTCATTCCTTGATCCCAGAGGACCCATACAGTGACCCTTGTGTAATTTCAACGCATGGAATGCATACCCCTGAACCACACTTTTTTGCCAATTCATCTCCCTTTACAAATTTTCTGGAATATCCCTATAAAAACCTAGTTTTCAAGGTCGACGCTTTATCTCAGTGTCTGACCCGCGCCGATAGCAGAGATTTACACTGAGACCTGCGCCGATCAGTGCTATGTCTTAATGTATGACCCACGTTGTTACTCTTTTGGAAATTTTTAAAAATAGAAACAAAGCTTCCTTGACTAGAAGCTTTGCAAAGCGGAGAGCTGGAAGTTTGTTTTGAGGATATGGCTATGGAATTCCCCTTTGGGCTTCTTGTTCCCATAGAATAGGAATTACCCCAAAGGATAAGCCTTTTTCCCATTTTTTGAGGGCCCATATCCTCCTCCTCCATTGTTATATAAGGATACCTCTTTCACCTCTGCTACTAGAGTTAGAGTTAGAGTTAGATTTAGTTGATTAGAAGCAACAATCATAGAGAGGAGAAGCAATTATAGCTTCGGGAGAATAAAGCATAGTGTGATTGTTTTTGTGTGTTAGGAGCATAGTGAGATCTTGGACCTTTGTGTATGAGGGTGTTTCAAACGTGCTTGGATACGGACCTGCCGAAGGAGAGCGTCAAGGCTTGGTTGTAAACTCCCCTTGTATTTGTCATAGTAAAATGAAACTGATGTTTATCTTCCACTCTTGACATTTATAATAATATTTCTAGCATTCCTTGATCAGTTAGATAGGTTGTAATTGTTTTATGTTTGTCATGATTTTACGCTTGTTGTGGTGTCTTAACTGTATGTATAGGTAATCGAACGTTGGTAGCAGTGTGTATCGAGTTTGAGAAGAGCAACGAATCAAGAGGCTTTGCCGGAAGACAAAAACATAGCATCAGAAAAAGGTAGGTCATCTTCCTTGCTTTGAATTTCATTTACAACCTAGGAAGGTAAATGTTAGTATGTTCCCGTAGTTTCTAGACCCACCCTAGGGCTAGAGGTTTCGCCTCTGTCCGTAGAGGGGATTTTCCTGTCCAACAAAGTGTCTTGAAACATTCACAATCCCTGTTCAAAATGGAAGTGAAGGTTGACATCAAGCTATATCAAGGTAATATTGATGCTCTAAAGACAATCATTGGTTGCAACAACTACAAGTTTATTTTAGTGTTAATTGTATAGAAGAAGAACATAAGTTTTCTTTTACTTAGCTAAAATTAGACGACCATGCCTTGACTTAGTGGGAAATCCACACAAAGACCTTGAGGTTAGATGGATATCCTCTAGATTGGATACATAGAGGACTAGTGGATACGGTGGAATCACTTATGGCAGAAATAGGGGAAAGTGTACATGTCAAGTACAACATAAAATTTATAAATATGGATATAATGTTGGGTGTCTCCCAAAAGAACCTAGATGAACACCTCAAGTATTTTTGAGGTTTACACAAGCGTTTGTGAAATCAAGTGATGTTGTTCAAGAAAATATCAATGGATGATGCTTGGGTATAGGCACAATACCTAGAGAAGGAACACCATAAGAAATGGAAATCAAGCGGGTCAAAATAGAAGAATGGCAGAAATAGGGGAAAGTGTACATGTCAAGTACAACATAAAATTTATAAATATGGCTATAATGTTGGGAATCTCCCAAAAGAACCTAGATGAACACCTCAAGTATTTTGGAGGTTTAAACATGAATTTGTGAAAGATGATGTTGTTCAAACAAAGATCAATGGATGATGCTTGTGTATAGGCACAATACCTAGAGAATACACAACATAAGAAATGGAAATCAAGCAGGTCAAAATAGAAGAAGCACCGAGACACTTCTTAGGATGGGAAGAAGAAGTGGAAAGGGGAAAAATGTAAAAATATGACAACCAAAACACACCAATTCAAATATCCCATCAACCACTGTAACCTTTGTAAAATTGACGATCATACAAAGGAGAAGTGCTCAAAGTTGCATCTAGAGGTTAAATAGAAGAGCAAAAAGAAATATAATAAGAATAAAAACCTCATTGGGACTGATTTGAGAAATCGAGTTGAAATAAACTCAAATGTGGATGATAATATTATCTATACATTAGTGCAAAAGGAGGTGAATCTAAGTATCCTTCAACAATAGGAAGAGAATGGGAAGGCCAAACTATTCCATATAAATATATAGGTCAAAAAGACAAAGATTAATAATATGTTTGGCTTTGGATCATAGATGAATCTCATTGTAGAAAATATGGTAAAAAAATTGGGACTAAAAGTTCATGATCATCCGAGCCCATATTCATTAGGATGGGTAAATAAGCACGTGAAAATAAAGGTGACCAAACAATGCAAAATTATATTTGGTATTAGTCTTGATTTTATTCATGAAGTAGAACTAGATGTAGTTCCCCTTGATGTATGTGGAGTGGTTTTTGGAAGTCCCTATATGTACACACAAGACGCAATCTTCATGTAGAGGTCCAACCAATACCACATTATCAAGGATGGAAAAATCCTCCACCATCAACATGCACAAGGGAAAGTAAAAAAATTCACTGGTAAGTGCCAAACAACCCAAGGAATTGATTAATTATAAAAATAAGTATGTTTTGATATTTTTAAGAGAATATAAGTTTATAGAAGAGTTAGTAAGAGCAAAGGAATAGTTGGAGGGTTGTACCAAGAAACAAAAATAACAATTGGAAGAGTTCCCACAGGGATACAAGGATGTGTTGTAGGAGTCTAAAAGGTGACCACCTAAGAGGGAAGTAGAGAATGAGATCTAGTTATTTTTGGACTCCTCATTTCCAAACATTAGGTTGTAAAAATAATATGTTATAGAAGAAAGTGAGGACATTGTGTCATTAATAAGAAGTTGCAACAACTACTGGAACATGGTGTCATTTGACCGAGGAAATCATCATGTTGGTCACCCATCATCTATGTGCCAAATAAGGATAGGACTTGCAAGATGCGTATATATTATAGGATATTAAATAAAATTACACTCAATTATAGGTACCCTCAACCCATGATAGATGATCTGTTAGATTAGTTACAACAAGCCAAATACTTCACCAAGCTGGACTTAAAGTCTGGATATCACCAAGTTCGAGTCAAATAAGAAGATAACTGGAAGACCACCTTCGAAACTAGGCACGATTTGTATGAGTGGTTTGTCATGTTGTTTTTCCTATGCAATGTAATAGCTATGTTTATTAGTTTAATGAATTATATGCTCCACCCTTTTATAAATTAAATTTTTATTTTCTATTTGGATGATATACTGGTATAGTGTGTTACCTAGGAGGAGCACATCTCACATTTGATACAAGTGCTAAAGGTATTAATGAAGAAAAATATACTAGTAAACCTCAAGAACTGTGAGTTTGTACAATAATATTTTGGTGTATGTAGGGTATGTAATAGGTGGAGGAGAGATGAAGATATAAGGCTTCCAAAATGAAGGGCCTTATATTTTTCTTCTAGCCTTCTGGCCTCATGTATGGCCTTATATTTTTCTTCTGACCTTTATTATGTATCCTGTATCTATATATGGAAGAAAAATATATTATGTTGAAGGATATTATGTATATTGTATCTACATAAGAAAGGCCAGAAGAAAAATATAAGGCCAGACATGATCAACATAGAATAGAGAAGTATTGTAAGGTGCTAGACAAAGTATGGTAATAGTTGATAAATGATAGGCTATAAGGTCCTAGTCATAATATCAAGGTTCTATGATATGGTCCCTTTAAGATACTAGAAAAGGTGGGAGATACTTATAGACTTAGTATGCCCCATATATGTGCATTTATTTATTGGTGAATGTAGAAAATATGGAACTCTACGAGCCTTCAATGGTAGATGAGGAAGAGGCACAAGTTTTACCTTTTGTAGAGGATTTGACACTAGATGCTCAAGTATTGGTGACAAGGGATACTTTTTTTCAAAAGAGGTCCAAAAATACATGAGAGGGCTAGCAAATTGGGTTGAAAGGATAGATTCTAGGCGAGGCTAAATGGTACACAAGAGAGAATGTAGAGGAAAATTTTCCTCATCTCTTTCATTGCAATATTTTGGGAACCAAGGCATCCCAAAATGGGGAGTTGTGAAACAAGTTGGATCATTATATTATTTTTCATCCATCTCGATGCTTTAAGAGTGGAAAAAGTGGAGGAATCAACTCACAAGACCATGCTTACTGATGGGATCCTATTTTGAAAATTGAGGTTGAAACCTTATGAGAGTAATTTGAGGCGTCAAACACAATTTTTTTGGGGAAAAAACTTGCTGCTTAAGTGTGACACCTGTTTTTTCTATTCTACACATAGAGACCTTTTCAATGATGCAATAATTGCCTCAATCATAGTTCATTTGAAAAATATCTGCCACTCAGAAGTTGATCTTCATGTTTTGACCAACATAATTCGAAGGGATGTCATACCAACAACCATTATTCATGGAAAATGAGTTAGTCACATGATCATGATGAATAGTATTATAGAATATTCCATATTGTAACTCTAGTTAAAGGACTCAAACCTAACCACTAGTAGGCTACCGGGTTGTGTTAGAACTGAACCACTATGAAAAAGGGGTTCAATTATATTTGAGTGCATTTTGTTATAAAGATGAATATAGTAGCTGATAGTGGATGGGGATGGGAAACAAATTGTATTTGTGCATTATAGTAACCCATGGGCCACAAGCCTCACTTCTTTGTACCCGCATCTATTTTCCATTTAGAGAAAGAGAGCAGAGCAACATCATATTCTAGTTGGGTTTTCTCCCCAAAAGGTTTCCCAACATATATCTTGTGTTAATTGTGGTTTTTGAGTTTTTATTCATTTTTCTCTATTTACTGCATAATTTTAATTTGCATGCATATGCAATAAACAATAATTTACAGATCCAAAAATTTAAGGAGAAATAAATAAATAAATAAATAAATATATATATATATATATATATATATATATATATATATATATATATATATATATATATATATATATATATATATATATATATATATATATATATATATATATATATATATTTAATATGACAACATCGTAGTATCATTATTATTGAACAAGTTCCAGTGTTACAACCACAAATCTTGACATCGAAGTTAGGGAGGTCTAAGCCCTAGATGAATTGGTGGACCACTTTGATGGCTAGGTTGGGAGGAGGCACATTGAAATGAGCATATGACCTATATTACCTTGATTGTTTTGATGAGTAGTTGATAGTGACCAATGGATATGCATACACATGTATTTATTTTCACTGTGATCTCAACTTAGTTTTGCTGCATGGAGAGCAACAAGGATACCTTGGTGAATACATGTGTTTTTATGTTTTTTTGAAGGTTTTTATCTTAATTTTTTTTGTGGTATAGTGCACTAGTCATTAATATGTTTCTTGATACAAATTTCATGCCACAAATAATTGAGGGAGAGTCTCCTTATATAAACCAGGGAGTAGTGAGAGAGGTCGAGCCAATGGATGTGCATGATGATTCAAACCAGGACGAGGATGGTTATTATAATGAGATAAAGCGGGTGTAGTAGAATGTGGAGGGACTTACCATGAGTGTACCCTATAATTGAATAGAGTGTGTTCCATGATACATGCAACACCACACCATGGCTGTGTCTAGCAAGTTAGGATGCTTTCTTCGTTGTGTGGCCAAGATGGATATTTTCTATTGGGTGCACTGAGACTCATGTGAGAAGCTAACCCAAGTGATGGGTGTAATGTTTTGGTAACTATAGTTGGTGCCATAAAATATACGACATAGATTGAGGAGGATACCAACATTTACAAACAAAGTACCAATAATGATAATCACTGAACTAAAATGTACCACATAATCATAAAAGAACAACATCATATAGTAAATAAATATGTATAGGGGTATCACACCAAATGGCTTAGGAATAATACTTATTTAGATAGACATAATTGTGAGGCCTAAGAAATTTTTTTCCATTGTATTTAACTAACACATATGTCCCCTTTCCGAGCACATGTTTAACGATGTAGGGACCATGCTAAAGGGGTTCTAACTTTCTTGTGCCTAGTTTCTCATGCTCCTGATCATAAACGAAGACCAATTCAACTTCAGAAAAAAACACGAGGTTGAAAAAAATTGTCATATTAAAGTTTGACTCGTTTCTTATGAGCCTCATTGGATAACATTTCAGCACGATGTTGCTCATTGAGATGGGCCAAATAGAGGAGGTGTTCTTCCTTAGAAAAAAAATTAGTGAGAAGTTCAACAATTAGCTTCAATGATGGTATTTCAAATTCAATTGGAAACAATGCTTCCACACCATAAAAGAGTTGGAAAGGAGTGGATCTTATGGATGTATTGGTCCAGGTTTGATAAGCTCAAAGTGTTGAAAATATGTGATCAAGAGTGTTGAAAAGATTGGATTAACATAGTGTTTAAATGAATGGATAATGGTTTTCAAGACGTTATTGATGTCCTAAACTTGACCGTTAGCTTGAGGATAGTAGGGAGTGGATTTCTCATGGAAGAACCCCAACATGGTTTCTAATTTTGTTATAATTATTTTGTAAAAGTGAGAGCCATGGTCAGTCAAAATATACTTGGTAAAAGTGAACCTAGAAATTATGGGATTAAATACGAAGAGAGTGATGGTGGCTATTGGAATCATGATTGATGTTACATAAAAATCCGCAGGTTTTAGTAAACGGATGCATCACCAAATTTAATGGATCAACGAGAGGCGGGCATTGCTAGAGTTAACAGATCCAAAGGAAGAGGTTAAGCACATGTCAAAAAACACATGGGGATAATTGGTTTATCCAATGTCCAGTAGTGGCATGATCATTTGAGAAGGTAGGCTTGTCCTTAGCCCACTTTTTAAAGTATTCAACAACCGCAATGATGTAGTTATGGCCATTCGTTGAGGTAGGCTTACACTACATAAAATAAGTGCTCCATTTGGAAAAGGGGATGACAAAAACCACATGATGAAGGGAAGTGATATGAGTGTGAATTTTGTGGGTGAAGATTTGTTGGGGATGATACTCCTGTCCCACATTCATACAATCTTTGAAGGTCGATGACCAAAAGTACCCAGTGCTTAAGATTTTCTAAGAAATGGCTAACCTAGAGAGATGGTCAGCACATGCTCCCAGTAGTAATCATTTAACACATGTTTGTTTTCATCATAACCTAAAAATTGATATAACACAAACTCAACCTCATGACAATAAAGGGTATCTTATAGGATGATGTATTGTCTAGAATTGTGGCGTATGCGCCAATGGTTATCATGAGAAAACTTAGGTCTTAATCATTAATTTTAAAAATAGATGAGTATATACCCATACCATGGATCAATGGAGATAAAGAGGAATGAAGAATCATCAGGGAATGGATTATTAACCATTTTTCTATCACTGAATCAAGGAAGGTTAGATAATAGTTCTATGAAATCCAATGATTTATTGGATTTTACAGCTACAAACTCCAAATCAAATTATTGTAAGATTTATATATATTCATAATACTTTCCCCCAATGATACATCAACTAATAAATGCTTCATTTGTTTTAATCTAACGACCATGATGGTCTTTCGCAAGAGAGCTTAGTGCCAAAGTTGTTGAACAACAAAGGCAACAACTAGAACCAAATTTTCAATGTATATATAGTGAAGCTATTCCTCCACCAATTCTTTATTGAGATAGTAGATGATGTGTTGGTGTTGGTATTCATCATATTAGATAAGGAAAATTCCAATTCTTGAATCAATTTTTTTGAGATATAACATGAAATTCTAACTGTAGTGAGGAGGGCTCAAGAGAAAGGTTGACATCAAGGCATTTTTCAAGGAATATTTTATCACCCAAAAAAAATGAAGCATCATTTGACAAAGCTAAATAGGTTCATGTGTCAAAAGTAGGGTTGTAGGATTCATTTTTTATATTCTTGGTCAAGGGAAATTTTAAATTTTTCTTGTTTAAATTTACCCTAAGGTCTAAACACACTCATTTTCAAATCTGCTCATGTCACATCACTCATTATTCTCTGATAGATTTCAATTCCCAAGGTTTTTGTATCGAAAATGTGTAATATCCCAAAATTGGGATTGCACAACAAGCCTGTTGAAATAACGCACTTATGAGAATTCAGTGCACTGAAATGAGTTTGAAGCTCCTGTATCCCTTATAACAGCTCATCTAAGATATAAACCCAAAAGGAGAGCAAAAAAAAATCAAACCAGGTGGGTTAAATAGATCTTCCACAAACTAGTCTAGCTGAAAAGCACCCAAAGAGAGGGGTTGCAGCTATGTGCAAAGACTACTACAGAAATAACGCAGATCCACTGAAGAAAAGTAGTAAACTGATATGGAGGATTAAATATCAGATGTATAACAGCAAATTATATGTACATTACAACCCATACATTATACAAGAGAAAGAATGAGACTATACAGGAAAAATCCTCAGAAAAGAGGTGCTACAGCCATGGAAAAAGTATGCATAAACTCAACATCGTTATTTTATTGGGATGAAGTAGCAGTTTATTAATACTTATATCTATAGCAGATATGTACATAAAAATATAGATCTAATTCAGATCTGTGTACAGGAAAAGCTCATCTATACATTCCCCTTGGGGTTTTGTGCAGAACATGAAGCACAGAGAGTAGATCTGAGATCTAAAGTAGCATATCTGCAGAAATATTTAGAAAATTACTGAATCATAACATATGCAACAGATCAGATCTGAAACAACATGGATTGGATGGCAAATCCACGGATCACCACAGTGAGAGGAAGAATCCTAACACCAAAGATCTCTCCTCCAAAGTGCAGACAAAACACCCTGCAACTCCTCCTTTGCAAATAACGTAGTCTAGGGAGAGGAACTGCATTGTAGGCTCTGAGAATGATTTGGCCTAATGCCAAGGTCTAGATCTGAAGCTCAATCAGCTAATGCACTCTTCCAAGAGGTTAAAAGACACACTCATTGAGAGGAGGTACTGCTATCATCTAGATATGAGAAGATCTAGAACTTCCACTGTTGCAACTCACAAGGACAACCCAACCTTTAACAGGATCAGCACTGTAGGTGTAAGGTGAAGCTTGGCCCAAGCTTGATAGTGGAAAATATGGAACAAGTCTCCCCTAAGAGCTGCTCAAGGAAGGAGGTGGGAATCCTAAACAAGAAAATTCAAAGAGGAGTGTCTCAACAGACAATACCTTCAGAAAATAATATCTTCAACAACCTCTTCATGCTGCCCTCCTCTTCCTTTTATAAGATTTGAGTCTTTCCAAACCCTAAACCACCTCATTAGTTTAGCCCCTTTCACATTTAGAATATCCTTCTAGAACTGCGTTGTCCCTCAAGGAGGTTCAATGCATCTAGACTGCGCTGTTGACTTGGTCAAGGTTGACCCAGTCTTGTGATTTAAACCCATTCACACCTACAAGAGTTTATTTACATAGCCCATATATGTCTCTGTTCACATAGGCATTGATTTATTCAGGATTTTTAGGAGTTTTAAATGTCCTCCTTTACAATTTATTCATCAATCATGAAATGCAGAATAAAACAAGGCAAAATAGAATATTCCCATTAGCTTGGCTAATTGGGAATATTACAGTCCTCCCCTCCAAGATGTTGCTTGTCCTCAAGCAACAGATAAGGTGAGTGCTGTAAAATCTCCCCTCCTCCTCTTGTGGTCTCCTCATCCAATAGTCTCCACCATTGCTCCAAAATTTTTGCAGGAATCTCATCTCTCAATGGTCCCTCCCAAGTGTGCAAGTTGGCCTTTGGTGAATAAACCCAATGGCCTCCCTCATGAAAGAATGGAAGGTCTATGTGGAAACTTTCTTGCTGATCCATGGCCTCCTCAAGGTAGGAGTGATGAAAATCATGGGGAGTTTCATCATCCATGAAACACTCCCATCTCCATGCTATCATCCAAATGAAGTGGATCACCTCCCAGCTTGGCAATCCATAGAAAAAATTCTCCCCAATACAAAGGAGAGACATGTCCTCAACAAACATATGGCTCACCTCACAAAGAGAAAAGTGGTCTACCATGGTGGCCATATAATATCTCATGCTCCCATTGAAGCATGTAGTGCAAAAAGAGTGGGGGACTCCTCTCCCCAATGACACATCCAACAAATGTGTCTCTCCTCCAACCATGCCCCCAACAAAGATAAGAACATCTTCAACATGTGGGATCATAAGTAAGATCATGCTAGCTTCCATATGCAATAAGGGAGAAGGAAAATGGTCCCTCATGTGCAACCAGTGCAGTTTTCCTCCTAACTACCATAAAATATAATAGGACAAGCATTCTCCCCAACACTTGTTTGCTGCCCCATCCCTCTTGAATACTTGGAGAAGGTGCATCATAGTTGGTGTAAAAGGATCACACCATGAAGGAAAAAATAACTTCCTAAGATCCTCCAAGGAATGACCTGCATCAACATAGTTCATGGCCTTGAGTGGTCCATGAAACCCATCATAAATAATGCCCCTCTTGGAGCAATGTTCTGCAAATGAGTGTTAGAAAAATATATTAAGCATATAGGAGATACATCATAATATTCAGAGAGACAAGTTCCTCTATATACTTGTTTTACATCAGTGAGGTAAGTCATGGGTGAGTTCCTTCTCACAATCAATGATTAAGTAGGTGTGAATGATGGCTCTTCCCAAGAGTTATGTTCCTCCTCATATAACAAGTAATCCATGCACATCTTCATATGAGAGTGCACCTCTTCCTTGAAACCTTCCCACATGAATCCACCTAAGATAGTATGATATGCTCTAATGAAACTAGTGGGTTTGGAAAGCAGGATCTCATAGGTTGCATTTAGCAGTCTCTCCTTGAGCTTGGAGTCTCTAACCAGCAGGATAAGATTATAGAAATAAATGACTCCATCAACTACCTTAAACCTTTCATCCATTACTTCCCCATCAAGAACCCCACATGTCAAAAGGTCCTTGGAGTATTCCACCATGAGTTGGGAATCCCAATAGGGATCCAGGCTTCCCAAGAATGACAACGCTATAGAGGTCTGAAATGAAACCCCTGTCACATAAATGCTCTCCTCTTTGACATGCTTTATGTTAAGATTACATGCTGGAGTATTACGAACTTCTTTTTGCTGCCATATTTGCAGCTGATCTTGCCCTAGACAAGATTGAAGCAGATGGAAATCAAATTCCCCTCGGAAAGTACTTGTCTTCTAGTACTTCCTTAATCTGGCCCATGCATGCAAGAGTGTTAAAATCCTCTTGTCATGCTCAGGAATCTCCTTTGTGACTGAAGATACCATGGGCTGCCCCAAAGATATGGAGTTTCCATGTGTCCTCATGCTCATGCCATCATAGACTCTTGATTTCCCCTTCCTCAGCGCAAATAACTGAGTGGGAGATAGCAATGCCCCTTTTAGGAAATTGATTACCTCTCTTCTGAATTCATGAGAGATTCTCTACACTGTGCTAGCTTCTCCCAAGGCTCCCTCCTTAGCCAAGTATGCAAATGCTGCCCATAGTTGAGGGAACACTTTAGTTTCCCTCCAACCAAGAGGTGCTTGAGGTGCTCTTGTTGTGACCGTGTTATCATCTCCTACCTTCCCTTCCTCCTCTCCCATAATTGAAGTTGCTTCATCATCAATAAGAGACCTCAGATCTTGGTCTTCTATTGAAGGAGGAATCTCCATGCCTTCCTTTTGAGAAGAAAACCTTTGATCCAAAGGAGATATTTCCCTTGGCAAGCTATCAAACACGTTTACACCCTCTTCCATGGTTTTCAGAAATGGAGTTGGATCTATGGATCCTTCCAACTCATGAAAAATATCTGTTTGATATGGTTTGATAGTCTCACTAGAAGGTGTTACATATGAAGTCTCATAAAAAATTTCTATTAATATTTCAATAAAATTTGCATAAGTAGGTGTATTTGAATTCCTTAAGGAGAAAGATTCAAACAACCACCAAGCATATGATTTACCTTCAAAATGCAGTGCTGCTACTTTGATAGCTTCAGTTTCTGAAACTTGATGTAGCTGTACAAAGTTACTCAGCTCCTCCACCCAAACCCTAACTAGACATTTAGGTGATCCATCAAAAGTAGATAGAGTAAATCTACCCATACCCTACTGATTTCTCCTTGTGCTCCTTCTCTCCATGATCTTTCAAAACCCTTGGAAGTTCAAGTTATCTTTGAACTCCTTAGATTGGGCGTCATATTCCTGCAAATACTCTCCAAGAGTCTCCTTCTGGGGCACACCTCCTTTCTTCTTCTTCATGAAGAAGTCACTGACAGAACATTGTAGATTTGGTGATATGGCTGAGTGCACATATCCATGAGATGAGGATTTTAAAATTTCCTCATGTATAGATCTCGTAGATCTGGTTGAGGGATCCTCCTGCTCTTCCCTCCTCATTTCTCCGATGTCTCTTTTGATACCTTGTAGAGCCTGAGATAAAAGTTTTATAAAATTCTTCTCTCTAGAAAACAAGGTTTTTCTCTAGTTTCTCTTGCAGATCTCCTCCTCCTCCTGAGAAGACTCCATAATTCTTGAAGCTCACAGGCTGAGCCAAAGATCTTTCTCCAATACCACTTTAATATCCCAAAATTGGGATTGCACAACAAGCCTGCTGAAATAATGCACTTCTGAAAATTCAGTGCACTGAAATGAGTTTGCAGCTCATGGATCCTTTAGATCATATCATCTAAGATCTAAATAAAAAAGGAGAGAAAAAACAAATCAAAATAGGTGGGTTAAATAGATCTCCCACAAACTAGTCTAGCTGAAAAGCACCCAAAGAGAGGGGCTGCAACTATGTGCAAAGACTGATACAGAAATAATGCAGATCCACTGAAGCAAAGTAGTAAACTGATATGGAGGATTAAATATCAAATGTATAACATCAAATTAGATGTACATTACAACCCATACATTATACAAGAGAAAGAATGAGACTATACAGGAAAACTCCTCAGAAAAGAGGTGCTACAGCCATGGAAAAAGTCTGCATAAAATCAACAGCGTTATTTTATTGGACTGAAGCAGAAGTTTATTAATACTAATATCTAGAGTAGATCTGTACATAAAAATAAAAATATAGATCTAATTCAGATCTGTGTATAGGAAATCTCATCTATACATTCCCCTTGGGGTTTTGTGCAGAACATGAAGCACAGAGAGTAGGTATGAGATCTAAAGTAGCAGATCTGTAGAAATATTCAGAAAATTACTGAATCATAACATATGTAGTAGATCAGATCTGAAACAACATGTATTGGATGGCCAATCCATGGATCACCACAGTGAGAGGAAGAATCCTAACACCGGAGATCTCTCCTCCAAAGTGCAGACAAAACACCCTGCAACTCCTCCTTTGCAAATAACGCAGTCTACGGAGAGAAATTGCATTGTAGGCTCTGAGAATGATTTGGCCTAATGCCAAGGTCTGGATATGAATCTCAATCAGCTAATGCACTCTTCCATGAGGTTAAAAGACACACTCACTGAGAAGAGGCACTGCTATCATCTAGATCTGAGCAGATCTAGAACTTCCACTGCTGCAACTCACAAGGAAAACCAAAACCTCAACAAGATTAGTGCTGTAGGTGTAAGGTGAAGCTTGGCCCAAGCTTGATAGTGGAAAATATGGAACAAGTCTCCCCCAAGAACTGCTCAAGGAAGGAGGTGGGAATCCTAAACAGGAAAACCCAAAGAGGAGTGTCTCAGCAGACAATACCTTCAGAAAATAATATCTTCAACAACCTCTTCATGCTGCCCTCCTCTTAATTTTATAAGATTGGAGTCTTGCTAAACCCTAAACCACTTCATTGGTTTATCCCCTTTCACATTTAGAATCTCCTTCTAGAATTGTGTTGTCCCTGAAGGAGGTTCAATGCATCTAGACTGCGCTGTTGAATTGGTCAAGGTTGACCCAGTCTTGTGATTTAAACCGATTCACACATGCAAGAGTTTATTTACATAGCCCAGATATGTCTCTGTTCACATAGGCATTGATTTATTCAGGGTTTTCAGGAGTTTTACATGTCCTCCTTTACAATTTATTCATCAATCATGAAATACAGAATAAAACAAGACAAAATAGAATATTCCCATTAGCTTGGCTAATTGGGAATATTAAAAAATGTCATTTTAGCCAAGAAACCACAGTTTAGTAGTGAAATACACTGAGAAATGTCACTTTTCGCTACGAAATTGCTGATAGTTTCGTAGTGAAAACACCTAGATTTACACTAGATACGCTATGAAAGCATGGTTTCATGTATGTCTTGTCAGATTATCTATTAGGTGTCAAAATATCATTGGGAAAGGGTAAGTTAGATACCATTTGAGTCATGGAGGGATAAAATCAAGGTACATGGTCAGGTCTGAAGTTATCATCACCAGTTTAGGCATGTATGAGTCATTATTGTGTCATGAGAAGACATCAAAACTTCAAAATATTTCATAATTCAGTCATTTCTCATTTCTCATTCCTTCTTTTCGTGATATCGAGCTCTGGAGAGTTATTGGATTAAGCCAAAGCTATGGCTAGTGTTTTCAAAGGTTTACATTGAGCACTATCAAGTGAGGCTGCAAACTATCAAGCGAGGCTGCAAATCATCAAGCGAGGCTGTGAAGTCATTAAAGAAACCATGGCATAAAAAAGAAGGACAAATAAGGGTGGAAAATGTCTAAGATATGAACTAGTAGATATGAATTTGATCAATGAAGACCCAACAGCTGTTGAAGTCTTCAGAAGGACATGTTGTTTATAGTTTTGTGAGAGATTACAAGGCTTCCATGTACAAGTTTCCAAAGAGTTTGATTTAAACTTCAGTGGAACAGCCACCAAAGTGGGAATTCTTAATATTTCCATTACACCAGAGGTTAGTGCAGCAGCTACAGGGATTCCAAGGGGATAAGAGAAGTGGTTCAAAGATTTCAAGTTCAACATGGAGCAGTGCAAAGAGTTTATGAAGCCTGAAAACAGTGAAATGGATCTCACCAATGCCATTCCAAGAAGCTGCATGAAGGACAACTACTCAAAATTGTTTCTCATCATCCAAAAGTATTTTAATTATGAAGGGAGATACCATAAAGTCTACTAATATCATTTCAAGTTACTTCTACACTTTACTGGTAAGATTTCCCTTTATTTTCCTTTCTATTTACATAGAAGTTTGTCAAAAATGATAGATACGGTCCAAGCAAAATTTGAAGGGAGTGAGACTTCATTGTTTCATCATGGTTTAATGAAACCATTGGTTTTAGATTAACTCAAAAGGCTAGTCAGAAACTGGTCTTCATTTTTGTTTTTTAGTGGTCTTGAGTTGGATGTTCTTCTTCAAGAACTCCTAAACCTAGGAGTATTCCATCACCCTTAGTAGCAGAACATAGTGAACCATTGGTGGCAGAACCAAGTGAACCAGCAAGGGTAGAACCAAGTGAACCAATCATGATGGAAACAAAGCAATTGCAAAGTTTTGATACACCAAATGTCCCACCTGTAAAACAAAAATTAAAAGTGGTCAAACCCACAAAACAAAAACAAGCTGTGAGTAAACAAGGTACCAAAAGGATGACAAGGAGCTAAACAATGGAATTCAAAGAGAAAAAAGTGGCTGTAGAAGACAGAGCAGTAGTTAAAGGAAATCTAGAAGATATATTACATGCCATTGACATAGAAGAAACTCCTATAGTCTAGGCTAAGGACATAAAGGAAGGTGGAAAACAGCTAAAAAAGGCCAAATATGCTAAGAAATTAGAATTTGAAGGAGAAGATATAGGTTTTATGTTCCAAGCAAGAAAGCATATGACAAGGCATGCTAGGAAGCTATTAGAGAGCATTAAAGAGGTTCATCCACCTACTGACACAATCCAACCACCACAAGACATCATTGACCTTTCATCACCTGCAGAGAAAGATACAATTAGCAAATCAATGAAAGGAAAAGAGAAAGTGGTGGAAAAAACACAGTTTCAACTCCTTGAAGAACAATTGAAGTTGGCCAATCATGGAATTGATGTTATGAAAAATGAAGCAAGGAAACACAATGTAGAGAAGATTCAGTTTGAAAAGATGAAGACAATTTGAGAAGAGCAGGTTGATAGTGTTTCCAAGACTCTGGATATTACACAAAAACTTATCAAATGGACCATTCCATTGAGGAAAGAGGCCAAACATGTCAGGAGGATGAACATACATTTGAAAGCCACCAAAATAATTTTGAAATATTAGGTTAAGGACCTCCAGGAGCAGCTGGAACTAATTCATGAGGAGTTGGAGAAAAAAGGCCTAAAAATGACAGTGCTTGAAGAGCCAATAGCTCAACCCATCATAAATGAGGAAGAAATGCGTCAATAATCATAGTGTGAGCTAGATTATGATTTTGAAGGCTAATGGAATGTTAGAATCAAGGTTTTGGCACTTAGAAGGTATATTTTTCAAGCTACACAAAATGATGGAATTTTGACTGTTTTTAGCAGTTTCGTAGCGTGCTTGGGCTTGAAGAACAACAAAATGCTACGAAACTACTGTAACTTTCTTTTTGATTTTTGAACTAGTTTTGGGAGCTTTCAAGAGGTGAAATTTGTGTGGGAGATGTATCAAGGTAGAATGAACACCACGTAGAAAGAAAGAATACAAAAGGATGATGGAAAAGGGCATTTTTGTAGCAGTATGAAAGTATGCTACGAAACTAATTTTCATAGCGTATTGTGTTGGAGTTTTTTAAGTAGGTTTTTGAGAATATTTGGACAACTGGATACTATCCAAGTGTTAAAGGACCATGAAAATAGTTATCCAACAATTAAATACCATGAAATGAATACAAACTACCAGCCAAAGCATTCGTTGAAGATGAAGACCAGTTTGCCTAAAAAACAGGGTTTGTTTCCAGTTTTAGAGGAGGTCAATTAAGAGGTCATGTAGTGATGAGTCCCATCACACCTTATTTGAACATGTGAAGTAATATTTGTCAAATATGTAATTTTTTTAGAAGATAAGGTTGTTAAATTTAATAATGAACAGTTTGAGTCCTATTAGGAAAATGACTATCAATTAGGATAACTGTCAATTTCTCATTAAATAGATGTTTTATGGTTATGAAAGGTGTAATTAGGAAAAAATTCAATGAATCTAGCCAAGAGGCAGATCATCTGATGATGTAACAAGTCTATTAAAGGGAAAAGGGTCGAATTTGTCAAGGATTGGAGATTTTTTGACAAAACTGCAGCTTTATGTAATTTGACTGTTTCAGTAATATAGAGACTTGTTTCTTGACCAACCTGAGATTCTGACTGAGTTTTTAGTGCTTATCTTATCTATATATTTTATGTGTCCCATTTGCAGTAGTTTTCATCTTTAATACTCAGAATTCATTCATGTAATGCTCTGATTTCCTTTATAGATGAATTGACTGTGTGATTTCCTGTTTCATGTGTGTGTGTAATTCTGCTAAAAAATTTTACCTACCTTAGCTTCCATGTCAAGTGAACTCACTACTAAATCACTGAAAGTGTTGACTCGATAAGCCCAATTTTTGCATACTGATACTATTTTCAACCTACACTTATCATAAGCAAGTTTTTTTCCAAGTAGAGTTAGCCATCTAAATACATTTTTATTCAATATCTTTAACCCTTTGAGAGAGCCCTCTCAGATTGAAGAGGCTAAGCTTCAGTCACAAGATTGGTTTGAAAAAATTACATGAGATTGTCTGATTAGCAGCCTATTAGGTGCAATTTTGTGATAACAGAATCAAAAGATGGTTGTGCTTGGTAATCCCATACAAATGTTGTATATTTCTTGAGAAGGAACATGAAACCATTTGCGATTTCAACCTAATTGGCTATGAAATGACATAAAAATTTAACCTTGCCTTGAAAACTTTGAAGTGACTAATAGTGCAGGGAGGAGGCAGATTGGTGATTTCCTTAACCTTGAGAGGATTAATCATGATTCCGTACTTGGAAATAATGAAGCCTAGAAACCACCTCAAAACTTCAAAAATGGTTCTCTTTTGGGGGTTCAAACTAATATTATATTAGTGGAAACGTATGAAGATTAAATGTAGATGAATCAGAAGATTGGCCCGTCAGTGAGAGTGGACAGCGAGTTCATCCAAATATGCCTCCACAATTTTCTTCATGTGATAAAAATAATATGACATGACTTTCTGGAAGGTGGCCCCAAACATTTTTAATATTTTACTATATGCGAATATACCCCAAGGAAAAATGAAGGCGATTTTTTGTTGATCATTTAGTTTTTTTTGGATCCAATTATAGTCGAAGAAACCATCCATGAAGATACATATTTCACTATTAGCACATTCATCGATGATATGATCAATGACCCAGGTGAAGTAATTATCCTCGATACATGCATTTTTTAGATCCCTATAACATAAAAGTGCATGTTAACCTATATTTTTGCAATGAGAATGATGTTGGAAATCTGTTTTGTCGTGGTTTCGTCAAGGGAACTAGATTGATAATCTCAAATTTGAGAAACTTTCCGAATTTCACCTTGATGGAAACAAATTTGTGATGATTAACAGTTGGAAAATTTCGTGATAGGATTAAAGCCTTCATAAATGATGGTTTCATGCTTGAAAATCTGGGGATCAATGCCAGACACTTCTTCATAGGACCAAGTGAAAACATCAAGGAATTATTTGAAAATAACGATGTAAGTAACGATCTCATTAGGAGTTCAATCCACTCCAATTATGATGTTTTCCATGAACTTGGGTTCATTGAAATGTTGATGGGAATGGCGTGGGAAATTTTATTTAAGGTTCCCCTTAGAGAACACATTGTGTGTCATGATAGGATCTTGTGACCAACCAACAATTCGAGATGAGACAAAGTGTTTGAAGTCGTCACTGAAATTTTATGGACCAGGGAAGAATGATGATGGATGGTGTGATTCATCACAAGGTTGATCATATATCATCAAAAATTACAAGATGGATTCATAAAATGAAATTTCAATATCGAGGAAGTCACAGGAGCTTGAATGATCAACATCCTATGCAAGCTAGGATGAAGAATTAAGCTCTACATAATGTTGGAGGCTTGACTCAAGGTCAAAAATCACCTTTTGAACATCTTGGTAAGCAAGTTAAATGAGGATGAAAGGAATATAGTTACCATACATGTTGATGTCTAACAAAGAAGGAAACACCCAAGGGTTATCATACCCATGAGTCACTAGTGATGGATATGATCGTTATAATGATATTGGAAGATTGTAATGAATGATAAGGAGTTAAGGGAAAGGTGCCAATCAACGAAGAGTCTTTGAAAATACCTACTCCAATACTTTGAAAAGAAAAATGGGATTATCCTAGAAGCATAATTGACTCTTTCTCATGGAAACACAAGTCGGGATTGAAAAAGGTCAACTGGTCAACAATGACTATTTTACCTTGATGGGGGAACATCACGTTATGGAAGACATACAAGACAATAATTGTCATAACATAAAACTAATTTTTCTCAAGTAAGATATTTTAATGTAATGGGGAATTGATAACTTCAACTTTGATTGATATAATTTTACACCCAAGAAAAATTAGGAAAATTCCCTTGAGGTTGCACGATATGCCCATAAAAGGCATTTAACACAAATGTAGGTGGTGACAAGGTTGGATATCCAAGATATTTCCAACACTTCAATGACATAATATAAGTAGAGACCCCTTCATCTAAGAATGTCTAATGAACATGTCATCCAAAAATGTGAACCATTATTTGGAAGTCCAGATGATGTGCAAGACGAGGTTTCCATGATGTGGGATCAAAGGTGATGGGATTTGAATTTGAGAGATCTACTCCACCAATGGCAGTTAAGAATACCTTACATTGTGTAGGAAACTTTATAAAACTTCAAATGTAGACATAGTAGTGAGTCCTTGGGAAAAAAACTAAATAATGTTGTAGTTGTGAGTGGCCCACACATTGTGATTATGTGTAGTGTTACAAAGTGTGCCTTTAGGAGGTCACGACATAGTATCAAATGATGTATTTTCAATGTGAAGGGAGCCATTATTTTGAGTAAGGGATCACAAGTTCTAAAGTGGAAGGAGTAGTTTCAGGAATGTTGTAGTTGTGCACTCTAGTAGTGATATTGTGTATTGATTGATCAACCATAAAATTTTCTTGCATGGATGACAAGGTAACTTGTGAAGGATTCCCTCCAGCTCCCCCCATACTGAGGAGGTGGAGGATTCACAACCATATGTTATTCTTGGGCCGAAAAAATATACATTAAGAAAATGGTTTAACTAGTAGTATTTTGCTGCAAGAAGTAACGATGGATCTCATCCATTTGAAGAAACTCATGGGTAAGATGGTCCTCCCCACAAGTCTTGCAAGGAAAACCATTATTGTTCTTCTTCTCTTTTATGTCACCACTGGTAGGTTCTTGGGTTTGGGGTGCCCTTTATTAAATATTATAAGGTTTATTATACATTTTATTACTATTTTTACCTCAAGGTCATTGAGGATTATTTGATGGTGTGGAATCCACGGAGTTTACCTTAAAGGTCTAAATGGGACCACTAGGATTTAGAGTGGTAGAATTAGCACCAAGGGTGCTATAAGTGATGTTTATTTGACCCATATGATTACATAACTGGCCTATGTTTCCTTACAATATAGAACCACCATATCGTCGGCATAGGATCTTGGCTTGGGTTTCAAAACATCACTCGATGAATGAGGGTCATTAGGGATGATTTCATATAGAGTGTGCGCTTGAGAATGGATCAAGTCCAATTGGTAGGCATGCATGATTTCTTGTACCTTGGTTTGGGCTTCTACCTTTGCTATGTCTTCAATGATACTAGGAAAGAGTGATTTAGTGAACCATTCATGCACTAGCTCATCAGGGAACTTGTTTATGAATAACATTTCTCTTTATATCCACTAATGAAGATGATTAGAGATGTGGGCAGAGGTATCTTGATCGAAATTAGTGGGTATGTCCCTTATCATTTCATGCATAATAGGTAGTTTATAGTGATTGAAAAAATCTCATATTAAAGAGGTAAATTTATCATAAGTGACTCTTTTAAGATCGATGTACCATTTGGCGGCATTGTTGGTAAGAGTTTGTTGGAAAAGAGGTAGTCACCTACTATCATCCATGAAATATTTGGATGTGCAACATAACTGATAAGTGGTTATATGTGTTGCAGGGTCTTCTCCAGGTTTATCATGGAATTTAGGGTTTTTAGCATGTAGTTTAGGTGGTACTATAGGTAATATAAGATTATGATGGATGGGATAATTTATTAACTTCGAGAGATTATGAAATAGAAGGTTTTTCATGAGTTGAAAAATGCTTGGGAAGGGGGTGGTGCCCCTTGCATCCCATATGGATGTGTTCATCCACCCATAACAAGGTTTCCAGAAGTGGAAGAAGTACTTGAGGAAGTGGGGTTACTATAGGGGTTATATCCAACACCCATGGTGGTACCATAAGGGTTATTACCCCAAGAGGATGCAGCCTCAATGGGAAAGGGATTCTCAAAAGGGTGTGGACATCCAATACTAAAGGATGCATCAAGAGAAAATCCTCTAAAGTTTGACCAAGGTAGTTGGTACCTCAAGGATATAACACATTACTAAGGAATTTTCCCCAACCCCTTGGAAATTCTATGGAAATGAGATATCCCCCTAAAAATTTGACCCCTTGAATCAATTTTTTGAGATATAACATGAAATTTTATCTGTAGTGAGGAGGGCTCAATAGTAGGGTTGACATCTAGGCCTTTTTCAAGGAATCTGTTATCACCCAAATAAATGAAGCATCATTTGACAAAGCTAAATAGGTTTATGTGTCAAAAGTAGGGTTGTAGGATTCATTTTTTATATTCTTGGTCAAGGGAAATTTTAAATTTTTCTTGTTTAAATTTACCCTAAGGTCTAAACACACTCATTTTCAAATCCCCTCATGTCACATCACTCATTATTCTCTGAAAGATTTCAATTCCCAAGGTTTTTGTATCAAAAATTTCATTTTAGCCAAGAAACCACAGTTTTGTAGCGAAATACACTGAGAAATGTCACTTTTCGCTACGAAACTGCTGATAGTTTCATAGTGAAAACACCCAGATTTACACTAGATATGCTACGAAAGTGCGGTTTCCTGTCTGTCTTGTCAGATTAGCTGTTAGGTGTCAGAATATCGTTGGGAAAGGGTAAGTTAGATACCATTCGATTTATGGAGGGATAAAATCAAGGTACATGGTCAGGTCTGAAGTTATCATCACCATTTTAGGCATGTATGAGTCATCATTATGTCATGAGAAGACATCAAAAATTCAAAATATTTCCTAATTTAGTCATTTCTCATTTCTCATTCCTTCTTTTCATGATATCGAGCTCTGGAGAAGTATTTCATTAAGCCAAAGCTATGGCTGGTGTTTTCAAAGGTTTACATTGAGCACTATCAGGCGAGGTTGAAAACTATCAAGCGAGGCTGCAAATCATCAAGTGAGGCTGTGAAGACATTAAAGAAACCATGGAAGAAAAAAGAAGGACAAACAAGGGTGGACAATGTCTGAGATATGAACCAGCAGATATGAATTTGATCAATGACTACGCAACATCTGTGGAAGTCTTCAGAAGGACATGTTACTTACAGTTTTGTGAGAGATTACAAGGCTTCCATGTACAGGTTTCCAAAGAGTTTGCTTTAAACTTCAGTGCAACAACCACCAAAGTGGGAATGCTTAATATTTCCATTACACCAGAGGTTATTGTAGCAACTATAGGGATTCCAAGGGGACAAGAGAAGTGGTTCAAAGGTTTCAAGTTCAACATGGAGCAGTGCAAAGAGTTTATGTAGCTTGAAAAGAGTGAAATGGATCTCACCATCGGTATAAGATCTTGGCTTGGGTTTTAGAACATCACTCAATGAATGAGGGGAATTAGGGATGATTTCATATAGAGTGCGCACTTGAGAATAGATCAAGTCCAATTGGTAGGCATGCATGATTTCTTGTTCCTTGGTTTGGGCTTCTACCTTTGCTATGTCTTCAATGATACTAGGAAAGAGTGATTTAGTGAACCATTCACGCACTAGCTCATCAGGGAACTTGGTTATGAATAACATTTCTCTTTATATCCACTAATGAAGATGATCAGAGATGTGGGTGGCGGTATCTTGATCGAAATTAGTGAGTATATCCCTTATCATTTCATGCATAATAGGTAGTTTATAGTGATTGAAAAAATATCATATTAAAGAGGTAAAGTTATCATAAGTGACTCTTTTAAGATCGATGTACCATTTGGTGGCACTGTTGGTAAGAGTTTGTTGGAAATGAGGCAGTCACATACTATCATCCATGAAATATTTGGACGTGCACCATAACTGATAAGTGGTTATATGTGTTGTAGGGTCTTCTCCAGGTTTACCATGGAATTTAGGTTTGTGAGCATTTAGTTTAGGTGGTACTATAGGTAATATAAGATTATGACGGATGGGATCATTTATTAACTTTGAGATATTATGAACAATGCTTGGGAAGGGCATGGTGCCCCTTGCATCCCATATGGATGCGTTCATCCACCCATAGCAAGGTTTCCAGAAGTGGAAGAAGGAATTGAGGAAGTGGGGTTACTATAGGGGTTATATCCAACACCCATGGTGGTACCATATGGGTTATTACCCCAAGAGGATGCAGCCTCAATGGGAAAGGGATTCTCAAAAGGGTGTGGACATCTAATACTAAAGGATGCACCAAGAGAAAATCCTCTAAAGTTTGAATAAGGTAGTTGGTACCCCAAGGATATAATACATTACTAAGGAATTTTCCCCAACCCCTTGGAAATTCTAGGGAAATGAGATATCCCCCTAAAAATTTGACCCCTAAGGATTGAATTCCCCAAGGACACGTGAACCACTGGAAACATGAGTGCCCCTAGTTATGTTAGTGAATGATATGGACCTAGTATTACTATTCAAACCAAAAGGAAATCCAACATTAGGTGTGAATAAACTAACTATAGATATGCAAGAGCCAAGGGATGAAATTGAATATACAAATTTGGATGTAGGGATCCAATCTCCTATAGTTAATGTGGGTATGCTACTTGTAGTGGAACTAAAGCCTCCATTGAATGTGAATGGATGGATCATAGTTGATGATGGGGAAGTGCCTATGTTGGATCTACCAAATGGAGGTGTTGATGAGCTAGAATGTACTGCCAACAACTAAGGGGTCTCCTCAGTGTGAAGTCCCAATTAGACTTGACATCATTTGGGATAGGATCTCCATCCGAAATGTAGGGTTGACAACCATCATAATGGTTTTGATCCTGGTTTTTGAATGTGGAGATATAAGAGCAAGAGGAAAAAATAAATACTTAGGTAATGGGAATGAGTTCAACCCATGATTGGTAACTTGTAGAACGAGATACAAGGATATAACAACAAAGCAAAAAGAATAAGCATGCCTCAATAAGGATTAGTAATCTAAATCCATCTCAGACATACATAAACATAAACATGCCAAAGGTTAATTGTAAATTAGTTGACAATAAGCTACCAACATGGCGTGGAATAAGAAAGCAAATATTCAAAGAAGACATGAAATCCATGAGCTAAGTATGAATTCATCAACATATGCCTATATGAAAACACACATACAAACATAATGGAAATATAGGAAAGACAATACAACCATCATAAAGATGCACAAGAATCCATGCCGAAAGTGAAGAACTTCTCATTATCCATGCTACATATCCAAGTACATATTCAACAAGTCCATCAAGGCACACTAATGGAACATGGGTTGTTCATACCATCATCCAAAGAAAAATGCTAGCCTCACCACAACTCACACTACTAGTTGCTAAGAGCTGAGTGCCTCTAGCTCTTCAAGAAAAAAAACTATATAATATAGTCCTAGCTCAAGTTCTAAAGTCCCCTTGAATGAGGCATGAGGTTAGATTTATAGGGATAAGGAGGGCGACCTTTCACCTTCTCCCATGAATCTTAATATACCCTCATGACTATTGACCTTCCTCATAACTCTCTGATATCTAGTGGCTATTACATGCTCAAGTTGATCTTTACATCATGATAGAAGATAATTTATGAGAAGAAAAGAGATGGTTTTCCAAAACCCTATAGCATTTGTTGTGAACATTGTTTGTAGAGTCATGGAGACTGGCATGAGCTAATGGGAAATTCTCGTTTCCCCTTATTTACAATTTGGTTGAAAGAGATTGAATGAGCTTTGACATGTCCTTTTGTAAAATACATAGTTCTTTTAAAAAACTTGATGATGTCTGTCTGACGCCCTTGATTCCCTAGTTGTGTAAGATCACGTGTCTAGGAAGTACACCAAGAGACCGTTCCACAACACCAATCCTACAAGTACACACAACCATTGATTAAAAATTGAGACAAATACACTTTAATGAAGTAAGGAGAAAATATCTCAAATAGTAATAAGTGAGAATTTATAGCCCTGAGATGTCAACCGTCAATCTTCCATAGTCCTTTATATGTATCCTATGCATACTCAGAATGTATTTTGAGTGTATGTGTGAATTTGAGCTTTGGATGATTTCTATGCAATGAATAGTTGCGTGTTCGGTGCTACTACATTGTTCACATATTATTGTTTTTGATCTTATGGTTGCCTTATTTATTTTGAGTTGTTCTCAACATATCCTTGGAGTGTCATCAATGTTTCTCTCACTATATTCTTGATTGTGTGCCTTCTTTATTTTGAGTTGTTCTCAACATATCCTTGAAGTGTCATAAATGTTGCTCTCATTATATTATTGAACGTGCATTTTTAGTTGGTCACATATCATTTGTTCCACATGTGATGAACTTTCATCTTTCTATGGGGCCTTTGGATCGGTTAAATAAACTTTCAAAGCACATTACTTGGCCAATCGCAAAGTCACAATTATAAATGAAAACATAAACTTCAACTTTGTGACTCAGTTTATGACATTTAAGCACAGGTCACATTTATCAACTAGAGTGTAGGTCACACTTTAAAAGGAAGGATAGTTCGCAGTTCACAATTGAAGGGAAATTCACACCTTACTAATGCATTGTTGAAGATATCTGGAGTGTTAATACGATGATCTAGTTAGATATTTGGCCTCTAGTATGACATTATCTAATTGTAATACGACTAAAAGGAATGGTGCGTGTGGCAGTTGTAAGGGAGGGAGAATAAGTCGTTGGACACTAGGCTAGTGCCCTATGTCCATGTTTAACTTCTCATCTCAAAATAAAATTTCAAGTATCACATGCCAAAACATAGTTCATCTGATAAGTTAACATTTATTCCAACACCACATTATTTGAAAATGTACTAAAAATTCAACAAGATGAAATGCTAGGAAGAGGTAGCGAGGAACCTTTTCCTCATCAGTTGATGTAAAACTCGATAAACACGATTATCGCCCAGTGATGAAATGGCCCCAACATAAGCATCGAGGCTGATCCAGGTGGATATTGGTGGCCACCCGCCTATTCCACTTGGGGCCCCACCATGTTTCTTTCAGTTTTTTTAGTTTCCTTAATTGTAGCATAATTTACTATTTTTAGTAGTTTTTTGGGTAGTGAACTACTGGAGCTGTTTTGAGGCCCTAAACGACGTTTTTTGGAAAAAATGGGAGCAAATGTAGGTTCCTTCAATGTTTCTCACATCAAAATTTGTAGTGCTCAGATAGATATTAACGAGGTATTGTGTGTGTCAAACGAAGATCGTATGCCAAAGTTACATCCCTAGGAAGATTGATGTACCAATTTACCCAAACTGGACCCATAGTTTTGGCACTTCATCTCCTAGGGTTAGGTTTTTGGGTGTTTAGGGTTATCCATTATTTCTCAATAATAAATAGGCCCTCGAGCCTCATTTTAACACATTTTAGAAACTTGTAGCCGCCACATTTCTTCTACCAGTGTCCTAGATAGTTTATTTCCATTCTGCCTGTAAGCATATTTCAGTTATTTGTTATTAATGAAATGAAGTTTTATTTCTGCTACATCTCTGCTTTTATGTGTATTTTTGTATTTCATTGTGTTCCTACATAAATCCGGATCAAAGGCACTTCCAAAAAGCTCAATCTTGTCATCTTAAAGGATGAATTTGAAGATTTCAATGTAATATTGAGAAAGATTCTTTACTTAAGACCAAACCTTAAGGTTTTTGATTGTACTCTGTCAATCAGATGTGCATAGTTAACGTTCTGCCACTCTATCATCAAGTTTATTGTATGCTCTCAACAACGAAGGCCTTACACTGCCCATGCGATGGGCATATTTCATTAGCTTTATATTATATGGATATTCGTTATATTTTATTCCATACTACTCATTTGTAGTATGATCCAAACACGACTTTTCAATGTAGTGTTCTTTAACGCAGCATGTCTGTTGGAACGAGGCCCTCTAACTGCATTTTTGTTCTAGTTTTGTAATATTTTGTAATATTTAGTCTAGCGCAGGGGCTTTGGGGTGGGTCAAAGCCCCCGATGAATTGTAAAGGGTCAAAGGGTAGACTAGGAGTCTGCAAACCACGGTTTGCGGACCATAGAATAATGTAGACTACTATGTTATAAATAGATAGATAAATCGAGTCTAGAGAGAGGGTAAGTTGTGATTAAGATTGGATATGAACTTGTGTATCTTTTGTGTCGATTGTTTGGGTAAGGGCTCCTGCTGGCTATGTACGCAGAGACCCTAAGTCCTACTATGTGTGGACCCCGTTGGTTGTCTGCATGGGCTGGTAAATAGAGTCTGTAAGTCGGATCTGGATATGAATGAATGAGAAGGCTATTGATGATATTTAAGTGTTTTTGTGCTATGATTATCAGTTGCACTATGTTCTAAGATTGTGTTTGCTCACTAAATACTGAAGCACACGTGGATGTGATATTATGAATGCGTAGATCTGGTTTAAATACTCTACTCAAGTTACGTGTTATTTATGATCTGTGCTTTGCCGATATACTATTAAGAGGTTCTATATTAGGGCTTATCCTGCGCATGTTTGTTATATCGAACCCACTTTAATTAAACTTCTCTCTCTTAGGGTGCAGAAACCTGGTTCCAGCACCCTCCCATACTTTTTCGGGTGAGACCTTGACCTGCACGAGCAAGCCATTGCTGAAAGGGCCAGTAGTACACGGTTTTGTTGGAAAACCTTAAAACTGAACCTGGGTCAAGACCCCTAAAGCCAAAAAATGGTTTCATTGGCGGGATCGCGAGCATTTTGAGAGAGAGATTGGGTAATGCCACGAGGTCATTGGTAGCCATTGAGGCTTGAGCTTGAGGACTGGTTCCAAAAACAGATTCAGAAGTTTTCCCTAAAATAGAACATAAGTAAAAAGCTATCTGCTGAAGAGTGGAAAAACACATATATTTTTACAGAAGTGAACGAAATATTCTTCATATCCTTCTCACACGAATTGAAAGAGTGGTTGGCATGATTAGCAGAGTTCGAGACTTGCTGGAAAGACGATTAGGTCACACATTGGACCCTTGAATTGATGTTGGAATCATGATTTCCATTAGAAGAAAACCTGCAAGCGTTAGTCTCCGCTACAATCACCATATTTAGTATCCACGAGAGGCAGTTAGACCATGTTGCGAAACACATGGGGAGCGTTGAGCCCAATGTCTAAGAATCTCCCCCCCAACGTGAGCCGAGTGAGTTTCGAACTTGAGACCTGTCGCTCTGATACCGCTTTTTGGAATCGCGATTGTCGTTAGACCAAAACCCGCAAGTGTTATTCTCCGCTACAATCGCTAGACTTAGGATCCACAAGAGGCGATTAGACCATGTCGCGAAACAGACAGGGAGCGTTGAACCCAATGTCCAACAATTGAAAAAGATAGATAAAAAAATTACTAGGATTGTAGACCACTGGGCTGACAGTAATTTGGGAGGATTCGTGACAGAATTTGAAGTTGATCAATTTGTGTCATATTCGGAAGCGGAGCAAAGGTTCTTCAAGGGATTTAGAGGTAAGTTCCTGAAAACCCTGCCACTGTTGATTAAGATGCTATTGAGTGAAAAGGGTGTCTTGTGTGGCCACACCGAGTGAATGACCTCTGACCAAAGTGGGAGCACAACACAAAGCGGTAAATACTACCAAGTTAATCAAGAAGGAGATAGATCAGTATACAGTCCCTTAAGGGAATCACCTGTTTTTAACCAAGGCAGGGTTGTGCAAGTTTGAACTAGCCCCCCGGCTATGCCAGCATCAAACCCACACAAGGGTGAGAATTCTCCTACCCCACCTCCGCCACCACCTGAGGACGATATGGATATGCACATGAAACTACCTACCTTTAAGGGTGTAGGAGACGAGGATATGGATCGATTCTGGTTTGTAGTAGAGTCTATATGGAATGCACAGAACATTAATAATGATGCTATCAAATGAGAGCATCTATCCATAGCCTTTGAAGGAAGGGCCCTGGACTGGTTTATGGGATACATTGGTCAACACACGAACGCATCAATAGAAAATATTAAAGACACTCTGAATGATCCGGATTTATGCAGGAACGCAACAGAATAAACACATAACCATAAATACAGAGATGCAGCGGAAATAACACTTCATTTCATTAATATCAAAGAACTGAAATTTGCTTACAGACAGAATGGAAATAAAACTAGCTAGGGCACTGGTAGCTATCTATGAGAAGAGATGTGGCGGCTACAGGCCTCTGAACTGCATTACAATGAGGCTCGAGGGCCTATTTATTATTGAGAAACAATGGAGAACCCTAAACATCCCAAAACCTAACCCTAGGAGATGAAGCGCCAAAACTATGGGCCCCGTTTGGGTAAATTGGTGTTTCAACTTCCCAGGGACGTAACTTTGGCATACTATCTCCGTTTGACGCACATGATACATCATTGAAAGCTCTATCCAAGGACTAAAACTTTGGAACGGAATAATATTTATTGGAGGCGCGATGCCCAAAAAACGTCGTTTAGGGCCTCAAAACGGCTCCGAAAGTTCAGGACCCGAAAAACTGCTAAAAATAGTAAGTTATCTTGGCGAAAAAGCTGAAAGACGATGGAGGGCCAAGTGGAATAGGTGGGTGGCCACCAATATCCACTGAATCATTCCTCCCCCCTTAGGAAGCAATGGTCCCCATTGCGTTAAGTTCCTCCATGAGATGAGGAAATTTACGGAACTTGGTGGCGAAATAGAAAATGGTGGAGCCCCAAGTGGAATAGGCGGGTGGCCACCAATATCCACCTGGATCATTCCCCCCCCCTTAGGAAGAAATGGTCCCATTGCGTTAAGTTCCTCCATGAGATGAGGAAATTTCTGCTGAACTTGGTCCCTGGTGAACCACTTTCCTTGGTGCAGGAGTTGGCCAGCTTTGACAACCCGATACAGTTGGATCTGCTGTTGACGAGTGTTCTTGATTTGCATGTCCATGATACAATCTGTGGTGGCCTGTTCCATGCAGTCTGGTTTTAACTCTGTTGGTGTGAGTTGTTCTGCAATGTCCGAGGTGTCCAGTAGAGGTGGAAAGTAAGGACGAAGGCGATCCACATTGAAGACTGGGTGCAGACCAAGGAATGGTGGAATACTAAGCTCGAAGGCATTGTTACCTACAGCCTTAGTGATGGTGTACGGCCCGTATCGGAGCGGGCGAAGCTTGCGGTGAGGTCCAGTGAGGCGCTCCTTCTGCAAATGTAGCCATACTTTGTCGCCCACCTGGAAGTGGTGTGGCACCCGGTGTTGATCATGGCGCTGCTTGTACTTCGCATTGGCTCTGTCCAATATATCATGAACTTGTTGGCGGATGTGTTGAATGCGCTCGATGAAGCTACTTGCTTTGTCAACTTCAGACTGGACATGAGTTGAATCGGCCTGAGCAGCTGCAAATGGCATGGCTACGTCAATGGGACATAGTGGCTGGAATCCCAAGCCCACCTGAAAGGGGCTATGGCCAATTGAACTGTGGAGAGCCCGATTATAACTATTTTGTACATAGGGGAGGCTCTCGTCCCATGTGCGTGGATGCTTTGAATTGTACATGCGCAGAATGTGTACAATCATTCTGTTGACGACCTCTGTCTGGCCACTGTTTGGGGATGGAAGGCTGTGGACTTGGTGAGCTTTGTGTCCAACATTGACCAGAGGCTGGACCAAAATGTGCTGAGGAACCTGCTATCTCGATCTGATATGATAGACTGTGGGATCCCAAAGTGCACCCATACTCATTCAAAGAAGAGTTTAGCAGTAGCTTCTGCTGTGATATTCTTCTTACAGGCCGCCATAATGGCCATCTTCGAGAATCTGTCAACGACCACGAAAACACAGTCATTGCCATTCTTGGTAGAGGGCAGGTCCGACATGTAATCCATGGAGATGGATTCCCAAGGTCGACTAGGGGTAGGTAGTGGAGTATATAGGCCTTGCTTCTTGATGGTTGGTTTGGCAATGGCACAAGCAGTGCAGGATCTGATGTGCTTCTTGACATCCTTTCGAAGGTTTGGCCAATAGAAATACTTCTGTAGTATTGCCACTATTTTCTCGACCCCGAAATGCCCAGCGACTCGACTGTAGTGTGCTTCCCATATCATCTTGGCACGCTCGCTTGAAGGAACACAAAGGTGTCCCAGGTGACATAAAAGTGCATCTTGGAGGTGAAAATTTGGAACTTGCGTGCCCCCAAGAGTGCCTTGTAAGTGTGGCCGAATTCTGGGTCACTCTCATAGAGAAGCGGCCAATCAGAAGTCTCGTGCCCACAAGAGTTGAGCACGGTGGTGAGCGCCACGATTGGTGGTCGGCTGAGGCAGTCTGCAACATTATTGGTGCTACCCTTCTTGTACTTGATGTTGAAATGAAACTGTTGCAGATATGTGGACCACTTCTGATGGCGATCATTCTGCAACTTCCCTTGTGTCTGTATGAACTGCAGGGGCCGGTGGTCTGTGTGGATGATTGTTTTCTTCCCCAAAATGTAATGCTTCCATTGTCGACAGGCTTGCACAATGGAATACATTTCTTTGTCATAGGTGGGATACTTGCGAACTGTCTCAGACAATGTCTCACTGTGATATGCCACTGGATGTCCCTGTTGAGTAAGAACTGCCCCAATAGCATAGTCGGAGGCATCTGTCTCGATCTCAAATGGCTGCTGCAAGTCTGGTAAGGTGAGCACTGGGGCAGAACAGAGGCGATTTTTCAATTCTTTGAACGCCTTCTGTTGAGGTTCCGACCAAAAGAATTTTGCTCTCGCTCCTCCTTTCGTGACTTGACTCAAGGGCCAAGTGATATGAGAGAATCCCAGCACGAATCTACGGTAGAAATTAGCAAGACCCAGAAAGCTGCGAAGCTCTGTTATAGTAGTCGGGGCTGGCCAATCCCGAATGACTTGGATCTTGGCTGGATCCACATGCACCCCCCTTTCATCGATAATGTATCCCAGATATTGAACCTGGGTCATGCCAAACGTGCACTTCTCCAAATTGGCACACAACTTGTGTTGCCGCAGTGTTTGGAGGACTTGTCGGATGTGATGAAGGTGCTCTTCCCAAGTCTTGCTGAAGATCAGAATGTCATCCAAGTACACCACTACAAATGAGTTGGTGAATGACCGCAAGATGTCGTCCATCATCCTCATGAAGGTTGCGGGAGCATTCGTCAACCCGAAAGGCATGACCAGCCATTCAAAAAGGCCTTCCTTAGCTTTGAAGGCAGTCTTCCACACATCAGAGGGTTCAATTGGTACCTGGTGATACCCAGACTTCAGGTCGATCTTACTGAAATATTTTTCACCTTGGAGTTAGTCCAGAAGGTCATCAATCCGTGGGATTGGGTACCTATTCCGGACAGTGATCTTGTTCAGCGCCCGATAGTCAATACAGAGTCTCCACGTCCCATCCTTCTTTTGTACCAACACGATCGGGCTCCCACGGGGCGATGAACTTGGTCTGATGTGACCTTTCTGCAACAGCTCCTGAATCTGCCTCTTGATTTCATCATTTTCCAGAACAGAGCGTCGATAGATCGTTCCATTAGGTAGCGGTGCACCGGGGGTCAGATCAATCGGGTGCTTGACCTGACAGTGCAGAGGAACCCCTGTGGGTGAGGTGAATATGTCCCCGTACTCCTCCACAACCTTATCCATTTGTTGTTGTTGTGCAGAGGGGCCCTGTCTGGAGGTCGTGGCCACAGTCTTCTTCTTGCCCTGGGGGCGGATCATCAGGAAAATGAATTTCCTGGTTTGGGAAATGAGCTTACTGCATTGTTTTGCAGTAACCAAAGAGATAGCCGTAGGAGGTGGTACCTCTGGTATCCTGTACAACTTATTTCCCAAAGTAATAATAACAGCACGAGGTCGAGACTCATACACAGCATGACGCTTCCATAAGTATGGTTGTCCTAATAATACATCAGAAACATCAATAGGAGAAACGTCACATAATACCTCATCCGTGAAGGGCTTGATGCTATAGGGAAGGCGACACTGCTGGCTGACGCGGAGATCTCGTCCTTGGTGAAGCCACCCGATGGTGTATGGATGTGGGTGAGCTGTGGTCGGCAAGCCCAACCGCTTCACGGCGTCTGCTGAAATGAGGTTCTTTTGGCTCCCATTGTCGACAATAAACTGTACAGGGGAGCCCTTTACCCACATCTGGGAGTGGAAGAGACGTTCCTCCTCCTCTGGATCTTCCGGTTCCTCCTTCTGGATCTTTGTAGTGGCAACAGTGGCGTTGGGCTCCGCATCAATAATCTGTTTCCATTTTTCATTCCCCTTTTCAGGTTCTGATTCGGAGTCAGAGCATGCATCTAACTCAGAAGCCCTCATCTCGGCCACTAGCGACTGCTTGGCCCGACACTCACTTGTGTTGTGAGTGGAGCTCTTATGGAACTCACACCACTTTTCCGTGTCCTTCTTTGGCTTTACGGTGTTGTTCTTTTCTTGTGGCTTTGACGGGTTGTCTTTAGCCGCCATGCTCTGTCCTTTGTTCTGCGGTTTGGAAGCACCTTTTCCTTGCTTTTGATTCACAGATCCAAAGTCTCGCTTCTTGTGTTTGAATTTCTGCTCAATCTTGGCAGCATACCGGTATGCCGTACCAAGCGAGGAGATGTCGAGGAACTCCATTTCCTCCTGAATGTATCTGTGCAGACAACTGCCATACTTTAGCACCAAATGTTTCTCTGAATCTTTGATACCCAACTTTGTGCGCGGGGTATGGAACAGATTCGTCAGCTCGTGCACATCTTGATCCCTTTGTTGTCGCAGCGTGGTCCATTGTATGTACTTGTCCTCATAGCTCCCCACGGGATAGTACTGTTCCTTGACGGCGTCTCGGAAAGAATTCCAAGTTGGTACGGCCGAGAACAGAGAGGGTTCTGTCTGGTCCTTGTTCTCGCAGTAGGTTTCCCACCAATCCTTAACATGGGGGGTAGCTTTGAGGAGTGCAAAAATAATCTTCTCCCGGTCTGAAAAGTCATGAACAGAGAAATATCCTTCTAATAGATTCAACCATCTATCTACGGCATCTGCGTCTATTTGACCCTCAAATATGGGAATATCAAAATTTACTTGTACCTTAAAGGGAGTCGCAACTCCAGAGTGGCTACTGGATGCAGATGCGCCGCCGGTGGGCAGCCGTTGAAGGATCTGAGCAAAGCTATCCATCATCGCGTTCCTTTGTTTTTTCGAGGGCCTCCTCCGAGCAATATTTTGATAGGATCTCCTGCTCCCTCATCTTTCTTTTCGTCCCCCATGGGCGTCCGTCGAGGTTTGCGAGGCTGATCTTGCAAAGGTTCCACCAGATCGAGCCCTAGCTCCTTATACACCGACCTCGTTGGGGACATGCAAAGAAGGATCGAGAAAAAGCAGACCGCTCTGATACCACTGATCCGGATTTATGCAGGAACGCAACAGAATAAACACATAACCATAAATACAGAGATGCAGCGGAAATAACACTTCATTTCCTTAATATCAAAGAACTGAAATTTGCTTACAGACAATGGAAATAAAACTAGCTAGGGTACTGGTAGCTATCTCTGAGAAGAGATGTGGTGGCTACAGACCTCTGAACTGCTTTACAATGAGGCGCGAGGGCCTATTTATTATTGAGAAACAATGGAGAACCCTAAACATCCCACAAACCTAACCCTAGGAGATGAAGCGCCAAAACTATGGGCCCCGTTTGGGTAAATTGGTGTTTCAACTTCCCAGGGACGTAACTTTGGCATACTATCTCCGTTTTACGCACATGATACATCATTAGAAAGCTCTATCCGAGGACTACAACTTTCGAGATGAATTTGATGATCAAATTTGTTGGTAAAATGATGCCCAAAAAACGTCGTTTAGGGCCTAAAAACGGCTCCGGAAGTTCAGGACCCAAAAAACTGCTAAAAATAGTAAGTTATGCCGAAACTGAAAAACTGAAAGAGACAATGGTGGGGGGCCAAGTGGAATAGGTGGGTGGCCACCAATATCCACCTAGATCACTGAAGCAATAGTTTCAAAAACCTAAATCATACTCTCAATGTGTAGTCAATGTGAAGGAATTCAAGCAGGGACCTAAAAATTCTTTCTGGGAATATGAACAATGATTGAAGAAGGCCATCAACGATGGGGGATTTGTCTACAAGGACAAAAAACACAAGGAATGGTTTATCGCCATGCCATTTCCACATATGCGCAGACCTGTGGGACATCGGAAAGTTGAATCCTAGGAGGAAGTTTTGGATATTTCTATGAAGTTAGAAGATGCACCAAGAGATGATACTCAGTTTGTGGCACTGCAAATCCAGAGCCATCTAAAGGCAATGCACTTAGAAATTCAAAACCTATAGAAGGATCAAGGTAAGGAAGCTAGCCCGGATATCTGGTGCATATGCTGTAGGGTGTCGGGCCATACAAAGGATCAATTCCATTTGTTGTCGGATTATATGCAGGTTTGGGGACCAAGCCATCTACGCCCTAGGGAAATGGCTGGACCTAGTAGTCCCATGATATCATGTGCTGCTTGTCGAGTAGCAGGAAGACATGATACAAATCACTGCCCACGGTTAGTTGCCTACGTCCTAGAACTGAAACAACTGTGGTGCAGATTCTGCTTGTCTATAGGTTAGGACGAACAAAATTGCCAAGCACTCGACCTCATGGTAGATAGGGGAAACCTATACAGGGTGCAGGTGGACCCCTCATCACCACTATATCTGTTTGGGTGGGGTGGATCCCCTGCAAGGGGAAGGGGAGGAGGGAGATGGGGGAGTGCAGGTCGAGGACGTGGACATATGATCTGCTACAATTGTGGTGACGTAGGAAATTTTGCACGAGATATCCTGAACCCTGTGCGCCAGTCCTATAGATATTGTAGTCAGTTTAACCATTTCATTGAATATTGCTTGGGGCTAATAGAAAAAATGCAGGAGAAACATCAGACACCCACGCAGAATGTACAACGAGTTAAGGCAAGGCCATAGGATGATGGCCATGTATCAATGTGATCACACACAACGGGATTGCCACTAGAGGAGCCAAGGAAAATGTTGAAGCTGAGTCACTAATCTGAAAATCTGGGGAAAAAATAGAAAGATTAGATATGAAAAAGGAGAAAGAAACCTTCATGGAAGCTCGGAGGGAGATGGCCAAAGACGAAACATCTACTTCAAAAGGTATGGTAGATCCAAAAGCAGACAAAGCAGTTAAACCATTCCTTCAGGCATGTATGAAACTACTGCGCAACCAGAAGGCAATAGAGAATCTCCAAGCATTAATAGATAGCTGGGCAGAAAAGGTTGCCCCACAACGAGAGGTTAAAACTATGAACAAGCTATACAAGAACAAAAAAAGGACTGGATGGGAGATGCGCATGACTGCATAAATTGGAGACTATGAAATAGACCAAGTCATCCTTAACTTAGGATTAGATGAAAATGTCCTACCCAAGTAAAATTGGCAACAAATGGGAGAACCTAAGCTGGAATGGTCTACTATTCAGTTACGAATGGCTAATGAACAAAATATTATCCCACTGGGACGACTAATAAAGGTTGTAGTAGACCTTGTAGATGTTAAATTTTATGTTGACTTTGAGGTAATTCAGATAGTGGATTACACGGACCCTTACCCTACGCTCTTAGGCTTGGATTGGGCTATTGACATGAGAGGTATCATTAACTTAAAAAGGAGGAGCATGATCTTTGAAAGTGAAGGCACATAGGTGATAGTCCCTTTGGATCCAACAGAAGGTGAGAAATACATTGAACGAGTACGTGAGGAGGAGGATGTTGATTACATCTCCAAACTAATCTCTCAAGATGACGATTGGATCAAACCCACGGCTAATGGTATGTTATGATAGGAAAAAGAAAACGAATGCTTATCTGACTCAGATGGAGAGATAGAAAATTGGCAGAACCGGTTTCATGATGTATCTGCACTGCGGTGTCTTAAGATCACAAAGAGCTTCCGATGCATCTCCTCAGAGGTAAGAGAACTACCCTACTTTTATGGTTCTGGTAATGTTAAGGAATTCATTAAAGCCATTGAAGCGGATGTCTTTGAAGAACAGAGATTTTGGTCCCTTGACTTGGATATGCGCGCGACCCTTGCATGGTGGTGGGAAACCCATAAGGGATATTTTCAGGACTAGGGGGAATGCCGAAAGATAATGATCCTACGATTTGACCCTTTGGTCAACCCACTGATGGAACTCTTCTCGGGATGAGGGGATCCATATGGAATGAGTGGGTCCATATGTTTATTCCCACTTTAGGACCAATCCCCACCACCTAGTATTTGGATGCAAAACTACACCAATGCACTCGTCATTGGGATACAATGATTGAGGACTTCATAATGACATTTGGTCTAGTAGGGGGAACTGAGAAAATTGATGAAGCCCTGCAATATATAGATGCTCTGTTCTTTAATGAGTCCCTCTCTAAGAAAAAATGTATTTTTCCATCCTGGGATATGCAAATACATGACATTGTCAACTAAAAAAATTTAGCAGTAGAAGACTGTGATGAGGACCCCCAAAATATCACTATCCCAGAATCAAAAGGAGAATGTGTTTTTGTAGGACCTTTATTGGAGGCAGTAGATGTTACTAAACCATTGAAACTGAAGGAAGTAAACATTGGCACAGAAGCGCAGCCCAGGACGGCCAAGATTGGGGATTACTAGGATGATGACATAGTGGAAAAGATCACAGAGTTGCTAACCGAATATCAGGATCTATTCCCCAAATTTTTTTTTGAACTCAAAGGGATCGTATGGGATATGGGCGTTATGAGGATTACCTTGAAACCAAATGCACACCTTGTCAAACAAAGACCTTATTGCCTGAGCCATAAATATAAACATAAAGTCAAGGAGGAAATTGAGAAGATGGTGGCCATAGGTATCATTGAACTGGTGGAACAGTCAAATTGGGTAAGCCCTATGGTGGTCTAGGAAAAGAAGACTAAAGGAGAGATAAGGATCTGCATAGACCTACGCAAGTTAAGCGGTGCCTTTGTACATGATCCCTTTCCTATGTCGTTATCTGATGAAATTATGGATAATGTGGGAGGTCGTGAACTTACTTTTTTATTGATGGGTTCTCAAGGTACCATTAGATCCGCATAGTGCCTAAATACCATAGCAAGACAACCTTCACAACTGAATGGGGCTTGTTACAATACAATGTTATGCCATTTGGACTAAAGAATGCCCATGCCATCTTTTCACGGATAGTTGTAGCAGTATTCATGGAATTCATTCATAAGTTTCTGGAAGTATATTTTGACGATTGAACAATTTTTGGTTTAGTAAAGAACCATGTGTCAAACCTGCGCATGATGTTGGATGCCTGTAGGAAACACCAAATTTCAGTAAACATCAATAAATTCATATTCTGTGTCCCATTTGGGATTCTATTGGGACATGTGGTGTGTCAGCAAGGATTGATGGTTGACCCAGCCAAGATTGCAATTATCATCAATTTGGTAGTTCCCACTATTGAGAAATAACTATGCTCCATCCTAGGCCACACCAGTTACCACATGAAGTTTATTTAGGGGTACGCTTTGATGACTGCCCCGATGGAAAAATTGCTGAAGAAGGAGGTCTCTTTTTTTGGGACGACAAGTGTCAAAAAAGCTTTGATCTACTAAAGGAAAATATGGTAACTACACCTATTCTTATATTCCCTGACTGGGAAAGGGTCTTTCATGTACATGTGGATGCATCAGGGATCACATTAGGAGTTGTCTTAGCACAACCTGGAGAAGGGGACATCGATCATCTGGTTGCCTTTGCTAGAAAAAATGTCTCTAGTGTAGAACGTAACTATTCTACCACGGAGCGTGAGGGGTTGGAAATGGTGTATGTCGTACAGAAATACAGGCACTATTTATTAGGTGGAAACTTCAAGATGTTCACAGATCATTTAGCTTTGAAATACCTGGTCAATAATCCTATGTTGGGGAGGAAGATTTGTAGGTGGCTACTATTGTTTCATAAGTATGATTTTGAAACCATTTTGAAACCGGGGAGGTTGAACGCCGAGTTGGATCACTTGTCTAGAATCGAGAATGGGGAAGAGCCAACTAACCTAGAAGAAGGATTACCTTGTGCACAATTGTTTGCTATCAAGGTGGTCAACGATAACTTTGAAGACCTTGTTCAATTCTTGACCACAGACAAGGCACCCAATGGCTATTCAGTACCATAGAAAAAAGAGTTGGTCGCCAGCGTAGACGATTTTACCATAATCGCGAGACAACTCTACAAGATAGGCATGAATGAGGTGCTGCGAAGGTATGTATTGAAATACGAAAGACATGCTATCTTGGATGAGGCCCGTGGAGGAGTTGCAAGAGGGAATTATGTAGGGAAATCCACAGCGCAAAAAGTATTAAGGGCAGGGTTATGGTGGCCCACATTGCATAGCGATTCCCATGCGTACTGTTGGGCCTGTGATGTATGCCAACGAACTGGAAAGCTCTCGTGTCGAGATGGGATGCCCCTGCAACCACAAATGGCTCTGCAAATGTTTGAAAAATGGGCCATAGATTTTTTAGGACCCATCAATCCCCCAGGAAATAAGACAGGTGCCCGGTATATCATCACTGCCATTGATTATGTAACTAGATGGGTGGAAGAAAAATATATCAAGGATTGTACTACGGATACTATTGTGCATTTAATTTTTGAACATATTATGACCAGGTTTGGTTGCCCAAAGATCCTAATGAGTGATATAGGTACACATTTTCTTAATGAAACTATTTCAGCTCTGATTGAGGAATTACAGATCCACCATGCTAAGAGTACCCTGTATCACCCACAGGTGAACGAGGCCATAGAGGCCTTCAATAAATTTTTGGAACATGCACTCACTAAGGCCTGTAACGCTGACTGAAGCGATTGGGACGTGCACATCCCCTCAATACTCTGGGCCTATAGGACTACAGGTAAGAAACTCAAGGGAAAAACACCCTTCAGAATGGTCTATGGGAAGGAGCCCGTCATGCCTATGGAATACATTGTTCCCAACTTGCGCATCTCGGCTTTCACGAACATGGCGGAACCAAACATCATGGAGGAATGCTTGGCGTAGCTGGTGGCCATGGAAGAAGATCAGTTCATTGCTCAGTTCCACCAACAGGTTTAGAAGGCTCACGAGAAATCTTGGCATGATTGACATATTTGGTAGAAGATATTTAAGGAGGATGAATTGGTATTAATTTATGAAAACCAGTTTGTGTGACACCCAGGGAAGTTCTGTAAGCACTAGCTGGGCCCATACATCATGAAGGAGATTATTGATGATGGTGTGGTCAGGTTGGCTACACTGCGTGGAGATTTCTTGTCGGGGTACGTTAATGGAAGTCGTTTGAAACCCTACAGGGATGATCAGGTGCTGACCAAATGAATAAATGGCCGGAGCAGCTGTATAAGGGATTTTGCGCACACCAAGGCACGAAAATGAAGGCAGGGTCGATGATTGTGCAGGGCAGGAGGTGAAAAGCGGTGCGATACAACCACAGGGGTAGTATGTAGCCGAAAAATATAGTCGTTGGAGCGGGGTGGAAAAGCGAGTTTATCGAAAACAAAATGGGAAATTGTAATTAATGTGGCGATGCGAGAGGATTTTTACCAGTTCTGTACTGATAGATTGCAATTAAGGCTGATCTGACTATTTTTTATCATCATGAGCTATAAGAAGAAGGGCTTCAGTCACAAGGGGTTCGTTTTCTGTCCAAAACTCTCGCGCCTTGTGCACCTCAATGAATTTTATCTATTTTGTACAGTTTCCATCTGCATGTTTGAGCGAGCTACCCCTTATGATAGTAGCAACCCTGAGTTTATCTTCCGAGCAAGAATGACTGCTACTAACCCCACTCAGTCATTGCTTGTCACGGCTTCAATGGAAGTTGGATCTGAAGAGGTATTAGAAGTAACCCATGAAATGGAAGATGTCGTGTCTACGGTAGAAAAAAGGAAGGGAAAATGAAAGGTGAATTGAACAGAGAAAGGAAAGGAAAAAGAGATGAAGTGGGCTAGGGTAAAACCATGCACATGTGCATTCTCCCCAGATGGTGCCTAAAGGCTGCTCGCCTGATTCATCGAACCGCCCTATGACAATTACAGAGGAAGCCATGCATCTGACTTCGCTAACCTGGGTACTGCCATATGTTCATCCAAGCAAGCCAATGACATGTGCCCCCAAGAATGTTGATGTCACCCGCGCTTGCCTCAAAATGCCTCTGGTCCCAGAGGTTGTGCCCCTGCATGGTGATATCTTTGGAGGCCTAACCCCCCTTAAATTCGATGATAATGAGTTGGGCAATCTGGATGCCTTCCCTACACTAGCTCCAGAATTATATATTGAAAGGGTGATGTGCGGTAACATGCCAAAGGTAGAGCCAATGCCATGGGAACATGGATTGGCAGGTTCAGGGACTTTAAACATGTTGTGCTTCCCCTAATTTGGTCGTTACAACATCACTGACCAAGTTGTTCGCCAGCTGCTGGCGCGGGTCCACAATGGATGCTTATGGATCAAGGCTGGCATCCTGATTTATGCTGCTTTAATTCACCAAATCACCGAACTCCCCATGCATGGGACAAATCCTAAGGAGGGCATTGGTAAGAATTACGAGTAGTGGATTTCTGATGACGTTCAAGAGAAATACCACGTTGTTTACAACCAAAGAGGGTTTCAAGTAGACACAATAAGTGATCCAGGGATTCATATGGGTACCCTGTTGCTGCATGCAAATTGATGCGCAAGTGACAAGCATCGTCCGTCCCCCACATATGTAATTCAAATTTTCGGTAGATGCGAAAAAGGGGTCTTCTTCAACTAGTTGCAGTACATCATCGATGAATTTTTAGACAATGTGCGTGAGGCCCAGGATCAAGGAAAGAAATTTTGCTACTCTTGGTTGATGCTGTTAATTGCCTTGGTTGTGTGGGAGGTGCCTGTGGAAGTAGTACTCCCCAATCTCGAGTCAGGTATGTGTGAGGGGGCATGGTTTGTAAACCTCTAAGATTCGAAGGATCCCAAGCGGATCGAGGAGAACAAGGTCTTTTAGGTATCATTTGATCAATACCTGACAGCGAAAATTCATTCCCATCCATGCTTGTCACCCACATTCTATGAAAAATACAAGGATATTGTGGCATTCCAGGTTACCATGCACAATGTGCAAGTTCGGGTCCACAAATATCTAGCTTGGTATAACCTTCCTTATATGGCCATAGAAGCAGAGATTGACCAAGTAATTTCAACTTGGCCACCAGAGTAGAAGATTGGTGCTAAGACGTCCTGCCTGGGCACAATAGGAACATCCAACCAAAGAACAACCCCAAAGGATACCATTCCTCGAGCCACAGTGAAGGAATCCGAGGTTCCTACTATGACAACGTATGACCCCCAGAACCCCTAAGGGCGCCACCATGGAGACTGGACTAGAGTCATAGTTGGATCAATACCTCAACGGGCTTGGTAGAAAAGATACGATATACACACACGGTATCAAATGCACTAGTGAACCTCCTAAAGGGCCCAGGAATAAGTGTAAGGCTATTAAGCCTGGTGCAGACACAGAGGTGACATTGATAGAGGATGACTAGAGAAAATTGTAGATACTATCACCATCGCATCAAAAGATCGATGGATTGCTATGGAAGGAAAACACAAGGCTGTGATAGAAGCTTTGCAATCCGACCTACAGGCTCTTTAGCTAAAAGCAAAAAAAATTCAAGCAAGCATGGATCAAGCGAGGCAAAATAAAGCGAGACAGCCAGCTACAGTTACAACCTTGACCACCGTCATGGACAGTCAGATTTGCCCCCTCCCAGACACCGATTTTGCAATGATACCCGCAGAATTATGTGACCAAGTCTATGCATTCTCTTTGGCTGACCTAGATGTTGGGCACTTAATGGGTGCGCAACTGCATGACCTGTTTACACATATCACCAAGGAAATTCAACACATAGAACTATGGGTGCAACAAAACCTTAATGAAGCCAAGCAAACTATTGTGACTAAAGCTGCCGAAGCTGGCCAAGCCCAGGCTTCCCACATCACTGCCATCGCACAACAGGCTAAATTAGAGTAGTTGATAGACCGCCTCTGTGAGGATATTCCATAAGTAATTCCTGCCTCCGCTACACCGTAGTCCAAGGTTGAAGGCTTGGTCGCTTCTTTGAAGGCATCACGGACTGAAGTGCAGGTTTTTAAGGCCGATTTGGAGCCTCAGATAGCATTGCTGCAGGCCAAGCTAAAACTTGAGACCCCACTAGAGGTGCACGCCCAGTGGGTCGCGCTCGTCACAGAAGCTACAACCAGTATTACTGCACAGATCAATCAGGTCACTGCATTGTTTGAGACTACTATGAAGTTATGTTCCCAGGTGCAGTGTGATCCCCTCCTTCGCAAAATCGATTAGAAGTTGCACCAAAAAGAGCAAGATTTTGAGCAGATGGAGGCTACTATGACCACCCTTGTCCTAGCCCAACACCTAGCGCGCCTTTGGAGCAGCCACGCATTCATAAGTGAAATTGTGGGGTTTTGGCTTAAGAAGCAGGTACTCAACGACCATTTGACGCCCTAGGCTGGCGAAGCTCTCAAGATTTCGTAGGAGTTAGAGGGGGTCATGAAACAGCTGAATCAAACCTTAGAGAGTGTCACTGCAGCTATGGAATGAAAAACTTCACAAAATTTGGTTGATATCATGTAGAATGTAGCCGTGCAGAGCATGGGTGTTCTGCTTCCATTGGCTACCGCTATTGAGAAGCTCTAGGAAATGATGAAGACCCCGTCGGTGCTGTAACTCGGGACGAGTCACAAGATTGTGTTGGAGGCCTGTTGGAACAAGGTCCCCTAACCACATTTTTGGTCCAGTTTGGTAATATTTTTTAATATTTATTCTAGCGCAAGGGCTTTGGGGTGGGCCAAATTCCCCGATGGATTGTAAAGGGTCAAAGGGTAGACCAGGGGTCCGTAAACCATGGTTTGCAGACCATAGAATAACACAGAATGCTATGTTATAAATAGATAGATAAATCGAGTCTAGAGAGAGGCTAAGTTGTGATTAAGCTTGGATACGAACTTGTGGATCTTTTGTGTCGATTGTCTGAGTAAGGGCTCTTGCTAGCTATGTGCACGAAGAACCTAAGTCCTGCTGTGTGTGAACCCCGTTGGCTTTGTGCGCGGGCTGGTAAATAGAGTCTGTAAGTCGAATCTAGATATGAATGAATGAGAAGGTTGTTGATGATATTTAAGTGTTTTTGTGCTATAATTATCGGCTGCACTATGTTCTAATATTGTGTTTTCTCACTGAATAATGTTGATATACTGATGCACACATGGATGTGATTATATGAATGTGTAGATATGGTTTAAATACTCTGCTCAATTTACTGGTTATCTATGATATATGTTCTGTCGATATACTATTAAGAGGTTCTAGCACCCTCCCATACTACTTTGGGTGAGACCTTGACCTGCGCAAGCATGCCGTTGCTGAAAGGGCTAGTAGTACAGGGGTTTGTTGGCAAACCTTAAAACTAAACCTGGGTCAAGACCCCTAAAGCCAACAATGTCAAGGGATTTCATCACTTGAATTATGGCAGCGACATATATATATCCTTGAAATTTTTAATGTTAAGGATTGTAACTAGTATTTACAACTTGGCCTTAGTAACAAATGCAAGATATAAGACCAATCACACTCTTCATTCATGACAAGAGGAAATTGAAAATGAGAATTTGGACAAGTCACATTTGGGAGTAATAGGAAGCATAGGGCCTCCACCGTATGCTAGCGCCAACACATTAGTCAAATGAAAAAGTGGACATGTTCACTAGTCAGCATGCTCACCCAGTAGAAATGAGCATTGCGCTACTCTAGGCCAGCTAGAGCACACAACACATGTGTTTGATGTGGTGCATGCCTTTAGTATTTTTCATATAAGCCTTCCAATGCATGCATCCCTTCCAACGCTAACTAGTCACACCTTTTAACTGTTATTGCAAAAAATGTCTCAATATCATATGAAAAGGGTTTCTTACTGTAGCTTGTGAACCACGTCTCTACTTTCATTTTCTTTCACTCATAGGAAAATTTATTTTGATTAGATAGTGATTGGATCATATTTCTTATAAGTATCGAATCCCACAATTGGCCAAGTCCTTAGCATACACTTTATTAACATGATCACAATGTAATATCCTTCTTTACACTGTTTGGTGGATGATTTCAATGTAACTCTAATACATCAAACATAATGTTTCTGTCCTCACTTCTCATGTTATATTTTCTTTTGTGGACTCACATTATAGTATGCATACATGCACCAAGTACATTCTTTAAGTTGTTTGTAGATTTCCATTGCATGCTTTATTTTGGCTCTTTCAATGCCCATGTGGTGTCATATGATTACAATGTTCCAAGTATGCACTTCGTTCACAATGATGTGGTATCCATCAAATGCATTCCATTGACACCCATATATATGATATCATTGTGCCTTTGGTGCAATTTTGCATCATGCTATCATCATATGTTTGCACATTTGATAACAATCATCTCAATAATTATATGTGAATAGATACATATTGCTAGGAGTCTCAATGTATGTTAACCAAAAAGGTATTCTTTTCTTCCTTTTCGACTTGGTTTTCCATTTTTCGAAGTGTCAAACTTTGGTGGTGAAAGAAAAGACCTGCAATGCTATATTCTAAGAAGGTAAGATATTTTAACACAGAATAATCCTAATACTATTCTTATTTAGAATATAAGGGTGAGGTTAACAATTCAAATAGAAATATTTAGACACTCAATAAGTAAAAACCTTGGTAGGCATGATTAAATTATCTTTAACTAAAATAGATCTTGCAACAATTAGAATAAGGACTTGTAGATGACTTAGTAAATGACACTGACTAGAATGTTCAAACATCTCCTTCAAAGAACAATATGCTAAGTGGAATACAAAGTTTGAAAGCTTCTCTTTGGAAAATTTAACGCTTACACACATGAATATTTAAGGGATGAGGATGTGTCCAATGAAACTAAAAATATCATTAAGAGTTTATGGGGTGCAATCTAGGTGATGAAAGTTAAATTATGAGGATTAAGTTAACGTGTTTTAGCCCTTCACCCTTAGACATGATAGTCTAGGGTTTCAAGATGTATGGACAAGACAATAGTCCCCCAAACCATAATACATTCCAAAGATAAAGACCAATGTGGAGTATGATCAACGACAAAAACATTTGCATGTCCCTTGCAAATGCATATTGATGGAAATATAATGCTTGATAGTACATTATAAAAACAACAACTTGGAAAACCCTAATGTACATAACCAAATGAGGATCACAAAGAAGAAGGAGAAAATGAATAATATGCATCATGAAGGCCTAATTATCGATACGGTTTGTCTATAAATTGTCAATGGAGAATGGACTAATTTAAAAGCATAAACATAACCCTTATGATTTTGGACAAGCAAAGGGGTACCCAAAATTAGTGTTAGGAAAAATTTTTGGGTGGGTGTTGTAGCGGCTACAATAGGAGGAAAAGGGATTCCAGGTTATTATACCAAAGGGAGAGGATATTTTCAAAGAGGGTGGTAAAGAGAAGACCTGTGATAGTCATAGAAGTTATGGAGGTTACCTCGAGGGTAGATCTAGTGACACTAAGTGTGGAAACACTAGGTTCTTCCATTAGGTTGACACTAACTACAATTGAATATTGTTAAACCATTTAAGTGGAAATATTAGTAAAGTTTATAAACTCACCTTGGGATATGGGTGATGGTGGAATGAGAATGAGGTGGAAAAATATTGTCAACCAGTTCATGAACTATGTGTTCAACCCCTTGAGAACCAACCAAAGTGACCCCTGAGGTGGGAAAGTCTATGGAAATAATGGGTTTTATCCTCTGTTTGTGAGAAGGTGGATCATCCTCCTTGGGAGAAATTACCTATAGACAATAAGAACACTGTGGAATAATACAAGCCACAATGACTATAAAGGATGTATGAAAAATTAAAAGGAAATGACACCTAAGGCCAACTAGACTTGGAAATACAACACACACTTATAAAATTTGAGGAGAAAACCATAAAACCAATGAATTAAGGGGTATTAACTATGTTGGAGCATAGTTTATTCATGCCCAAGTCAACCATGAAGGTATGGTTAGGAAAGTTACCCTAGCCTCCTGCTTAACTATTTTGCACTAGGTGCAAGTATCCTTAATTATGCACGGGTACCCTCTGGGAGATTCAAGTGAGTATTGAACAATATCCACCCTAGGTACAACAAATGTGACCCAATTTCCATCACCCGTGTAAGGTCTCTAAGATTATGGAAACTATTTTTACCACCTACAACCAACCAACTTGGGGGAACAATCATAGGATGGTTCCACAGAGAAGGGCATGGTATCAAGTCTACAACATCGTGAAAGAGAACCTTGTATGTATGTAGACCACACTACCAAGATCAAATTAAATAGGATGATTACTCCACTGCTCCCATTGTGACCCAATGCTTGACCCTTGGTTAGGAGGGATTTCCAAGAAACTTCTGATTGTAAATGGATTTACCCTGCATAAATAAAGATTTTAGTGTTTGTTTTGATGGCCTTGGGGAGTGTCCTAACCAATATATTCCAAGGCACTAAAATCTTAAGCTAATATTGGTATGCCACTAGATAAATAAAATGTCTAGTAATTTTATTAGTCATTTATTTTAGTGGTTGTTTTTTTAAGTCAGGGGTATATGGCAGGACACTTGATGGTGTTTTGAATTGCTTCAAGGAAAGAGATGCAATATATAAAGGTGTAATATTTTTTTTCAATGAAAAATATCAATAAGAGAGTTATATATTTCCAATGAAGTATTAATACAATCCTCACAATGCTTCCTTTATCACTCTCACATACAATAACAGATCAAAATTGAAAAGCTGAAGAAATCAAAGAAAAAACCAATGGAAACAAAAGGAAAACACACCCAAAATGTAAGTCCCTACCTACAAGTAAGCACACATCAAATAAATTAATCTAAATATTATAACATAGTCACTACAGTAGGAAAAAGATAAATATTTTTGCAGGATAATGGTGAAAGATAAATACCCAACCCTAATGTCACTATTGGGAATCAAACCCAAGAGGATTCAAAACCCATAAACAAGGCTACAAATCCACCTATTTGAAGTGATTTTTTAGGGTGGTATGAATGAGAAGAGTACTAAAATAATCAAATATGAGTTTGGCCTAAGCCAAGGCTCAAAATTTTGCAATAAAACCAAATAAATATTAGATAAAACCCCTACAAAATCCCTCTTTCAACGCAACACTTTGTCATAGGAGGAAAAAGGAGTTGCAATGCTTTGTCATATGCTAGAAAAGCATTGGGAAAGATATGAACACTCTATCAAGATTTTAGATGGTCCATATTGGGTCATTACATTGTTTGTCATCTATATCGATACTTTAAGAGTGGAAAAAGTGGAGGAATTAGCTCACAGGTCAATTTTTACTGGTAGTATCGAGTTTGGAAAAACAGGGTCTGAAATCTTTGAGGAGTGTTTTGAGGCATCAAATGACATTTTTTTTGGGTTAAAAAATTTCCACTTTAGCATGAAAACTTTTTCTCCTATTATACACACAAATACCTCTCCAATAATGCAAGAATCACATCAATGGGAGCATGTATGCGAAAGTTATGCCACTCAGAAGTTGACTTTCTTGTTTTCACCACCATAATTGAAGAGGGTGCCATGTCAACCCCCATTATTTATGAAAAATGGGGTAACCACACAATTATGATGAATAATACTCTAAAAGAGTCTATATTGTAACCATGGTTAAGAGTTGAGGTAGTCAAACCTAACAACTAGGAGGCTATCAGGCTGTGTTATAACCGAGCCACTAGAAGGAAAAGGGGTTGCATTATTTTGAGTGGATTTGTTCCATAACTGCAAAAATTAGCTGAGAAGGATCAGATATAAAACACAATAAGAGGATTTGTGCACTGCAGTAGCCCACATGCCACAAACCATAATTCTTTATACTCACAACCATTTTCTATTTAGAGAAAGAGAGCAAAGCAGCCTCACCTTCTAGTAGGGTTTTTCTCCCAAAAGGGTTTCGCGGGTCATATTTTGTATCAAATGTGTTTGTGAGTTTTTATTTCATTGTTATATATTTTATACATAATTTTAATTTACATGCATACACTATTAACAATAATCTACACATCAAGAAATCTAAAAAAAAATAAAATTATAATGGTGTAAAATTTTTGAATTAATTCTTCTACGAGTAGACATTGGTTTTAGATTACTTTTAGGAATCATAGCATTAGATTTAGGATCTCGTTGTTTCGAACCTGCTTGTGCATTCCATCTTCAGGAAGAAAAATAATGTGAAGAAAAATGACAATGCAAGGAGGAATTAAATACGAAATTAAGAGGAAAAAATGGTGACAAATAGGAAGCCCTAATATAAAAGAAATAATATCTAAAGCCTAAGGTTAGAAATTTGTCAATAATGGGAATTGATTGTTAGGTTTTTCCACCTAAACTCTTAACCATGGTTCCATCTCCCATCAGGTTTACCGCAAGCAAACCCATACTGAACAATGCCTCCAAGCTAATTCCCACCACCATCCCAGCCAAAAACTTGGTGTTCTTAATACCTTAGCCACAAGAGCCCTAATAATTTATGATAATAACCATTAAGACAAGGAGAAAACCCATCTCCTTGATGTTTTTACAAAAAGTGGCTACACTAAACACCAAGCCACTAAAGCCTTTAAAAATTCTAGCAGAGGACCTAAAAAAAAAAATATTTATATTAACTAATTTTATTCATTTTATATATTCACTTAATTATTTATATATACATTATTTTAAATAAAATATTTTTATATTAATCAATACTAACCAAAATTAAATAATAATCAGTTCCCATTATTAACCAATTTCTAACCTTAGACTTTAAATATTATTTATTTTATATTAGGGCTTCTGAGTTGTCGACCTTTTTTGCTCTTAATTTCATATTTAATTCCTCCTTGCATTTTCATTTTTGTTCACATTACATTTCTTCCTAAAGATGAATTACACAAGCAGGCTCAAAACGTCGAGATCGTAAATCTAATGCGATGAATCCTAAAAGTAATCTACAACTAGTGTCAAATTTCATATTTCAAATAGAATTTGATCAGATCTATTGTGACGAAATGTCCAATGTAATATCCATGATAGTTTATAGATCATATTGGTATCAGAGCAGGTTTCTTTGTGTATATTGTGGATATTTGGAGAGGATCTAGATTGTTTGGGCCAAAATTCATAAAGGCCTAATCATGACCTATGAATCTATGAATAACCCTCGTGATCCTACATAGGAGACATTTTCACAGCGAAAAAAATAAGTTGCGAATATAAATTGTAATGTAAATATCCTCATGAAGGTCCTTAGTAATAAGCTTCAAATATTCATAGAATATGGGGGCTCGAATGTAGAGGAAAAATCAAAGGGGAGATTAGGAGATCGAGAAGAAATTGAGAACTAGTCAAATAAAGGAGCCAAAAAAGATAAACCTAGTTTAAGTGCCATGAATCATTCATAGACCCTGTTTAAAATGAAAGCGAAGGTAGATATCAAGTCATATAAATGTGAGATCGACACTTTGAAGCTAAATCATTGGTTGCAACAACTAGACGTGTATTTCAGTGTTCATCATATAGAGGAGGAACACGATATTTCATTTGCACAACTAAAATTAGAGTGCCATGCCCTAAATTGGTGGGAAATATACATAGATACCTTGAGGTTAGAGGGAAAACCTCTAGTGACTAAGTGGGAGGACTTGAAAACCATCATTAATTCACAATTTTACCCTATTAGGTATGGATAGGACTAGTGGATTTGGTGGCAACACTTCAAGAAAAAGTAGGGGCAAAGCATGTAAGAGTACACCACAAAGTTCATGACAATGGTTATAATGTTGGGTATCTCCCTAAATAACCCATATATACTCCTCAAGTATTTTGGGGGTATACACAACCATATATAGAAGCAAGTGATGCTATTCACTATTGGATCGGTGGATGAGGCTTATGATACAAGCACAATACTTGGAGAACATAGGCATGAAGAAAGGGAAATCAAGTGGATCGAATCAGAAGGAGAAATAAGACACTTCTAAAGAGGTGAAGAAGAAACAAAAAGGGGTAAAAGATAAAAATATGGCAGCCACGACACATCATTTCAAATATCCTAACAACCACTGCAACATTGACATCCATACAGAGGAAAAGTGATGGAATTTGCATCAAGATCTTAAAACAAAGAGAAAAAAAAAAGACAAAAAGAATAAGAATCTCATGGCCATTTATTTTAGCAACCAATTTGAAAGCAACTTGGATGTGAATGAGAATATCATTTGTAAATCAATGCAAAAGGAGGTGAATAAAAAATAAGAAGAGAAAGGAATGGCCAAAATTTTCCATATAAAAATATAGGTCAAGAAGACAAATATTGATGCTTTGTTCGACTCAAGATCACAGATGAATCTTATTTAACAAAGCTAGTCAAGAAGTTTGGGTTGGAATTTCATGATCCTTCATGCCCATATCCGCTGTGATGGGTAAATAAGGATCCAAAGTTGAAGGTAACAAAACAATGAAAAATTATATTTGATATTAGTTTTGATTTTATTGATGAAGTAGAACTATATGTGGTTCCCCTTGATGTATTTATAGTTGTGTTTTGGAAAACCTACATGTAAAAGTGATATAAAATATTCATGTGGAGAGCCAACCAATATCGGCTCGTCAAGGATGGAAAATAATTCACCATCAATGCACAAAAAATCAAGTCAAAAGTTTCACTAGTAAGTTCTAACCAAGCCAAGAAATTGATCAGTTCCAACAAGAAGTGTGTTTCATTTTTTTATATAGAAAATATATATGTAGAAGAGTTAGTAAGAGGCAAGGCATCCCTAGAGGGGTGCACTAAGAAACAAAAACAACAACTAGAAGAGTTTCTACATGCATACATGGAAGTGTTCCTGGAGCCTAAAGGGTTACCACCTAAGAGGGAAGTGGGGCATGAGATCCAAATATTGTCGGATTCCCCATTTCCAAACATTCGGTTATATATGCAGTTTGTTATATAAGAAAGTGAGGTGAAGAGATAGTTGCAACAATTACTGGAAGAGGGTGTCATTAAACTAAGAACATCACCATGTGGGTCACCCATAAGCATTTTACCAATGAAGGATTGAACTTGGTGGATGTGTATTGATTACACGGCGTTGAAGAAAATATCATTCAAGAACAAGTACCCTTTTCCTAGGATAGATGATATGCTAGATCAATTGCAACAAGAAAAATATTTCACCAAACCGGTCTCAAAGTCAGGATATCACCAAGTTCTAGTAAGAGAAGAAGATGCATAGAAGACCACCTTCAAAACCAGGAAAGGTTTGTTAGAGTGATTAGTCATGTCATTTTGCCTATGCAATGCACCAACTATGTTTATGAGATTAATTAATGTTGTACTGCTCCATTTTATAGATTCTTTTGTTATTATCTATTTGGGTGATATACTGGTATACAATGCTACCTGGTAGGAGAACATTTCACACTTGACGCAGGTGTTGGAGACATTAAAGAAGCACCAGTTTCTAAAAAATCTCAAGAAGTGTGAGTTTTCACAATAATATTTGGTGTACTTGGGGTATATGATATGTGGAGGAGAGCTAAATATAGATCATGCCAATATGGAGGCCATCATGAAATGGCTAGTGCCTAGTCATGTTTTTCAGGTTAAGATATTTTTTTGGGTGGCACAATACCCAAGAAAATTCATAGCCTCATTTTCAGCAATAAGAACGCCACTCCATTCCATAAAAACAAGTGGAAAGAGTTTCTGATGGGGAAAGGGTTAACAGAGGGGCTTTGAGGAGCTAAAAAGAATATCAATCAAGCACTAGTTCTAGCATTACCAAACTTTCAAAAACCATTTGAAGTGGAGAGAGATGCAAGTGGGTATGCTATGGGAGTAGCCTTGATGCATGGAGGAAGGCTTATGTGCTACCATTATGAAGAATTTCATGGGGAAGTTCTTAAATACCCTACCTACAATAAGGAGCTCGATGCCCTAGTGCAGGTTGTGAAGAAGTGGAAGTATTATCTAATGGGAAAGGAGACAATAATATAAATAGATTAGAAACCACTACAATACTTGCAGGCCTAGAGTAAGCTACAATAGACCAAGAATTACAAGAGGATGGGATTTCTACAACAGTTTCATTTAGTGATTAAGTACAAGAAGGGAAGAAAAGATAAGTTGGCCCAACATGCTTCCAAGGCCACCCACATCAAATATCACAGGTTTTGGAACTCTAATTCACATGGAGCCAATCACCCATGATGCATATAGAGAGGCACATTTAGAGGGCGGCAACTTCAGGTAGGTGTTTCAATAGCTGTAGAGTCAGATTCATGTGCATGATGGCGATAACACCGTTGAATACCAAGTCTAGGATAGGTTGTTCTAAAGACTGGATAAGCTATATGTTCCTAAAGGTCAGCAATTGTAGCCGATGAGGGAGGCTCACATCTCTAAGGTTGTAGGGAAATTTGGTGTAGGGAAGATAGTGGCCAACTTGAAAAGGTATGTGTATTGGCCCAAGCTGTAAGAGAATGTAGTTAGGTTCATAAGAGGATGCATGCTTTGTTGTGCTAGCAAGCCTAGCAACATGAAACAAGGTCATATCATTCCTTACTTGTACCCACTTGTCCATTGGAAATAATTTCCATGGAATTTCGCAAAGGTTTACAAATAACTAGGAAGGGACATGACGACCTGTTTGTGGATGCTAAGTGGTTAAGGGCTTCAGGAGTTAAGGCTTAAGAGCCAAGGGCTTGGGGGTCAAGGTATTTAAGGATTATAGGCTTAAGGGTTAGGGGATTTAGGTGTTATGGGTTAAGGGGATATGGTTTAAAGTGTTTAAGGGTTAAGGGTTAAGGTTTAAAGGTCACAGGTTAACAGAATTGTTATCACCAAAAAATGATCACTTAGCCATTTCTAACTAGGTGGATCAAAATATACCATTTAGGATTTATTTTACCATAGTAAAATAACTTTCACCATGGGGAATAATTTAGTAAACCATTTTTATTAAATTATTTATAATTAAAAGTAAAAAACCCCATGAGAATAATTGAATAAATAATTATTTGATTAAATTTATCTAGGAATAATTATTAAATCATTATTTGATAATTATTTCTTGTCACATTTGACTAAATCACCTTGGAATAATTAAATAAATCGCTATTTATTTATTATTCCTTAATTTAATTTTTGAAATAATTGTTAAATCACAATTTAATAATTATTTCGTTTTCACACATTTCTTAATCGTTGCGAAATAATTAATAAATCATTTTATTTGTTAATTATTTCTAAATAAAAATATTTGACCATTTTGAATATCTTTTCCCTCTCCAAAAAATATAATAAAATATTCCTAATGGTTAGATCTTGATTTTGGTCAATGATATTTATTATTCTTCATTTTCGAGATCAACCCAATTTTTTGCTATAAATAAGAGGGTTTTCCATTCAATTTTCACTATAATAATAATCATCGTCACCACTATCATCTTCTTGCATTTGATCTCCCCCTTGAGTTATATCTTTTGCTTTGGGTTTTTCACATATTGAGAGAGAGAATCGATCACTGAAGCATCAAGGACATCAAAGTACCTGTCCCATGAAGGGGGATTTGCAGGCCTTTTTTGTAGATATGCTTCACCAGGTGTTATCAATAAATAATATTATTCATTTATAATTCTTTCCATATTGGGTTAATACATTGGGTATCTATTGTTGTTTGTTGTTTTGGATCACATATATATTTTTACTGTAGTTTTTTCTCATTTTACTATTGCAGATATGAAGCATAAATGACCACATATTGTAAGCGGTCATAAAATCGTTAAAAATATGCTTCAATGGACGAGGAATAAACACAAGACCAATTGGCACCTTATGTTCCTCCTTGCTATGTGGGCCTATAGAACCTCTATTAAAAACACCACTAGGTTTACTCCTTTCCACCTTGTTTTTGGAGATGAGGCAGTATTTCCAATTGAGTGTTAAATCCCCTCGCTCCAACTTACCGTCGAACTCCTCTCGGACACCCAACCTTTAGAACAATGACTTATCATGCTTGAGCACACTAATGAAGATTGTCATGTTGCATTGAAAACCATTGAAGTGGCCAAAAAGCACACCAAAGCTTTGTATGACTGGAAATTACACCCTCGAACCTTTCATGAAGGAAACCTTATTCTTGACTATGACCAAGCTCATGATATCCTGTGGCATGGGAAGTTTTAACCATTATGGATCGATCCTTACATCATCTATAAGTGTTTGGGCAAGAAGGAATACATTTTAGAGGATTCAGAAGGAAATGTCCTTCCTAACCCTCACAATTATACCCATAGCATTCCCCATTGAAATGTTTGTGTATATATATTTTTTTGCATTTAGGTAGCTTGCATCCCCCATCATCTCATCCATTGTCTTATTGCGTCTTTCAGATGGATCCATCATCCACATTTCATATCTATTATGCCGATGGTGTGAGTTTCTTCTCTAAGAATCTAGCCTCGGTAGCTTGGGCCATTTTTACCCATTTTCATTCGTTAGTTCACTCCAACGACGTCTGCATCAGATTTTCCACCAATAACTAGGTGAAATATGATAGGTTTTTTAGCCATTTCCCTTGATCATCACATCCTGCACCTTCATGTTGGTCTTAATTCCTTACTACTTGTCATGCAATTGAATGACATTTATCATGTGCATAATCCTGTCCTATTTAGAAAATATCTACGAGTTAATATTTTGGCATGTGAGTTTGAATCCATTACATTCAATCATGTTCCTAGAAAACAAAAGCACTATGTACATACCATTGGAAATAACATTCTATATTGGGATTTATCACATGCATTTACAAGAAAGAAACCATAACATAAACAAATGGTGAAACAAAATCATCTCAAAAAGATGCATAACCATATTATGTATCATAATATCCAACATATAAGTGTTTGGAGTCCACTACTCTAAATACATCTGACATTTCCGTAGCATGTTTCAATACAAAAATGGGACCCACATGTCCCTATTCCTAGTCACTATCATCTGGAGGCTCCCGAGCCAATGGCTCCATATCAGTAGCCCATGAGTCTCAAACTTCCTGACTGACCATAGCTATGCACTCATGATACCTCACCACTTTGAAGGAAGACCCGTGTACTCATCCATATACCAATCTTTTAACTCATGCCATCCGCAATCCATCACCCCAGTTAGTAGCACATCGAACCTATGAAGAAGGTCCTCTAGTAGGGAATCAGTTTCTGATCTTTTTTGTGATGTTGAACCACCCTGATCTGCAGCCCAGGTGCTATGACTCGTCTTGTATATCCTGCCAGATTCATTGTTGATATATCTTCATACCATAGGTTTGGAAATCAGTACCACATACATATATTTTCTAAAATTTACATCTGATCAAAATATAACAACTTTCACATACCATCTGGACCCCATGCTCATCTTGACAGTAGTGGTAAGTTAGGATATCCCTGATAGTTCATTCCATTATATAGATAACCATATATGTACATTCACATCTGGTCCCAATGTGAAAAGAACTCATGTTAGAACACTTTTCTGACTCCCCCTCCTTCACCTCATCGTAGTAGCTTCCCCCAACGGCTCTTGTGGGCCCCCATCACGGATCTGTACATGTGGTCGAATGGTCAGGATCTTCTTAAAGAAGAATGAGCACACAATTGTCCCAAATGAACAATTATCAATGTCAGTTGCCTACATAGTTTCAACTGTCATTTCAATGATGAAAACATCATATTTTCCCACCCATAGTATGTCCCTACCAATACACTCTCCAAAAGCATCATCACCCCCCCAGTGATGTGATGAAAGGCATGACTACCCAGCATACACACCACTATTGTGGTTGTAGCTCGTGTCTCGAGCCTATCTAAGTCATTGATCTAGATGGTTATGCCATTTTCTCAAACAACAGGTTTAAAAATGACGATCCAAAAACTGTCCTATATGCCTCCCATGAGGAAACACTGGATGTATCTCCCATACTACCCCCAAGGGGGGAAGTCCCATCAAAAATTATATTTCCAGGATTGTGAACTCGATCCTATGCCCTTGTACCACAAAGGCCTCCTTATCTGGGTCCTATTAGCTCACAATCCTCGACAACAAGGGATCACTAACCCTCATCAATGGGTTCTCCAAGAACTTAAGAACCCCATACTGAGCCATAACCGCTCTGTCTACTTGGTTCCCCTGCATCCCAGCACGAAGAGTTTCCAAATATCATGCTTGCAAAATACCATTATGTTTTGTCAATTCAGAGTCAAAGGCATACATTTATGGTTCTTAGCTTCAACTCACCAAAAAATAACAATTTTTATTTTCCTCTCAGTCCATAACGAATTTTTTCCCCTCAAAACTTCATTAGACACACTTATCAACCTAGTTTCTGCATTCTAGAATGCAGAACAGGGCCTCAAAAGTTTGTTGCGACCGTGAGGATAAGCAGGGGTTTCCCACACTAAAATGAAGCCCTGATTTGAAAGTCTAATCCACCAAAATTGATGAGTAACATTAGGCCACCTACCTCCAACTTCCAGATACTAATTTCGATGGTCGATTTGTTCACTATGATTGGCATAAGATTTAGGGCCTTCTCCTCCTCTCCAAATTATCCAACATATCACTATGCAAATGAATTGGATTTGGGGGAAATAATTCCTTTTATAGGAAAAACCCTAGTTTTTTTCATCGCCCATTGCGACCAAACCGTAGCTAGGTTTGGCGAACCATCAACACCGTTGGAAATATTTTACCAAGTTTTACAATGGATCTCCCTTTTCTTTTGGTAATTTAACACTTCACTCGAAAGCCATTTTTTCCACGAGGTTTCACTTTATCACTGATTAAAACCAAATTTATTCATATGGGTCGCCAGTAATTTGGTACCACTTTTCCTTGGCACTTGTTGACTCATGTGTTGATTTTTGTCGTGAGTAACCATTATTTACTCATGTTTTCATGGTCTCCTCTGGGCCTCTCCCATGTGGTAGCATCATTGAATCACCTTTGTTCAAATCATTTGAGATGAGTCACCCTTGCATTCATGGGGTCTATTTTGAGTCCCTTTTGAGTCCTCGTTACAGTGTCCCATCCATATTTACATCACATTCATCCTATTTTTCTCATTTTTTTCTCTATCTATATACCGTTCCGTCTCTGAAAAGCCTTCGTCTGAGTAATTGACCATCCCCTTAGGAATTGAGTCAGTCGCTACCAAGTCAACCATGCATACTGTAATATGACAAGGGAAGTCTTCATTCATCATCATCATCCCTGGTGTTAATCCATCTGTCACTCTACTATGACCCCTTGTGCCTTTGTTGAGGATTCCTCATTACCTGAACTTTGGCAGACCCTCTTCCATCGACTTCAACATATTCATTCCAGAAGTGTGGTCTAGAGGGTGTTGTACCTTGGTTCCGGCTTTCATCATTGTTCGGTACCTCATATCAAGAAAATGGACTCATTATAACCCTTTGACTTGGTTATTTCTCACATGCTTGACTCTAACTCATTATCGCATGATTGAGAATCACACACTTGATAGTCCGGTGATCCAACAAATTTCACCAGTGATTCTCGGGTGTGTGTGAGATGTTCCAAAACTCATGAGGGGGTGGCCCTTCAGGTATCCCCCACATGCCCAAATGTCCACAAATTATGATATAGCCTCAGATGCAGTTCCACAAATTTGACAGGTTTGGTTTTAGTTGCTTACAACGCCCACCACATGCATGTCTCCTTCAGATGATCCATTCATATCTTCAGATCCCTTTCCTATTCAGTAGGGCTTCTTTGGTTGTGATCCCCCCCGACCATGTCAGTTTGAGGGGAATTATGTCTCATGTACTCAGATGTTATTGTATTCATTCATGGCCTATGTCTTTCCGGGTAGATTATGTATATGGGATTCATTGTAATATTTTCTGGCCCATTGATGCCAACATATCATGTATCATGTATCATGTAATTTGTAACTCAGTCCCAAATTTTTGGGCTCACCATTATTATTTGTACTCAAATATCTCTGTGGGTGTGGGTATGCCTCCCCTGCCTCATTTGAAATCATGTACTCCAAAATAAAACGAGACTTATATCAGTTTAGTAGGTCTCGCCCCTCCATTTTTGTCCTCCTTTGCATTTTTTCAAATTTCTCTCTCTCTCTCTCTCTCTCTCCCCCCTTTAGTGTCTCGTGGAAGTGTAACCTACAACGTATTTCGATCATATGATTTTCTCCTAACACTCATACGTTGGGGGGAAACCTGTTATCACCAAAAAAATGATAACCTAGCCATTTATAACTAGGTGGATCGAAATACACCATGTAGGATTTATTTTACCATTGTAAAATCACTTCCATCCTCATAAATAATTTAGTAAACCATTTTTATTAAATTATTTATGATTAAAATTAAAAAAAGCCCATGAAAATAATTGAATAAATCATTATTTATTTAATTTTCTCTAGGAAGAATTATTAAATCATTATTTGGTAATTATTCCTTGTCACATTTGACTAAATCACGTAGGAATAATTAAATAATTCAATATTTATTTATTATTTCTTAATTCCATTTTTGGAATAATTTTTAAATCACTATTTAATAATTATTTCATTTTCACACCTTTCTTAATCCTTGTGAAATAATTAGTAAATCATTTTATTTTTTAAGTAGATCTAAATAAACATATTTGACCATTTTGAATATCTTTTCCCTCTCCAAAAAATATAATAAAGTATTCCTAACAGTTAGATCCTTATTTTGGTTAGTGATATTTTATTATTCCCCATTTTAGAGATCAACCCAATAATTTGCTATAAATAAGAGGGTTTTCCATTCATTTTTCACCATAATCATTATTATCGTCACCACTATTGTCTTCTTGCATGCAAGCTCCGACTAGAATTCTATCTACTACTTTGGGTTTTTCACATATTGACAGAGAGAATCGATCACTGAAGTATCAAGGAAATGAAAATGACCTGTCTTAAGAAGGGGGATTTACAGACCCCTTTTGTAGATTTCCTTCACTAGGTGTTATGAATAAAGATTATTATTCATTTAAAAGTCTTTCCATATTGGGTTATTACATTGGATATCTATTGTTGTTTGTTTTTTTGGATCACATATATCTTTTTATTGTAGGTTTTTCTTATTTTACTATTGTAGATTTGAAGCGTAAATGTCCACATATTGCTGTTAGGGTCACTTGTCACCGGTGACTTAAGTGAAGTGTTTTTGTTACACCTTCTAATAAATTTCATACTAATAAGGATAACGGGTTAGGGCTTTTAGGGTTGATGGATTCTAGGTCAGGAGTTAGTGGCTTAAGGTTTAAAGGGTTAAGGGGTTGATGGGTTGTGAGTTATGAGTGTAGGGGTTAAGAGATTATGGCCTGGGGGTTAAGGGGATACGGAATTTAGTTGTTATGGGTTAATGGTTTATGAGTTGTGATAATGGGGCCCCTAATCTCCTTATCACCAATATTGGTAGTTCCCCTTTCAATTTCTCTTGTTGCCTTCCCTCTAGCCCCCCTAATCTCTCTAACATTAGGTCACAATCCCCCTTATCATTATCTAATGCTAGGATTCTAGATATTATTAAACCATGATTGGAAATCCCACTTCTACCCTTCCATGCTACCCTTGTGTCCCCGTGTCCCATTCAATACACTACAAGATACTCCTCCCACACTTTTGGTCATACCATTCAACTTCTCCTAATGTTATGAACCAAACATTTTGGTCCCAATGCCCCTACAGCTACTCCCTTGGCCTCCCTTGGCTAAGGGCTTATGGATTGTGGTAAGGGAGCCCATAATCCCCTTATCAGAACTATTGGGGGTTCCCCTATCAACTGCAGTTGCATCATATTTAAGAGAAATTGAGAGAAAAAGACAAGGAACTTGGAAAATTGAAAGAAATCGTTGAAGAATTAATGGAATGGGAAGATACCATGGGGGTAAGAAAATAAAATGGTGGAGTTGATCCAAAACCGACCAAAAATGTAAGAATTACATGTGCAGACTACTTATTTTTTTATGTATGTTTGACCTAAGTTTGACAATAAGGTTGATTTTGACCTATGGTTTCTCCTCTTGGTGTATCTTCTATCGCTACATATTTTGAGAGTATTAGTGTAATTATGATTAGAAGTAACCCCTTCCTAATGAATATGGCGATATTCTCACCAGATGAAAAATTGTGACCTAATTTTAAGATGACATTGGTCAGCTTTTTATTGAAGGTAGAAAAAAGGGGTCAAAATGGTATGAACTTAGATACAGATAGCTTGAATATTGCACCATTCATGTGGTTGAAGGTTATTTGTGTTGGTTTCAAATAGAATTGGAGCAGAATAAGGGAATTTGAATGTTCTTTTGAGCATGTAGTGGATAGTATCTTTGATAAATATTATACAATTGTATGGGATTGTTACCCATACATTTGGTTGTAGAAGGGCCTAATGTTAAATGACGATATCGAATAAAGAGATGGAATTTTATCCTCCTTTTGCTTTCAAGTGGACATGAAATACATGTGGGTCATGCAAGGAGATGAACCTTACTTGATTCCTACGAACTTAGATAAATTTGTGGACATTAGAAGACTGAGTTGCTGCCCTTTGAAACAAAATATGTGGAGGGTATTTGGGGAAAATGTGGTTGTACAAAAAATGTATATCAGATTTGGGGAGCTTGTGGCTTTTTTCCTTGGACCCAATTAGTGTTTGGAGGTTGTATTAGAGGGTATATATCTCCCTAAATAATTATTTATTACTGCCATATGTGACTAACCTTTTTTTGTGTGGGAATCCAAGCAATGCTCCCAACCTTAACTGAACTTGCAGTTTTCGTACTGACCTTATGTCAAGCCTTAACACCTATTGCTAAAATATCTAGGTCTTCAAATTAGTGAAGCCAATCAATACTCTTATTGGCCCAATATGGTTATATGACCTTGAAACGTGGAAAAAGGTGTAGAACTGATGTGATATTGTGTCAGATAAGGGCTTGAGAGTAGTTCCATTTTATTGAAAAAAGACCCATTAATCTCAAAAGAGATGACAACTGGAATATCAATAGGTGTTGGATCCTTGCCTTATATTCCTAATTGTTGTTTAAAAATAAAATAGATTAATAATAATAATAATAATAATAAATAAATAAATAAATACATTAATAAATAAATAAAATATTTAATCTAATAATATAGTAAAAACTCATTCCAAATTCTCCAAAAATTAACCAGAAAATTATATAAAAAATTCTTTTTAAATTATTATTAATTCTTTTATTAATTTCTACATCTATTTAAACTCAACGTCTGGATCTGATCTCCCACCTAATCCTGATGATGAATCACACTAGTTAGTTCGAAACACATATATGATTGTTACCAAAAGAATTATAAATATTTATAATAAATCATAAAAACCAAAATTCTAAAACTAATTATAATGCACCATGCACCCTAGGGTTCATGCACCCTTGAGTCATTAATGCCTATTCACACAAAGGTTTACTAAATGAACTAGGGTGATAATAAAATGTGCCATCGTTCAAGGGTATATCTTTTCCTAAATAGTTATGGATTTTTGTCATATGTGACCAATGTTGTTTGTGCGGGAAGCCAAGCAATGATCCCAACCTTAACTAAACTTGTAGTTTTAGTACTGACCTTATGTCAAGCCTTAAGATCTATTATTAAAATCTCCAAGTCTTGAAACTAGTGAAGACAATCAATGCTCTTATTGGCCCAATATTGTTATATGACCTTGAAACATGGAAAAGGTATATAATTGTTGTGATATTGTTATCTATCACTGGAAGGAATTCATGGAATCAACATATTACAAAATGATCCTACTTAAGTCTAACCAAAAACCAAACATAAATAATATAAGTCGTAGAACCCATTCTCACCTAGAGAGTAGAGCTCCCCTATCAGTCACTTCTCGAGTTGTGTGTTAGAGCAACTCCTTTCTTTGAAATTCTTCTTCCTGTTTTTTTTCGAAATTCTTCCAGGAGCTTTTTTTTTTTTTGGTAATACAATATTCTCTTCGTGCAAAGTGTGGAGGCCATATTTCAAATTAATGGAGGTGAAATTAATATTGATAGTTAGCCAAGAAGAAAAAAGTGGTGGAATGGAAAAGAAAGGCATGAAAAAACCAAGCGAAGACCTCCAAATTCTACCTGGCCACTGAAACAAGGGCCTCTGTGTTGCATTTGAAACATGAATACAGGAACCTACTCTGGCTTAAACTGTTATTCTTCTCCACTTCTTTTCATCACTTGCTAAACCTTTCATCCTCAAAAAATCTCGAGATTTTAAAAGGTCCCTACCAATTTTTGTAAGAGCCTTTTTATAATCCATCATTGTTGCTCCTATCTCCTCCCCACGTTGCTTTAATAATGCAGAAAAAATAACCACCGTTTATTTTTCTCTAGCAAATTTGATCTCTCTTACAATCATAGGTGATTCAGATCTAACACCAGAGTCTTCTGTTGCAACTGAGGATGCAAAATTTTCCGCGTTTCGTGCAACAACCTCTGCTGCGAAGTCTTGTCTTTTGTTTTCCAAACCTTCCCCAAGATTGTAGTGAACAAATCTTGTTACTCGAATGTTCTCCCCCAATTTTTCTATGCTTTTCGTAACCCAATATTCCACAACAATCTTGTCATTTTTAATATAAGGTTTTTCTCAAAGGGCCAACTCCCCAAGTATATTTCCAATGCGACCATCTACAATCTTCACCCTGATATTTTCTATCTTATTTAGCAGATCCTCCTTCTGTAGTTTAATATCCCTTTCCTTGCTCACAACATCATCTCGAACATCCTCCACAAATACATATTGAACTCGTGTACTGGAAACAATTTGCATCGCCAGGTCTTCTACTAGTTTCCTGAAAATATCACCTCTAGGAAAAAATGTTTCACAGTTTACTTCAACCAGTACACCAATACGAATATCATGAATATAGGAGCCTATTCTCCCTTCAACTGCAATCCGACTAGCCTTATTTTTTTCACTTGCTAATCCTTTCTTCCTAAGGAAGTCACGTGATTTTTCAAGTTCACAACCTATTTCAAGTTCACTCCCGATGACATGACTACATGCCATCTTAAGAACACAAAACAAAAATACCAGCGTGACTACCTGCCATCTTGACAACTCAAAATAAAAATCCCAGCGTGACTACCTGCCTGCTTGACAATGAGAAAAAAAATCCTTAAATTTTATAAATTATTTGATGCAAACAATATTCTATGACAATTGTAACATGCTTATAAATTATTTGGCGAAGAAAAAAATTCTTAATTTTTAAATTATTTGATGTAAACAATATCCTAAATTTTTGGTAGAGTATTCTAGTGGGCTTGATAGAACCATGTTGAATATGACTCCATACCTTTCGGAGTTGGTAAGATGTCAATAAGATTAAGAGAAGGGTGGGTTATTATATGAAAATATTTAATTCACATCTTAAATAAAGAAAAAATCATTTTGGTAATTTAGATTATTACGAGCTATATTTAGAATTTAGGAATTCATTATAAAGGGAACATGTCTAAAATTATCTAATAGTGGAAGAGGTAGATATTATCATGAAATGATGTTTTACTTCTATTGAAACAATATTCACAAGTTATACCAACCATTCTTACTCACTAACAAGTCCAATTTTTTTTGGCAAAGAAATATATTTACAAGTTAATTATTTATTTAATGTGATAGTAGAGGAATCAAATTTAATTTACTAAAAAAAAGTGAGTGGGTTAATGAATAGATATTTGTTTAAATTTGAATAGATAACAATAATAAAATTTGTATTATTTTCAATTGCATGGAAAAATGAAACTTAAGTTTACTAAAGAAAGTGAGTGAGCCTAATGGATAGGTATTGACTTCTAGATAAATATATAGTCATAGTAGAGCATCTAGTGCCTTCAATTGTGTAATAATGGTTGTTGGTTTTTATTAAAAGTTCAATTGTATGAGTTCATAAGGAGCAACAACATCATTTCCCGCTTCAACATTTTTATAATTGGGGGCATGGGCTTTACAAATTTTAAAAGTAACATTAGGAGTTTAATTTCCACCATTACATGGAAGAAATCATGTAGCAAGGATTCTAAGGTTTCTTATAGGATTCTTCAAATCTCAAGGGGAGAGGTTGAGGATGGGAGCTAATTGTGGAGGGAATAAATTGTGCCATGAGCCATAAAATATTGTTCGACTCTCTCACATTCCTGGAAATAAAATTTCTCTTTTGAGAAATCCTTCTATTCAACATTGAAGTTTCCCCCGCTTAGGTTCAACATAGCTTAGGGGAAAAAAAGCCTAAAATTTCAATGTACATAAATCTTGTATTTTACCTACTCATAAATATAAATTAAATCTATTTCAATAAAAAATTTCTTCAATTTTAAACACAATTCAATTCATTTCATTATGATTATGTTAATATTATATATTATTATATATAATGCTATGAAAAATAATTTAAATGTTATAGAATATATATTATATTCCTTTTTATATTATATATTATTTCTTCTTATGTTATAAATCAAATCAATTCAATATCTAATATAAAATTAATACGTAAAATAATATATTACATTTATTATATTATATCATTTTATTTTTATATGGTAACTTAATTACATTTTATTATGTAATTTGATAATATAATTTAAATTATATAAATTTTAATTAATAATATATTACAGGATTAAGAATTTATGAATTTATATTTATAATTTATGTTAAGTTATTTAAGTACAAAGGACACATGCATTAGTTGTTCAATGATAATGATTTTTTCTTGAAAAACTCGTTTTTATTTATAGTCACATCATTATAATTTTTTTATTAAATTTATTTTGGTACAACTTTTAAATTGAATTTAGCCATGGTTACATGGATTGTGGTGCAAAAAGTGAATTTCAAATTCATAAATATTATTTTATTGGTTTAGCTATTATTTTATTATTTCCTTAGAGGGCCCATTTTAGACCTCATATTTACCCTAATGAAGAAGACCATCAATGGGAAAGAAGCAACAAACTTGTTCTTTGAACAGGTTTGGGTGCCCTTTCGGGTACCAATCAACATCATTTCAGACAAGGACACAAGATTTCTCAGTGCATTTTAGACTACATTGTTGGAGAATATGGACACAAAGTTGAAGAGGTGTACAACATTCCATCTGCATACAGATAGACAAACAAAAGTAGTCAACATGAATTTAGTACAACTATTGAGGGGATATAATTAGAAGCACTCGAAGACTTGGATGCAAATACAATATATATAAAACACTCTTATAAAAAAGTAATCCACACTTTTATTTGCAAGTCCCCATTTGAAACTTGTTTGGATATTTTCCAGCTTCACCTTTGGATATTGCATATGGGAAACAAGGAGGAGAGAGGAGGATCTTATAGGGGATTCCTTGTGAAGTTTTTAACCCTATACATAAAATATCTACAAAAGAATTATTTAAAATGGAAAATAAACAATGACGAGAGCATGAAACATAAAACATATATACATAGAGATTTTTCCGTAGATCCCAAAACCTAGACTACCATATTGATTTTTCATTATGTTCCTTTTAATGTTACAATACATATATATACATGTTGAAGAATTCATAAACCCAAATCCATTAAAATTGGATTAGAACATAACCATAGTTCCCTTGATCGGATCTACAAAATACCATGCACAGAAAACCATCATGCCCAAAACCATGTGCAAAACCCATGCACAAAACCATAGAAAAGTCTGCCCACCTAATATAGGGTCCAAAAGACATTTCTTGAGGCACTACCCCGGACCTCGTACAGAGGGGGCTGGGCCCCCCTATGACCCCCTTGCTCTGCCCGATGCAACGAAGAGTGGCCTGCCTCCCCTCTTCTTACCCCTCGCTTCGCGCTTCAGGCTAGTCATGGAAAGAATATAACACACACCCAACATTATCCCACTTGTTGTTTTCTTTCCATAGGGGGCCACATGAGAGCTCAATCATTGGTCCAACCCTGCAATGCCCATTTTTTCTCTACACCAATAGAAATTTTCAGTGCTCACAGACTTCATCAATGCTTCTGCAATATTCTTCAAAATGTCCACCTTTACCAACAACACCTTTTTTCCTCAACCATATCTCTCACAAAGTGATACTGAACATCAATGTGCTTTGTCTTTGAATGATAAGAGGGGTTCTTAGTCAAGAAAATTTCACTTTGGCTATCACAGTCTATTCTTATATCTCATCGCACCAACTCCATACCTCAACACAATCTCTGCAACAAAACTGCTTCCTTGCTTGTTTGAGTGGATGCCATGTATTCTTTCTCTATAGTTGAAAGATCCACTACAGAATATATTTTTCTCATCTAGCTGACTGCACCTCCAAATAGGCTAAACACATACCCACTTGTAGATATTCTTTGATCCGGATCTCCAACTCAATCTACATCAACAAATCCACGAATGTCCAAAACGTTGTCCAATTCTGGTCTTCCTTGGTAGCACAAATCATAATCACTAGTGCCACACAAATACCTGAAAACCTGCTTCACTATGGTCCAATGCTCCTTCCATGTTTTTGACATAAACATGCTCAGTACTCTGAATGCATGTGCAATGTCTAGTCTAGTATAGACCATTGCATACACCATGATACCCATTACACTTGCATATGGAACACAAGACATGTCCTTTTCCTCTTCTTGTGTCTTGGGACAATGTTCAACAAAAAAAATTACACCTACAGGAATAGGAACCTTCACCGGTTTACTATCCTGCATATTAAACCTCTGCAATATTTTCTCGACGTTCCTCCTCTGGTTTAACCAGAGCTTTTTCTTTGCCTGATCTCATTTAATTTCCATGCCCAAAATATAGTTTTCAACACCAAGATCCTTCATGTTGAATTTGGAGGAAAATTGGGTCTTCAAATCCTATATAATTTATTTTTCATTTCTAATAAACAACATATCATCCACATACATGACCAAATAAATAACATGGTCACCAATTAATTTTAAAACACAATGATATGCTTTGCTTCTGGTGAAGCCAAGTCCCTGTATATATGTATCAAATTTATGATATCACATCCTTGGTGGTTGTTTTAACCCATACAGACACTTTTTTAACCTGCATACCAGTTATTTCATACCCTTCACCACAAAGCCTTCATTTTGATCTCTTCTTCTAGATCCCCACGAAGAAACATTTTCTTCACATCCATATGTCCTACCTAAAAATGAAATGCAACAAAACATATAAAATTAATATAATAGAAGATACCTTGGAAACATGAGAAAAATATCACCAAAATCGATTCCGGCCGCTTGGGAATAACCTTTTGCTACCAACCAGGCTTTTTATTTCTCCAAATTTCCTTCTGCATTCATCTTCTTCTTAAACACCCATTTTCTGCCAATGGGTTTCCTTCCAGCTGACAACTCCATCAGATCCCAAGCTTCATTTTTGTGCAAGGATGCCATTTCATCAACCATGGCCTCCTTCTAGAGTTTTCCATCCTTTGAATCCACTGCCTCCCTAATAGTTATAGGATCATCATCTGTGATAGATAAATAAAAAATTGAATAGAAAGAAGATGGACTATACCTTTCTGGCTGCCATCTTCGTCGAACTGATCTTCTCAAATATGGAGTTTGTGGCTCTTCCTCTTTTGAATCTTGTTCTGCTGTAGAGTCTGATTCTTCCTCCTTTATCTCAAACTCTATCTTCTCAAGTTCCTTTGGTAGGATTTCATGTTTAACAAAATATTTCAGCTCTTTAACACCACATCTCGACTCTACACAACCTTCCTTGTTTCTAGGTTCCAAACACTAGTACATTTGGTGGAAATTTCGACACTTGGTTCCGACACTTGGTTCCGACACTTTTGACCAAATGTCGGAAATTTCCCCAAATTTTTTCAAATTTTCCAAATCTCACCTGAAACCGTCGCTATACCAACATTCAGAGGCAAGTGTTGCAATACCGACACTTAGACAAAGTGTCGCAATTGCGACGTTTGGAGGAATCTGTCAGAATTGCGATAGTTTCGGAAATAGCGTCGCTATTGCGACAGTTTGAGGATATCATCACTATTGGGACAGTTTGAGGAAAGTGTCGCTATTGCGACAGTTTGAGGAAAGTGTCGCTATTGCGACAGTTTGAGGAAAGTATCACTATTGTGACGTTTGAGGAAAGTGTCGCTATTGCGACATTTGAGGATATCATCACTATTGCAACAGTTCAGGCAAAGGTGTCGCTATTGCGACAATTTCGGCAGAAACGTCGCTATTGCGATAGTTTGGGCTAAGTGTCACTCTTGCGACAGTTTGGGCTACGTGTCGATTCTAATTCACTCTCTAACTAACTTTCGACATATGTCAACAATGATTTGATTTTATTTGAATTAATTAGGGTCAGTTCAAAATTATTTCTATAACATTTTTATGTGAGTTTGAAGGCCATGAAACTTTGACCATGTTAAGGATAATTTTTTTTGAACATCTAGTCCAAGCGTCAGATCTTTGTTCACTATATTTTCAGAGATATGCTCTAAGGAAGTTAGGGTTTATGTATGCTATAAAATTCTTTCTCAAATCATGGTCAGCTTGGTATTTTGGCTATCTTCTCGTCTGGAAATTTTTAAGCTATACTGAAATCTTCATACATGGCCCATTTTCCATTTGCTACCTTGTGTCTGCAGGCGGCCGAGCGTTCCGTGTCGCGTCGTGTGACTCCGCATGACCAAGGGCGCCCGGGTCGGGCCGTTTCGTGCGAGGGCGCCCGTGTCAGATTTGCTAACTTGTGACCGCTCAGGTGCCTTAATGTGCACGTTTGGGAAGCCCATTTACCGTTTGCTACCTTGTGTCTCCGGGCAGCCGGATGCATCGTGTCACGCTGTGTGACGTCGCACGACCAAGGGCGCCCGGGTCGGGCCGTTTCGTGTGAGGGTGCCTGTGTCAAATTTGCTAACTTGTGACCACCCGAGTGCCTTAATGTGCACATTCGGGCAGCCCATTTTCTGTTTTCTACCTCTTGTCTCTGGGCAGTCGGGCGCACCGTGTGACGTCGCACGACCAAGGGCGCCCAGGTTGGACCGTTTCGTGCGAGGGCACCCGTGTTAGATTTGCTAACTTGTGACCGCCCGAGTGTCTTAATTTTCACATTTCGGCGGCCCATTTTCCATTTTCTACCTTTTTCCTCCAGGCGGCCGGGCGTGCCGTGTCGTGGCATGTGACGCCTCACGACCAAGGGTGCTTGGGTCTGGCCGTTTCATGCGAGGGTGCTCGTGTCAGATTTACTAACTTGTGACCGCCCGAGTGCCAGCTTGTGCATGTTTGAGTGGCCCATTTTCCATTTGCTACCTTGTGCCTCCGTGTGGCTGGGCACGCCATGTCGCGTCGTGTGATGCCGCATGACCAAGGGCGCCTGGGTCGGGCCATTTTGTGTGAGGGCACCCTTGTCACATTTGCTAACTTGTGACCGCCCAGGTGCCAGGTTGTGCACGTTCGAACGACCCATTTACCGTTTTCTACCTTGTGCTTGCATGCGGCTGGGCGCGCCGTGTCATGCCGTGTGATGCTGCATGACCAAGGGTGCCTGGGTCTGGTCGTTTCGTGCGAGGGCGCCCGTGTCACATTTGCTAACTGGTGATCGCCCGAGTGCCAGCTTGTGCACGTTTGGGCGGCCCATTTTCCGTTTTCTACCTTGTGCCTCCGTGCGGCTGAGCACGCCATGTCGCGCCGTGTGACGCCGCATGACCAAGGGTGTCTGGGTTGGGCCGTTTCGTGCGAGGGCACCCGTGTCACATTTGTTAACTTGTGACCACCCGGGTGCTAGCTTGTGCACGTTTGGGTGGCCCATTTACTGTTTTCTACCTTGTGCCTCCGTGCGGCCAGGCGCGCCATGTCGCACTGTGTTACGCCACACGACCATTAAGGGCGCTTGGGTCTGGCCATTTTGTGCGAGGGCGCCTATGTCACATTTGCTAACTTGTGTCCGCTTGGGTGCCAGCTTATGCATGTTCGAGCAGCCCGTTTGTCGTTTTCTACCTTGTGCCTTCATGCGGCTAGGTGCGCCATGTCGCGCCGTGTGACGCTGCAAGAACAAGGGCAGCCGGGTCGGGTCGTTACATGCGAGGGCGCCTGTGTCAGATTTTCTAACTTGTGACCACCCGGGTGCTAGCTTGTGCACATTCGGGCGACCTATTTTCCGTTTGCTACGTTGTGACTCTGTGCGGCTGAGTGCACCGTGTCGCGCCGTGTGACGCCGCACGACCAAGTGCGCCCGGGTCTGGTCGTTTCGTGCGAGGGCGCCCGTGTCACATTTGCTAACTTGTGACAACCCGGGTGCCAGCTTGTGCACGTTTAGGCAACCCATTTTCCATTTGCTACCTTGTGCCTCCATGCAGTCGGGAGCGTCGTGTCGCGTCGTGTGACGTCGCACGACCAAGGGCGCCTGGGTCAGGTCCTTTTGTGCGAGGGCACCCGTGTCACATTTGCTAACTTGTGACCGCCTAGGTGCCAGGTTGTGCACGTTCGGGTGACCCATTTACTGTTTGCTACCTTGTGCCTCTATGCGACCGGGCACACCGTGTTGTGCCATGTGACGCCGCATGACCAAGGGCGCCCAAGTCTGGCCGTTACATGCGAGGGTGCTCGTGTCAGATTTTCTAACTTGTGACCACCCGGGTGCCATCTTGTGCAAGTTTAGGCAGCCCGTTTGTCGTTTGCTACCTTGTGCCTCCGTGCGGCCGGGCATGCCGTGTCGCGCCGTGTGATGCCGCATTGCCAAGGGCGCCCATGTCAGATTTGCTAACTTGTGACCGCTCGAGTGCCTTGTGCACATTTGAGCAGCCCGTTTGCCGTTTGCTACCTTGTTCCTCCGGGTGGCCGGGCGCGCCGTGTCGCGCATTGTGACGTCGCACGACCAAGGGAGCCCGGGTCAGGCCGTTACGTGCGAGGGCGCTCGTGTTAGATTTGATAACTTGTGACCGCTCGGGTGCGTTAATATGCACATTCGGGTGGTCCATTTTCCGTTTGATACCTTGTGCCTCCGTGCAGCTAGGCGTGCCGTGTTGCGCCTTATGACGCCACACGACCAATGGCACTCGGGTCGTACCGTTACGTGCGAGGGCGCCTGTGTCAGATTTGCTAACTTGTGATTGCCCGAGTGCCAGCTTGTGCATGTTCGGGTGGCCCGTTTTCCATTTGCCACCTTGTGCCTCCGTGCGGCCGGGAGCACCGTGTGACGCCGCACAACCAAGGGTGCCTGAGTTGGGCTGTTTCGTGTGAGGGTGCCTGTGTCACATTTGCTAAGTTATGACCGCCTGGGTGCCTTGTGCATGTTCGGGTGGCCCGTTTGCCATTTTCTCCCTTGTGGCATCGTTCGGTTGGGCACGCCGTGTTGTGCCGTGTGAGGTCGCCCGACTGGGTGTGTTTGGGTCGGGCCGTTTTGTTCGAGGGTGCCCGTATCAGTTTTTCTAAGTTGTGACTACTCGGGTGCCTTGTGCACGTTCGGGCAGCCCGTTTGCTGTTTGCTACCTTGTTCCTCTGGGCGGTCGGGCGCGCCATGTCGCGCCTTGTGACGCCGCACGACCAAGGGCGCCCGGGTTAGGCCGTTACATGCGAGGGCGTCCGTGTCACATTTGCTAACTTGTGGCCACACAGGTGCCAACTTGTGCATGTTCAGGTAGCTCGTTTTCCATTTACTACCTTGTGCCTCCGTGCGGCCGGGCGCACCGTGTGACGCTGCACGACCAAGGGTGCCTGGGTCTGGCCATTTCATGTGAGGGCGCCCGTGTCAGATTTGCTAACTTGTGACCACTCGAGTGCCTTGTGCATGTTCGGGTGGCCTATTTTCCATTTGCTACCTTCTTCCTCCAGGTGGTCGGGCACGCCGTGTTGCGCCTTGTGATGCCCCACGACCAAGGGTGCCCGGGTCGGGCCGTTACATGCGAGGGCGCCCATGTTAGATTTGCTAACTTGTGACTGCCCGGGTGCCTTAATGTGCACGTTTGGGTGGCCTGTTTGCCATTTTTCATTTGCTACCTTATGCCTTCGTGCGGACGGGCGCGCTGTGTCACGCCTTGTGACACCGCACGACCAAGGGCGCCCGGGTCGGGCCATTACGTGTGAGGGCGCTCGTGTCAGATTTGCTAACTTGTGACTGCCCAGGTGCCAGCTTGTGCACATTCAGGCGCCCATTTTCCATTTGCTACCTTGTGCCTCCGTGCGGCCGGGTGCGCCATGTCGCGCTGTGTGACGCAACACGACCAAGGACACTTGGGTCAGGCCGTTTCGTACGAGGGCGCCCATGTCAAATTTGCTAAGTTGTGACTGACCGGGTTCCTTGTACATGTTCAGGCGGCCTTTTTTTCTGTTTTCTCCCTTGTGGCATTGTTCGGTCAGGCGCGCCGTGTTGTGCCGTGTGAGGTCGCTCGACTGGGCGCGTTTGGGTCGGGTCGTTATGTTCTAGGGCGCTTGTATCAGTTTTGCTAAGTTGTGATTGCTCGGGTGCCTTGTGCACGTTCGGGCAGCCCAATTGCCATTTTATCCCTTGTGGCATCATTCGGTCGGGCGGGTCGTGTCGCGCCGTGCGAGGTCGCCCGACTGGGCCCGTTCGGGTCAGGCCATTTCGTTCGAGGGCACCCGTATTAGTTTTCATGCTAAGTTGTGACCGCCCGGGTGCCTTGTGCACCTTCAAGTAGCCCATTTTCCATTTTCTCACTTGTGGCATCATTCGGTCGGGCGCGCCGTGTTGCGCCATGCGAGGTCGCCCGATCGAGCGCGTTCGGGTCGGACCGTTTCATTCGAGGGCACCCGTATTAGTTTTGATGCTAATTTGTGACTGCCCGTGTGCCTTGTGCACCTTCGGGCAGGCCGTTTTTCATTTTCTCCCTTGTGGCATCATTCGGTGGGGCGTGCCGTGTTGCGCTGTGCGAGGTCACTCGACTGGGCGCGTTCGGGTTGGGCCGTTTCGTTCGAGGGTGCTTGTATCAGTTTTGCAAAGTTGTGACTTCCTGAGTGCCTTGTGCATGTTTAGGCAGCCCGTTTTTCATTTTCTCCCTTGTGCCATCGTTCGGTCGGGTGCACCATGTGAGGTCGCCCGACCAGGCACGTTTGGGTCGGGCCGTTTCATTCGAGGGCGCCCATATGAGTTTTCATGCTAAGTTGTGACTTGGATGAAGCCTCGACACTTTCAGAGCATCTGGAATGACCTCTCTCTTCCTCAATCTCCCTCTCTCTCTCTCTCTCTATCTCTCTCTCTACCCTCCAATCCTCTCATAGCTATATCCCTCCCTCTATCCTTCTTTCTGCCCCCCTTCCATCTTTATGTCACTATCTCCCTCTCTTACCCTTCTCTACCTCTCTCAATCCTCTCCCTCTCTCTCTCTTAGCTGATCCATTCCTTCTCTCCCCTCTCCTTTAGTTTATCTCCATCTCTCCTTTGTGACTCCCCTTTTCTCACCACCTCTATCAATCTATGTCCTTATAATTATTCCTTCTCATATATATCTAGAGTTAATCTATATCATGACATATTGGGACCTACGATTGGGTTAATTCCACCTTATTGGAAAGGTTAAAATGTGCACAAACAGAGACCAATGAAACTATCATCTTAACCCCTAACCCCTTAAACACTAATTCCCAACCCCTAACCCATTTAACCCCCTAAACCTCTAGTAAACCCCTAACCCATTTAACCCCTAAACCATAAACCTCTAAACCCTTAACCCCTAACCCCTAAACCCTTAACCCCTAACCCAGTTAACCCCCTAAACCCTAGACCTATAAACCCTTAACCCCTAACCCCTTAAACCATAAAACATTAAACCCTTAACCCTAACCCCATTAGCCCCTAACTTCTAACCCCTAAAATACTTAACTGGTAAATCCCCTAACCCCCTAAACCCCTAACCCATTTAACCCCCTAAACCCTAAACCTATAACCCATTAACCCCTAACTCATTTAACCTCATAAACCATAAACCTCTAAACCCCTAACCCATTTAACCCACTAAACCCTAAACCTATAACCCCTTAACCCCTAACCCATTTAACCCCCTAAACCCTAAAGTTATAACCCCTTAACCACTAACCCATTTAACCCCCTAAACGCTAAACTTATAACCCCTTAACCCCTAATCCATTTAACCCCATAAAACCTAAACCTATAAATCCCTAACCCCTAACCCCTAACCCCCAATCCCCAGTTAAGCCCTCCAAATTCGAATTGGATTTGAAGAAGTAATTGTTTTCTTACTTATATCTAATTCACTATATAATTAGATCATGAATGTGAGAAGGCTTCTGGTTGTAAGCATGGTTGTGGTATGTTGATGTTCAGACGAAAACTACAACTTGTAGCCTTTGATATGCTAGGGGCCGGTTACCTTGATATTAACAATGGTGTATTCATACTCCTTCTGAATAACCAATAAAAGGTCAAGGAAATTGACCAATATGTTGTCAAGTTTTATCTTATCCATCTCTGGGGCAAGCTTCTTTTCGACTAACTCCACTGCTTTTGATCTCAATTTTTCCAATTGCTTCATTCTCTCATATGATACCTGAGCCTTTTCCTTTCTCTTCCCTTATAATTCTGTAATAGTGTCATAGTGATGCCAGCCAACTTCTTTGGAAAGCCTTCCTAGCACACAATACTAGGTTATGAGGGTATCATGTGTTTGTGGGTAATGCCATTATTACCATGTGTTTGTAGACTAATTAGTAAATTTTAGGAAAAACTTGCAAAATTTCTAATGATGATAATTGATGGTAACTCATGTGATTATGACGAGCTTGGAATAATGATATGAACACAAAAAAAGTGCTAGCTAAGTACTTCAGGTGGTTGAGTGGAAGTGTCACAACAAGTGTAAGAAATCAAGAAGAAGAGGCCGCTTATTTTATAACATATGGAAGATGTTGGAATATTCATAACTTGGTACTCTAAGGGTATCCCTTGAACGAACACCTCTATGGAAAATGGTTGTGGAATCATAGAATTATCTCCATACACGAACATTATGAAAATTACTATAAGGTCTATTTAAGGATGATTCATATAACGAAGAAAATATTGGCAATCAACTAACGAAGTTGAATAATTATGGTAATAATCAAAGTAATTTTGAAAAAACCTATAAAGTATGATGAAAGTAATTATTCTAACTAAAAATATTATATTTATTAATATTTTTTATTACTTATAAATAATAATTACAATGAAAAATTACAATGAATATTATAAGTCATGATTTTTACATCCAAAAATATTGATAAATTGTTTTTAAATAAAATAAAATAAGTTTATTTTGTAAAATATTACAACAGTTTACAATAAATCTATAAAATAATTTAAATAAAATATATTATTCACTAATGTTTGAGTGGGAAATTGTCATATGATTTCATGTCATAGTTTCAATTTTTTCCCGCTCAGCTTGTTCGACCTTTATGCCTTCTTTCCCATTCTGCCCTATGATTCCATTCTTCCCTATTCAATTTTTTTTTTCCCGCTCAGCTTGTTCGACCTTTTTCTCATGAAATCTGAGCATGACAAACAGCCTCTATTCGGAACTCTCAGAATCGAATCGAAGAGAAGTCGATGTTCAAACAATCTCTATTCGGAAGACCATGGATGATTTACTGGGTTTTCAAAGGGATTAAGATTCAACAGGTGAGTTTTAAAAAATGGGGTAATTGCTTAGTTATCTCAGTCATTCTTTTAACAATGTCTATTTTGCTTTCTTCTATTGTATGTTGTATATATTCGATACTTTATAATATTTTATTTTTTTGTTCTGGGTACAGCTTCTATATTATGGTGGGGGTTTAACATCTGGTGATATTGGTGGGTTTGGAGGCTCCCTTGGGTCAAGGTTGGGAGGTAGTGGAGGTTATGGAGGATTTTCAGGTTTTTCCCTTCTTGACTCTATTTTAATGGGTCAGAGATCAGGCATTGGAAGTGCAGATCCTGGATTTGGGGGGAAGCTAGGGAGCCTAGGATTGGGCTATCAAAGGTCAGAGCTACAGGGATTGAGAGAACCTTTAAGAAGGCCCGAAGAGCACCTTCCATCTGACGCGTCAAACACCCTCTTTGTTGAGGGTCTTCCAGCTGATTTTACTCGCAGGGAAGCTGCACGTACCCTTGTGGGTTTTGGGTAGTCTAGTATTATATGTTTTTTTTTGTAGTTTTCCATGTATGCTTCTGGTATGTGTTTTTTGGTAGGTTTTGTGTTGTTATTTGTTTATGTATATTCTGTATTGTGTTTTTTCTTAACCTGACAGTAGTTTTCTGTTATGTATGATTGTTCTATTATGATTTTAGGTATGATTTCAGTTGTGTATAGTGTCTTGATTTTTATCTAGTCATGCATGTATGCTTGTCCTTTAGAGTGTTTTTTCTTAACTTGACAACAAAAATTTTCTGTCCATTCATTGGTTTCAAATAATTTTTACTGGTACAAAAGGAGCCTAGACGTGTAAGCACAGTCTAAATTTTGAGTAGTCATTGATAAATTAAGCTTAAAATGATAGCTTGGATCTTAATTTATGTGTCAAGTTTTTATAAATGCTTGTTTTCTATTGAAGCAGAGTATATTTTGTTTATTTATTGATAGATAGAAACTCAAATTATTTTAACAAGGTCTAATGAAATGTTGGCAATCTTGTGATATTTTCAGCCTGGTGGAGAACCTATAGTGTTATGTTTTGTTGATTTTTCTGATGCAAGATGTGCCACAACTGCCTTAAAATTGATGTTGGTTGCACAAGGATTCGTTCCTATTTTACTGTCAAATTTGCTCTTTATGGTAGCCTTCTCTTACTACCATTACTTGAACTTTCTAGGCTATGATGGTAAGTTTCTTTTGATAAAAGTTATTATATCTGAACTGAATTAAGGTTCCATTTTTAAAGTTGTTTCTATACGTTTATCTTTAATACTTCAGATATTTCTGTGCATGTGCTATAGTGTTACCCTTCTTGGATAAGACGAAATTTTTCCTCCACCTATTGGCTTTATTATTATTCTCTTTCCATTCTGTAAGTGATTCAGATAGCTTGCAAATGTATATTTCTTTCAGTCTTTTCAAATTTGGTTTTGAACTTTCAAGTTTTCTGTTCTGCTAACTATACAATGTTTGTTATGTGTTATTTTTTCGATCTAACATGAACAGTATATGTTTCTGCATTGTATTTTTAGTGGTACTTGCTAGCTTCAATCCTACACGATATGTTTTGAGTTTCTACTATGGCTAGAAGCGTTCAAAGGGAACCATTTTTATAAATCACCATTACCTGGGCTGGAATTGTAGCTGATATGGGAACGACCAATGGGTGGTATGAAAATTTAGCCACATGTAGCTCTTTGTAAAGGTGTTAATTTGCATCTCAATCACCTGCAGTATTTAGAAGAATTGTGTATAAACCGAATGGATACTTGGTAGTTTTCTGAGTTTGGTTTTTCATTTTGCTGGAGTCCATTCTTGTAAATTAATAGATTATTTTTTCCATCTTCTGTGGCAAGCTCTCTCTTTCTCTGACCTACCATTTTCTGCCTTTTTCATTACTGAATTTCATGTGCAAATTCTCAAGTTGATTGAACAGAAATAGATGTGGATTTGCTAGTGAAATCAACAATTGGAAGACATTTAACTTTCTATTGAGATCCATTTTAAACACTAACGAAATGTGATATAAAGATGATACCCCGTGTTTAATTTTTTTAAAAAATTGCTTGGCAGCCATTCTAGTCCAAAAAAACTGTGGACATGATCCAGAAACTTAAGAACCAAATCTGTTGAATCCACATACATCAGCCATTGAGTTTTGCAGATTGCGAGAAAGAAATACAGTGTAGCTGATGTTGGACAGTTAGGGCCCAACAAAGAGTGAATATGGAGTTTGAAATAGCATATGAGGATATCCAAAACTATGATAGTAGAGTATTTATAAACATTTTCATTAGCTAGTGCATTAAAGAGTCTAGCTAACATAGCCGTTATTAAAAAAATTACAAAGCACTCTTCCAACTAGCCAGTGAATATGACCTAGGGAATCTCAGAAAAAATGTCATCAAGTTTACAGCTGATAAAAAATACCACCATGGTTGTGCATTTCGTGGTTGATATCTTGTACATGTGGTTTGCGTCCAGTTGCTTGCTTCAGGAGATTATAAAGTATGAAATTTAAACAATAGGGATGACAATGTTATATTCTATATTTCCATTTTAAACACTAACGAAATGTGATATACAGATGATACCCGTGTTTATTTTCTTTTTTAAATTGTTTGGCAGCCATTCCAGTCCAAAAAAACTATGGACAGGATCCAAAAGCTTAAGAACAAAATTTGCTGAATCCACATACATCGACCATTTAGTTTTTGCAGATCGTGACAAAGAAATACAATGTAGCTAATGTTGGACAGTTAGGGATCAACAGAGAGTGAATATGGAGTCTGAAATAGCATATGAGGATATCCAAAACTATGACAGTAGAGTATTTATAAACCTTTTCATCAGCTAGTGCATTAAAGAGTCCAGTTAACATAACCATTATTAAACAAATTACAAAGCACTCTTCCAACTAGCCAGTGAATATGAACTAGGGAATCTTAGAAAAGATGTCATCAATTTTACTGCTAATAAAAAATACCACCATGGTTGTGCATTGCATGGTTTATATGTTGTACATGTGGTTTGCGTCCAGTTGCTTGCTTCAGGAGATTATAAAGTATGAAATTTAAACAATAGGGATGACAAAGTTATATTCTATATTTCCATTTTAAACACTAACTAAATGTGATATACAGATGATACTGATTGCAGATAGTATTTCATTGTACTCAAAGGGCCTCTAACAGTCGTCAACCTTAGTAACAATATTCTTCATTATAAATTTCAGTATGAAACCACCCAAATTTCTGACATCACAACTATCAAGTCAATTTTTTATGACTTTAGCTTCATTTCTTTCAAATACTGGAGAATTAAAAAAAAAAATACGTTACTCATATTTAACTATCTCTAAGTAATCAACCATGAAATTTATGTTAAAGCAAATCAGCACAGAATGCAATTGCAGTATAAAAATCTCAAAATTGGAAGATTGTATTACCTACAAGGACTAGAATCAGCTTGGCACACTGTAAAACAAAAGTAGGCAATAAATCAGCAGCTGTTTACTTTTTTTTAAATTTTTTTATCAAAGCGTCGGAAGACCGACACCTTCAAAGCGTCGGAAGAGCGACACCTTCAAAGCATCGGTAGAGCTACACCTACAAAGCATTGGTAGAGCGACACATTCAAAGCATTGGAAGAACGACACTTTCAACTCGTCGGTAGAGCGACACCTACAAAGCGTTGGTAGAGCGACACCTTCAAAGCATCGGTTTTGCGACACTTTAAAAGTGTGGTTAGCCATAGCGTCGGTATTGCAACAATTTACGAACGTCGGAAGAGCGAAAGTTTAAAAAAGTCGGAAGAGCGATGGTCAAGACGTCAGACTACATGTCGTCAGAATTATGACAGTTTACAAACGTCGGAAGAGCGACGGTTTTGAAAGCGTCGGAAGAGCGACGGTTGTTTGGAAACTTCGGAAAAAGTGTCGGTATTGTGACACTTTGGCAAAGCGTCAGAATTGCAACGTAATGGCTAACCACGTTTTGTCTGGCCTCGAACTGTCGCTCTTGCGACGACTGTGTCGGAATAGCGACAAAGTGGCCATCGGAAATTGGGCCAAATTTTCTAGTGAAAGCTTATAACCTTTTAAACCATCCTTATACCCAATAAAGATGCACCTTACATATTTACTATCCATCTTGGTTCTTTTCTCCTTTGGAACATGTACATATGCCTCACAACCAAATACGCTTATATGTGAAAGAGATTGCTTCTTATCAGTCCATACCTCATACAGAGTCCTATCCTCCAATGCCGATGAAGGTGATATGTTAACCAGGTAACATGTAGTCTCCACTACCTCTGCCTAGAATTACTGTCCTAACCCAACACCACTAAGCATGCATCTTGCCTTTTCCATCAACATCATGTTCATTTTTTCTGCAACACTGTTTTGACGAGGTGTATATGGAGAATTTTTCTGCCGTGCTATACCACACTTCTTACAGAACTCTTCAAATTCCTTCTTGCAGAAATCTCCACCATTATCTCTCCTCAACACTTTTATATTCTTCTCTGTCTAGTTTTCACTAGAGCCTTAATTATTTAAATCTGTCAAAGACTTCAGATTTCTTCCCGAGGAAATATATCCATGTATTCCTTGAGAATTCATCTAGAAATTACACATAGTACACAAAATTACCCAATGATGGAACCAACACAGGTCCAAACACATCACTATGCACAAGATTTAGTATCCCTTTCACCCTATTAGCACTAGAGAGGAAACTCACTCAATTCTTCTTTCCATATACACAATGTTCACAAAAATCGAATTTCAGAGAGTAATTAGACATACCTTCTACAATACCATTACCATGAAGTATTCGAAGGCCCTTATCTCCAATATGTCCAAGCCTTTGATGCCATATAATGGTATTTTATCCATAGACCACAATTTTTTCAACTCCATTGATCCAGGTGGTTCCAGACACACTCAGATTCAGAAGTGGCTTCAAAATAGCTCAAATTCAAAGTGGTCATATGGCAACAAAACTAGGACCAGATCAAAGTGCTCATTGCCCTGTTTCCAACGGTGCGAACAACACTCCAATCCAAGTTTGTATGAATGAGATAGGGGTGGTCAAATTTTTGATCAAAGTGGGCATGTGGGCCAGGTTTAAGGATCCTACAAATTGACCGAGGACTGGGCATAGAACTTGGCTCCTGAAATCAGGTGAAATTGTTGCCTACTTAATTTTCCCAATATCCTTTATTTTTGGAAAAACTGAAAAAATCATAATTTTGTATTAAAAAAAAATTATTAAAAATTGGGGGCAGGTCGAGCCCGCCAGACCCACCCACCCCACCGAGCCATAGTCAAGAAAATCAATTTTTTGGTGGTGGGCCACCAACCCTGCCACCCCTCCCGGTCAAGTGACAATATATGTGTTTAAAATAGGGTCAAGGCCCAATTGACTTGGGATCCCACTCAATGGCCCATGGTCTTACCACATACTAATATTGGCGATGAACGGGGCTTTCGGGGCTTGAACCCACCCGACCCACGTGGGTCGCCCCCCACCGGGCGAACCCATAAATAAACCAACAATTAAACGGTTATCCAATTTTAAATGCCAACCAAACTTCCGGTCAACAAAAAATTCTAATCGTCGATTTCAAATGCGCCATTTTTAAAACATTTGTTAAAAACATATACCAAGGTGGGGGGTTGAATGGGTTGGAAACCTCGAGCTCCCCACCTAAATTCCAACACCTTAGCCACTGCACCAACGACACTACATTGAAACTTCCACCACAAATTTTTATATAAAATCGCATGTGTTATTCGACCGGGGAGAGCGCAGCACAACATAGGCAGAACCCAGAGGATGAGCTAGTGGAGGAGTTTCGACCAGCATACCCATGAGCACTTGAGAAGGTGGAACCATGAATGAGAATATTGAGATGTTGAGAAAGATTTTCTTTGGGGTGCAGATATTTCGGGGTCAGACCTTGACGTGCTTATAGTCATTTTTGCATGTTTTCTCACCAGGAGTCCAATTGTGCATCTAGAATCACCATATGAGTAGAAAAATTGTAGGTGCCTAGCAACGAGGAATATTTGAAGAATGTTGAGGAATCTAAAATATTCCCTTGGAGGCTAAATTTTTCCAGTGTCAGAATGTGCCTGACTTTATAATGATTTTTATCAGAATTTTGCAAGGATCATGATGGTGAGATCAGTTTTTTCATCTGAGTAGAAGATCTCCAGTCAGCCAGTGGAGAGGAATATTTGTGGAATCATGAGGAATCTAAAATATTCCTAAAGGCCTAGAATTTGACAGTTTCAGAATTAGACGAGTTGACAGTCGACTTTACACCACTCATCGCCAAGAATTCAGTGGTGCAATACATTTCAACAACCGAGCTTTGCATTTTTTGACCATATTCAAAAGTGGAGGTATATGATGTAGTTATGTTATGCTTCCTTTTGTTTTGCTGAGATGGTGTCTTGTTGTTGAGATCTCTATGTAACACTATGTTGAGGGATAATTTTTTCCACATTATTGTGATAATTTATTAGCTTGTCATGCTGAAGGAAGACCCATTTTTAGTGAGAATTATTGTAGGGAGAGCATATTGTGGAGAGATATGCCACTCTTGTTGAGGGTATTTTTCCTTGTTATGATAAAGAACATGCCATGTACATCATAATCATTAGTATAAATTAATGAAGGGACCTCCAATCTCTTGACATCGGGACCATAGACGTAACCAACACTGGGTGAACTCCGTTATCAAATGTGTTTTGTTCTTGATTTGATGATCGTCATTATATTTCATCTTGTTTAAACATGCACACATGGTTCTTTTATGATGTTTTAAATGTAATTCTATTAAAATCATAGAAGTAAAAGGTCTTGGTTGATTCTGGTAGCTGAAAATATTCAAATCAATTTTGGTATCAGAGCAGTCTTCTTGCTGATGTAAATTGGGAATGTGAACAATTGAATGTGAAAACATGGAGGATGACAAAGAAATATACGAGGCCTTCCTAAGGATGTCCAAAATGGTGGACATAGTGTATGATTCTTATGAGAAGATAATAAAGGAATGAGAGAAATAAGCAACATAGAACGATGCTCCATCCACACCTTCTAGTGAACATTCATCGCCTTCATTGTATTCTCATCATTCAAATGAGGAGACCAACCAAAGCCTTCAAGCAGAGAATGCTGAATTGAAGAGGCTTCTACAAGAAGAGAAAGAGGAGAAGAAAATATTGTAGCTTCAACTATGAGCCATGGAAGATGCCTTGGAGGAGTTGAAGTGTAGTGAAGGCTTAGCAAAGCCATCATCCTCTGTTTCAGAATCAACAAATAAGGTAAACAATGTTGATCGTTCTTCAGTTTCATCTTCACATGATGTTGTTTCATTTGGAAATGTGGAGGTACCCATTATAGGAACTGGCATGAGATTCCTTACCAAGATGGGGTATAAATGAGGAGGAATTGGTGTTAATGGCCAAGGCATGACTCAACCATTGGAGGTTGTGTAAATACCTTGATTCGCAGGTTTGGGATACACTGAAAGATAATTTTCAAAGGTGTCGGAAGCTTCCAAGACATTGTTGAAACCATCGAGGAAAGAGAATGATGGGAAAACATCACCATCATCCCATGATAGTGCACACTGCAGAGGAAGAGTTGAGGCAAGATCTCATCGCCATAATTGCACCAAAGACAACTAGGAAAGGTACAACAAGTCTCAGTGTTCTAAACTTCATTTTGATTACAAGAATGTTAATGATGAATAGAAATCATGGCATAGAAAAACATGTATTTTTTGTGGTTTATATAACCATGTGATTACTGAGTGCTGGAAGAGGATGACAACATGAAAGAGGTTAAGGCGTGAAAGACCTTCTCCACATCAGGGAAAGAAGAAGGTTAAGCAGGTATGGAGGAAGAATAATTATTGCAGTAATTGTGACAAAGGTGGTCATCAAAAGATCCACATGTTGGAGGCTCCATCCAGAGCAATGTCTTAAGGATAAAGCATCCGTGCATGAACCAGTTGAACAAGTTATTCGACAAAAAAATTTGCCACAGGAAGATCACCCATTCAATTTGATAAGTGAGAGATGGTTTTTCTAGACACAATATCTTGTCATGGCCGCATATTGTAAATCATGCGTTGCAACATAAATGTAAAAGTGATGATGTGTTTTTCATCACTTTTTGAAGCAACACTGATGTTTTGGCACACCTAAAATTTTTAATTTTCGGTGAAAATTGTCAATTTTTCACTAAGCTGCAAATTTCGTGAGATATATTATGCTTCTGAAAGATTTAATTTTCTTTTATATATTAATTTTTTATTTAAAATATATTATTTTTATAAAAAATATAATTTTTATGAAAATATATATTTTAAATTTAAATTATATAATAAAATTAATTAAATTTTAAAGCCTGAAATTCTATTGAGTATTTCAATTAATGAACCATGGTTTCAGTAAAATTTCGGAGCCCCTCGAGCTTTTTGACATTTTGTTGAGGAGGGGGGTATGAAATTTGGTTTTGGAAAAACCACTCTTGGGGCACATGGCAGCTCCACAAGATTTCAAACCCTTAGGTAGCAAAACCACACATCACTACAGACCTCCTCCAAAATCCGTTCATGGTTTCAGGTAGAGCGCATTTAGTTGATGTTGGAGCAAGTATTGGGAAGGAGATAGAATTCCAGAAATAAAATTTCTAACACAGGTCTACTCTATGTTTTGTTTCACAACAAAGAATGGGGTGTACTAGTACATGATGATAAGAAGTTGTTTGAACTTCTAGTATTATGTGGAGCATTAACAAAGCTTAATTGGCCTACTGTCCTAAATGCTAGAGGCAATTTCAGAGAGGCGTTTGCTAGGTTTGATCCTGTACTAGTTGCTGGATTTGATGACATGAAAATCAGTTTTTTCATGTCCATGAAAACATCATGTTGCATGAGGGAAAGCTTCGTGGTATTGTGAACAACGAAAAACACATCTTTTATATTGTCGAGCAGTTTGGATCACTAGATAAGTATATATGGGGTTTTGTTGGTTACAAGACCATCATAAACAAATGTTGATATTCCAGGAAAGGTCCAGTAAATAAACCCAAGGAAAAATTTATCAGCAAGGATTTGCAAAAAAGGGGTTTTCAATTTGTTGGTCCCATTTTCATATATTCATTCATATAGATAGTAGAGATGATCAAATTGGGATAAGGGCCTACGGATTGCTAAAATTTAAAAGTGTTCAAAAGTGTGCCAAACCTAATTGATCGGATAGATCTTGACTTCCTGATTCTGTCACCGCGAACGATTAAAAAAACCGACACTGTATGAAGAAGTTATTGCACTTTGAATGCCAAGGTAAACTGCAAAATTCACCAGTTTGGTCTTATATTTGGGTAAAATTCCTAATGTTTTTAAGGTGGAATTGTAATTTTTTAAAAAATTATTTAATTATGATTTAAATATTATATTTATATTTTATTACATTATAATTAAAATTAAAATTTTAAAAAAACCACATTTCAAAATTTATTTAGAAACCATGTCATTCATATGCCAAACATTAAAAATATTAATTTCAAGGTTGAATGGTCCGTTGGTTTGTTTAATGGTTTCAAAAGAAGTTAAGGGATGGGCGGAGGTGTGGGTTGAACACCTGTTACCTCCCCCTCCCAAATCAAATGCACTACCAACTTGCAAAAACCTTTTTTCTTGGAAATAAAGGCGAGCAACTACTATTTAGAGTTTTAAAACTATGCCGACTGTGGGCAAGGAGGGAGCTAGCCCCGTGGGGCCAACCCCCTCCCCACATGACCGAGTGTGGAGACCAAGGGCGGAGGCCAAAAATTAAAGGCAACATTAGCGCTAACCATCAGTGCTAATCACGGATTAGAAATTAATTAAAATCCACTTAAGTTAGCAGATTTTTAGGGGAGCGCGCCAAATTTGGCGGCACTTCTATTTTCAGATTTTAACTGGAGTTTTTCTAAAATTGGTGGATAATATTGGGCAAAAATTGAATGTGCTCTATCTTGAGCATTACTCAGCCAAATTTCAAAAATGAATAGTCAATTTTGAATATATTGGACATTATAGAGCCATTGATGAGGTTTGAAGAGCCAATTGAGGACTTCTGAGTGTGATGTTTCTTTAGATAAGTTCCAAGGGCCACGAGGGCCACCAGGAGCCAGTAGAAGATTAAGGCCTAGCTAGGGCAGACAAAGGCCATTCTCAGCAGACCAATAGTCTATTTTGACTATATTGAACCTTCTGAATCCCATGATGGGGTTTGTAGAAGCATTTGGAGACTTCTAAAGGCCGAGATGCTACAAGGAAGTTTTCAGTGAGCTCAGAGCCACAGGGTGCGACCAGGTGTTGGAGGCATATCCAGAGCAGCTAGAGGCCAATTTCAGCAAGCGAATAGTCATTTATGAATATTTTGGACATCATGAATCCAATGGAGGGATTTTTAGAGAAATGTTGAGACTTATAGAGCTGAAGAAGCCACAGGGAAGTTTCAGGGAGCCTAATGCCACTAGGTGTTGGAGGCATAGATTAGGGAGCCAGAGCTCATTATGAGCAAATGAAGAACCTATTTTGGATGATTGTTATGTGTTGGATACATTAGAAAAGGTTTCAGGGATAGAAGAGTAATTATAAGAGAGTTTGTGCCACAGATAAGCTCAGGGTAGCTCAAGGACACTGACAGAAGAGGTCAAGCCCAAGGGAGCCTAGGTCCATTTCCAAATATTAAGCAGTCATTCCGGGTGCATGATGGTATTATAAACCCATTGGTATAGTCCAAAAAACCATTAGAGTTGAGCAGCAAATTGTAAAATATTTTTTCCATATTAATCCCAAAGAGCCAAGTCAATTGACGAAGGCTCAAGGAGACATAGCCCAAGACATGAGGGTGAAATCCTTTATTATATTTTTTTTTATTTGTTGTTGGTTAATTTGATGAAATTTTTGCTTGTTGTACATGATTTTAATCAAAAAAAAAAAATGTTTAATTCCTCAAACATAAAGCCTTAAAATAGTAGAACACATACACCTGAATTAAGAATTCAATTCCACACAATCTAGTATAAGCAATATCTTAATTTATTTTAATTGAGTGGTAGGTGCTTGAATAGCATAACAAGTCAACCACCCATATAAGATCAGGTTGGTATCATAGCACTAGGTTTCTTGCTTGACAGAGCACTAGGTTGCTTGTTTGACATAGCACTAGGTTGTTTCTTTGTTTGACTTGAAGGGTGTTTAATAGTGCAAAGAATTTAACTGTTTGAAAATTGACTAATTCTTACAAGTTTGAGTTTGCTAGAGGTGAAGGGGAGCTACTTCTAGCTAAGTCCAGAAGAGGACAAGAAGGAAGAAGGCTGAAAGCATCCTCCTTACCCAAAGGACCTCAAGGCAGCCCTTGAAGCACAAGAGGGATTGTTTGTGAATTGTTGTTGAATTTATTTAATTCATTACATAGTGATGGAAAATTCATCAAGTGACGATCCTAAATCCTCCTCCTTTGCAAGACTCTTTGATAAAGAGATGAAGCAGGAATTTTACATCCTGAAGGCGATGGTGCAAAGTTTGTTTGAAGATGTAAGGGAAAGCACTAGACTTCATGAACAATTGGTTTCTATGAAGCAAGAGAAAGAAGGACTTCTTCAAAGAATGCATGAGATCGAGATGCAACTCCATTTTTCCCAAGCAGCCTTAACCAAGCATATGATTGAAGAAAAGGTAAATCACTCAAGTTTGTCTTCAATTTCCTCTTCAAATAGATGTGTAGGTTCATTTGAAAAACACACTAGAGGTATAGGGTCCAAATTGATGTTAAAAATGGGCTATGAAGGCAAGGGTATAGGAAACATGCACAAGGCATAATTGAGCCTATTATGGTTGAGGAAAGGCCTACGAAGTTTGGTCTAGGCTATGTTCAACCTTATGGCGAAAACTCCAAAGCCATGAAGGCACTTGAGACAGTTCCAAGAACTTTTCTTGCAGGTTCAAACCCACAAACATGTCAAGTTTGTATTCAAGATGAATGCCATTGTTTGAAACCCATTTGCAGCAAGATTTTTGTAGACATGTAGCTTATGGAAAGCAAGAGAGTTGTGAAAACTCTAGGGACATGAACACTGATGTTGGTCTTCAAAAGAGAGATGGAACCTCTTCAAGTTCATCTCCTCAAGAAGGTAAGAAAAGATGGACATGCAAAACAACATTCGAGATATAATTCTTTCCATTATCAAGTTGTTTATGATTATGTTAAGCATGAAAAATATATTTGCATAATGGGAGAAAGAGTTTTTGTTCCTATTGTGGTTTGTGTAACCATGAAGTTTAAAATTCTGGAAGAGAATGAAAGCATATAGGAAATGGTCGAAGCGAAGGTGACTTGAACAAAATATGCAAAATATTTTTACACATTTCTAGAAAAAGGGACATCTCATTGCCCAATGTTGGACACTGCATCCAGCTACTCATCCCAAGCACATGAAGCAAGGTGATAAAAATACTGGCGAGAATGGAACCAAATATTCCATCATCGATGTGAGTCCAGATGATTCACAAGAAGAAGATTCAGCATGGGAAATTGCCATGGAAGTGGATTGGTAAGAAGTGGTTTGATTTCTTGACCTAGTAAGACGTACATTCCTTTGTACATAGATGTAAATTTCAGTCATGTATGGATGAATTTCTGTTGAAAGTATGACAAGTTGTAGCAGAGGATCACAACTTGTATGATGCAAGATTGCATGTGAATGTTGTTCAGTTGAAGGCATTTATTTGTTGTTGCAAAATTTCGCCATGGAGGTGTAAAAGATGGGTATGTTACTAACTTATGTTGCAGAAATATCATTTAGTTTAGCTCTTATAGTCACCCACATGTTTTGGGATTATGTACTTGTTTGTACTTGAAAGGAAGAGTTGAAAGTGTACATATGCACGAGTTTGTATGTGTAAATAATGAACTTGTAAATAGGTTCATTGTACATTGATACATGCACGAGTGTTGTCAATATGTATCATGTTGTTTATTGACTTGTGTCGATTGTGTCGCACACATGTTTGTCGACTTGTGTTGATTGTTTCACACACATTTCACATCGATTTTGTGTCGATTGTATTGCACATTTCACACCAACTTGTTGTTGATGTCGTATGTTGCACGACTTATGTTTGAGTCAAAGGTGTTTGTCGATTATGAGTCGCTATATGGATACACCAATGCGAAAAGAGGATCGCCATGTATTTGATGTTACAGGAAGGTGATTGTCAGTGCTTTGAAGGAGAAAAAAGAGGTGGTCTTACTTTCAATTCTTGCTTAAGATTTTATTTTCAAGATTGATGTGCGTTCTTGTGACAGGATGTTGCAGGAATTTTTGGTCTATCCAGTGAGAATTGGACAAGATGTAAAATGTTTTGCATCCATTGTAGAACAAGCTGGTGTTTTTTTGAAGCCAAGAGTTCACTCATCTTGCGAGCTTAATTTGGAAAGTGGATTTCCAAGATAGAGCTTGTATGCCATAGTTGCAAGAGGAACTTGATTCTCAGTGGGAAGGCTAACAGTTTGCCAAGCACATAGAGAGATCAGTGGTACAACAAAGTGTGTATCAGTTTACAGTATCCAACAATGTTGAAATGGGTCAAGAACAGCTAGAGAGCAGTGGTCAGGAGACATAGTCAGTTGCAGTGCAAGGCATATTAGGGTGATTGCCAAAGAGAATTGTCAAGAAAAATAAGTTGATATAACTTGAAAGCAGCAGAGTGTTGAAGCTTAAGGAAAATAAGCATCATTTTTTGTGGGTCCAAAATCCCTTCAGTGGGAAGGAGTATTAGATTGGGATCTGGGCCTAAGGATTGCTAAAATTTCAAAATGTTCAAAATTGTGCTGAACCTAAGTGACTGGATAGATCTCGTCTTCCTGAATCCGATGTAGTGAACGGTTCAAAAAACCGACACCATATGAAGAAGTTATTGCACTTTGAATGCCGAGGTAAATAGTAAAATTCGCGAGTTTGGTCTTATATGTGGGTAAATTCCTAATATTTCTAAGGTAAAAATGTAATTTTTTTTTTAAATTATTTAATTATGATATATCTATATATATATATATATATATATATATATATATATATGTTTTTAACATATTTTATATATTATTCTAAATAATATATTATATATATGTTTTATTACATTATAATTAAATTTTTAATTTAAAAAAAAAACACATTTCAAAATTTACTTCGAAACCATGTCATTCATATGCCAAACGTTACACATTTTAATTTCAAGACGTTACACATTTTAATTTCAAGGTTGAATGTTTTGTTGGTTTGTTTAATGGTCTCAAAAGAAGTTAAGGGATGGGCAGAGGTGTGGGTTGAACCCGTGAACTCCCTCTCCCAAGTAAAATGCACCACCAACTTTCCAAACTCTTGTTTCTTGTAAAGAAAGGCATGCAACTACTATTTATAGTTTTAAAACTATGCCGATGGTGGGGGAGGAGGGAGCCAGCCCTGTGGGGCCAACCCCCTCCTCACATGACCAAGCGCAGAGACCAAGGGCGGAGGCCAAAAATTAATGGCGCCATTAGCACTAACCACCAGCGCTAATCATGGATTAGAAATTAATTAAAATCCACTTAAATCAGTGGATTTATAGGGGAGCGCACCAAATTTGGCGGCACTTCTATTTTCAGATTTTTAACAAGATTTTTTCCAGAATTGGTGGAGAATATTGGGCAAAAATTGAATGTGCCCTACCTTGAGCATTAATCAGCCAAATTTTGAAAATGAGTAGTCAATTTTGACTATATTGGACATTCTAGAGCCATTTGTGAGGTTTAAAAAGCTAACTGAGCACTTCTGAGCATGATTTTTCTTCATAGAATTTCCAAGAGCCACAAGGGCCACTAGGAGCCAACAGAAGAATGAGGCCTAGCTAGGGTAACCAGAGGCCATTATCTGCAAACCAATAGTCTATTCTGACTATATTGAACCTTATGAATCCAATGATGGGGTTTGAAAAATAATTTGGAGACTTGTGAAGGCCGAGATGCTACAGGGAAGTTTTGAGTGAGCCTAGAGCCACAGGGTGCCACTAGGTGTTGGAGGCATAGCCAGAGCAGCCAGAGGCCAATTTCAACAAGGAATAGTAATTTATGAATATTTTGGACATTATAAATCCAATGGAGGGATTCTTAGAGACATTTGGAGACTTCTAGAGCCAAATAAGCCACAGGGAAGTTTTAGGGAGCCCAATGCCACTGAGTGATGGAGGCATAGATTGGGGAGCCATAGCTCGTTCTGAGCAATTGAAAAACTTATTTTGGATGATTGTTATGTGATGGAGATAGTAGAAAAGGTTTTAGGGACATAAGAGGACTTCGAAGAGAGTTTGTGCCACGGAGAATCTCAGGGTGGCTCAAGGACACCGACAGAAGAGGTCAAGCCCAAGGGAACCTAGGTCCATTTCCAAAGATTAAGAAGTCATTCCAGGCATATGATGGTATTATAAACCCATTTGTACAATCCAAACAACCATTGGAGTTGAGAAACAAATTCTAAAATAAATTTACCATCTTAATCCCAAAGAGCCAAGTTAATTGATGAAGGCTCAAGGAGATGTAGCCCAAGACATGAGGGTGAAATCCTTTATTATATTTGCTGTTATGTGTTGTTGGCTAATTTGATTCAATATATGCTTGTTGTACATGCTTTTAATCAACAAAAACAAATGTTTAATTCCTCACACATAAAGCCTTAAAACAGTAAAACACATACACCTGAATCAAGAATTCAATTTCGCACAATCAAGTATAAGCAAGATCTTAATTTTTTTAATTGAGTGGGAGGTGCTTGCATAACATAACAAGTCAGCCACCCATATTAGATCAAGGGATAAAAAATGATCATCACCGTCATTGTTTTAGATGGAAAGAGTGCCTTTTGCTTTTGGAAGGGCAACAAACAGAGACAGGGAATGTAATAAAATTTAGGTAGAAGAATGCTTAGAGGTCTACATAAGGAAGGTGGATCAGGCTAATATCGCAAGGGCTTGCTTACATCAATTACTCACCAATTCTAAAGCTGAGCTAGAACATCTCATCTCTGCTCTTGGTGAAAGATCTTTCACAGGTCGGCCGGAGAAGAAAATAGGTACCTTGAAGGAACAATTAGCTGCGATTGCGCCAGGTTTGGGGATCTAAGGAAGAAAAAGAAGGAGAGGGTCAAGAAATTTATAGATGTTCAAGGGTAGATTCAAATTATCTATGTAGAGATTGTAGGAAAATCGAATGTCAATGACTTATGTGCAACTCCAAAAGTGGATGAGCATGATCTTTCTCTAAAGAAGCTTGACAAATTCCATGTTCAACTTCAAGAGCTTCATAGAGAAAAGAATGATAAAATTCAGAAAGTTTTTACCTATGTTAACACTATGCATGCTCTTTCGGCTGTCATGGGACTAGACTTCTCTAATATTGTTTCTGAAGTTCATCCAAACCTGGATGATTCTGTAGGCAATCAGTAAAAAAACATAAGTAATGATACCCTTGCTAAGTTGGTCGGAACGGTTGAATCTCTAAAAGAAGAGAAGTAACAACGGTTGCAAAAGATCCAAGAACTAGGCACAACATTTATTGAATTGTGGAATCTAATGGATATCACTATGGAGGAGCAGAAACATTTTGATCATGTAACTTGCTACATTTCAGCTTTTGTGGATGAGGTGTCAATGCCAAGAGTGCTTGCTTCTAATATCATTGAACATGCTCAGGTTGAGGTGAATATTGGACCGACTAAAAGCTGGAAAAATGAAGGAGCTTCTGCATAAAAAAAAAATAGAGCTTAAAGAGATATACCATAAGGCTCATATGGAAATAGATACTAACTCTACATAGGAGAAGATAATTGCTATGATTGATTCTGGAACCATTAATTATTCAGATCTTCTAGCAAGCATGGATGATCAGATTTCCAAAGAAAAAGAAGAAGCACTTAGTAGAAAAGAAATAATGGGACAATGAGTGGAAAAAATTACTTCAATGGCATGGAAGCACAAAGGTTTCGTGTGAGGAATCCAGATGTCAGTACATGTTTCCTTATAATCTAAAATAGGAGGGATAATCTCGTGATTTTTTTTTTTAGTTAATAGGTGTTAGGTTAGCTATAAGATTAGTAGGGAGTTTTTAAAATTGTATTAAATAGTTAGGCCTACGAGACTTTTAATAAATATTATAAATTTAGAAAATGTTAAGAGGTTGCAAATTTCAAGGAGAGTCCATCCGGGACTGTTTTTAATTTAATTAATTTAGAAATCTTGGTTAAGATTTTGTTATATTTTCCTAATAGCTAGCAACAACCGGCTTATTGTAAACTCTATATATTTGATTCATTATACTAAACAAGGTGTGGGATTTTGAGGCCAAGACTGCTTCAACTTTGTAAAACTCTTTTTCAAGAAATTCTAATTGAAGTATTTCAACTCTGGCTTTGAAAAAATTTTTGTTTCTTGTATGTTTTTCAAGTATTTTCATAATCTATTTCCGCACATGTCTAGAGTTACATAGAAGAGTTGGGTAGGAATCGATTTAGTTTCAATCTATCTGAAATCCCCTACGAATTTATAATTGTTTAAAGAGATTATTATATCGGAATTTTTGCTTGAGTAAGCTCCTTTTTGAACTGGTTATTGTTTGCCACTTCTATTTTCTCATGGATGTGCTTTGTTTGGCTGTAGAAGATTTCTACACGCATCCAAATCTGCCTGATTTATTAAGTATTCAGTTTGATTCCTTAATTATCAGGAATATCCGTACATTCTTCTTTAAAATTCTTTAAAAATCTAAGTTCTTTTGTCAGGATGGAAGCTAACACTTTGAGAAAGGACTCTACAAGGGAGGGACTTATTCCTGAATAGGGATTGTCATTGATTTCCAACCACCCCTAATTAAAACCATAAATCTTTCCATTGTGCTTCAAAGGCTACTGTTCGGTGAAAATGAACAACATTAAAAAAGGCCTCATAACAACTGAGGGAGACCCCTCTAGTTCGAGGGCCAAATTTAACCTAAAGCTGGTTGAGTTGGTTTCTTGGCGTAGTTTTTGCAGCCAAGGACTGCCTACAGGAAACATGTACAACGATACATATTATAAACTCATGGCAAGTATGGGATGCTTGGGTCATATTTGGGCATGTAATTAAGCATGTAAATTTCAAATATTGTACTACAAGTTTTCAGAGGATGCTGGTCTCAGCTCATCGCTTATGGCTCCAAAGGACAAAGGTGAAGGAGAAGGAAGGGTGACCTGTCAGGACACTTGTGGTGCATACAATGTACACACTAGTTGTAGATTATGTTCATGATTTTGGAGGACCAAAAGATCCTCAATGGCGAGGAGTTATCCAGGTGGCTCAAGACATGTTTAGATTCAGGAGTGGCTTTAGAATAGCTCAAAATTCAAAGTGGTTAGATGGTAGCAAAACTAGAACCAGATTGAAGTGGTCATCGCCCTGATTCCAATGGTGTGAATGACACTCCAATCTGAATTCGTATGAAGGAGATAGGGCTGGTCAAATTTTTAGCCAAAGTGGGCATGTGGGCTATGTTTAAGGATCCTAAAAATTGACTGAGGACTAGGCATGGAACTTGCCTCTCATAAGTGGGAGAAATTGTTGTCTACTTAATTTTCCCAATATCCCTTATTTTCGGCAAAACTGAAAAAGGTCAAATTTGTATTAAAAAATGAAAATTGTTAAAAATGGGGGGTAGGCCGGGCCTGCCGGACATTCCCACCCCACCCCACCAAGCCATAGTCAATAAAATAAATTTTTGGGTGGAGGGGCACCAACCTCGCCACCCTTCCCGACCAAGTGATAAGATATGTGTTTAAAATAGAACCAGGGCTCGAATGACTGGGGACCCCACCCAATGGCCCACAACCTTACCACATATTAATACCGACGATGATCGGGGTCGACGGGGTTGAACCTGCATGACCCACATGGCCCATCTGATACCAAGTGACCCCATAAAAAAACCAACAAATAAATGGTTATCAAACTTTAAATGCTAGCCAAACTGCAAATAAAAAACAAATTCTAACCATTGATTTCAAATGCGCTATTTTAAAAATGTTTGTTAAAAAAATATACCAAGGTGGGGGGTCGGCGGGGTTGGAATCCCTGGCCTCCCTGCCTCAATTCCAATGTCCTAACCAAGAGATGAATGACGTTGCATTGGAACTTCCGCCACAAATTTTTATATAAAATTGCATGTGTCATTCGTGATGAACCCTTAGTTAAATTGAGAGGGGGGTGGATCAGTTTAATACATTCATAGTCTTTTAAAATCTCCTTTAAAACTTATTTACACCTTCATTTCATGATCAACTTAATATATAATGAAACAACAATATTAATATGTGAGCAGCAGGTATTAACTAGATTAAATATAGAACATCAACACATAATCATCATGCACATGGACAACATATATAAGTGGAAACCCATAAGGGAGAAAACCACATCTTATTATTGTTATGATGCAAAGGCAAGCTCCAAATCCCTCTCACCACTAATTTTTTGTAGGCTCCAACCTATAGCAGGCTACTACCTCAAATTCTGCAAGCTACAACTTGTAAGGAAGCTCCAACTCCCATCTATTTTTTGCAGGCTACAAGCCACATGAGGCTCCTACCTCAACTACAACTGGACATCTATTAATATACAACTAGATACGAAAGCACCAACTTCCTCATACTACAATAAAATCATATGCTGATTTACCTGGATATCAGCTCTGTTTTACTCCTTCTTCACTGCTTCCCTTCAGCCTTCAAACCCGCTTCATATCATCTTTAGATGTGCACAAAAACTCTATATTCTCTCTCTCTCTCTCATTCTTCCACTCTCTAACCTCTCCATGCATCTTACAATAACATCATTTATAGAGATCACTTCATGGATGTTTTCATTCTATATGGGAATATGAAGTGAATAGGCATGACTCTTGCCTTCCACCCATTCATTTCCTCACTCAAAATATTCAGGAGTTACAAATATATACAATTATTACAATATCAAATGGTGTTTTACTTTGTCTGGAAGACTTTCCTTTGCATCACAAACAATATAAACCAAATAATACATTTACACTTACATTCAAATATTTCATTCATCCATTTCAACATCTTAGATTTGTTGTGTGTTTTTCGTCTTCTGCTTGTTGTTCCTTTGTCTTTTAGTTTTTGCAGTTATATTCCAACCATGCTGCATGATCGCCTTTTTTCCTGACTCGAGCCTTGTTGTTGCAATGTTCTACACGAGTTTTTGGGTCCTTTTTATTACCAAATAATTTTCTTGCGTGTTTAGCCTTTTATTTTAACCAAACCCACAGATCTATGGGTTATGGCCCACATAACTCTCCTTTCACATGCACAGAATACTGCTTCAGAGTTAAATACAACATTCATACTTTAGCAATCAAACAATGCTAATTTAATCTAGACTACACACAAACCCAATTTTCTTGCATACAAGCGAAACTTCCTGTTGGAGGGTCCCACAATGCCTTGAACCAATCAAAACACATCACATTTCGACAAACTTACCAAACGACCTTAACAACCAGCTTATAATTTCACTGATGCAAAGTTGCGCTGTAATCTCCGCCGTAGATCTTCGCCAGATCTAACGGTCTTGCTATACCTCTTTGTCTTATCGCAATCGCTCGCCCGCAAGTTTAACTCTTATCGATAATGCTAAACCATATAAACTGCGATGTGCACTAGTGGGCAGTGCTAGCATGTGGTTCCTCCCTCATCACATTGCAAACATCTTACCATACCTTGGAACTCTTAACGATAACCTCTAAAAACTGCGATGTGCACTAATGCGCAATGATTACATGTGGTCGCCCCTCATAGCATCGCATCCTTCCATTCTTATCACATCAAAAACTAATTAACATACTTTAGCGCTATCTGCTATCATTTGCGATGTGCGAACTCGCGATTCTTCATCCGTCGTTGATTTGCGCCTAGATCTAACGGTCCTCACCTGATCACACTTCGCATTTTATAAGATTTACTTTGTGGTTACCCTCTATTTCTTGCGATCTGCAATATTGCACAATGCTGACATGTGCCCTTCTCTACTTCGCATTGCATACAATTTAACTTACCTTGTGACAACCTTAACACTATCCGCTAGCATTTGCGATGTGAAAATTCATGATTCACCGTCCACTGTTGATCTTTCACCTTCACTTCTACGATCTAATCCTGATCATCTGATCGCTCCCTTGGAGTTCTTCTAAGAGTTCTCTACCTTAGTCAATTTATTTTTGTTTATACTGTCGCTGCTCTGCAACACCGGTTCCTCCATGCTACTCCTCCTGAGCTTGTTCTGTATTCTTCAACGTGAATCTCTCCTGAGCTTTATTCAGTTTCTAATTGCGTTGATCTCTCCTGAGCTTGTTCTTCTATTCTTTATTCACTCTGACTCGGGATTATTACTCTTGCTGCATGCCTTACCCACTACATTGTTGCACGCCTTACTTACTACTACCTTGTCTACCTTAGCTTGCTTTATTGCCTTTGCTGCCTCTTTTGCCTCTGCTTCTTTGCTGCCTTTTCTCCTTGTATACCTTTGCTTCACGAATTTGCCTTTGCTCCTGGCCTTAACTGCTTTTTCTCTTTTGTTGCCTTCGATTCTAAAGTTGCTCCTCTCTTCTCCTTTTCCTTTGCTGATGGTCTAATGCTTCTCGTTTCCTCTATGCATCTCCTTTGCCTCTCTGTTATGCTTTCTTACTAAATTATTTCCAGATATGTTTCTTTGCCTTATTGTTGCTGCTTCTCTGCTCCTTTTCCTTAATGATAGTTCAGGTGCTGCTCCTTTTGCTCCTTTTCCATCAATGACAATATTTCCAACAGTCTCCCCCTTTGGCATTGATGGAAAAACTTCCTCAAACACTCCAATAATTCCTCCAAGACTTCCTCCCCCTTTCATTTTGAAGAGCCTTTCTTCTCTTGCTTGCCTTTCCTCCCCCTTTGACATCAATGGAAAAGGCTTGCACATTTCCCAGTGTAGTTTCTATCCTTGCATTACTTCTCTCTGAGTTGTGTATAGGCCTTCTTCTTCTAACTTTATACTTTGCTGCTCCAGGCTGGTGTATAAAATTTATTGGGATAACACTTTGAAAATTATTGAGATTTCATGAACGAAGGGAATGTCACCATAGAATTTTCAGTACTTATATCCCTTACTACTTGATAGAGGTGATATTTTCTAGAATTTTGATGTACTTATGTCATAATACTCTGATCTTGAGGACCTGCACCCTACCATACTCAGTAGATATTTACCCGCTTCATAGCCCTAGCTCTTTTGTGAAAACTTTTATGCACTTCTCTCCCTCTAGAATGATGATTTCTTGTCTGATATTGACTATCACTTGTCTACTACACTGTTTCTATTCCTTATATTGCAACCTTTGCTAGTGTATTTCTATCATCATTTTTTGTTTTCTTGTTTGTTTTATAATCATATCAGAGAGTATTATCTGCATACGCTACCCCTAGTTTGTCTCTTAGATATTCAAATGGATCTCTAGAAAGAGGTTTTGTGAATATGTCTACTGTTTGTTCCTTTGTGGTACATAATCCATCTTTTCTATTTTCTCTGCTACTTGTTCTCTGAGGAAGTGGTACTTTATTGGGATGTGCTTGGTTTTCGAATGAAGTACTAGATTTTTTGATATACTTATTGCACTTGTGTTGTCACATTTGATAGAAATAGGTTCAATGATGCTTACCTTCATGTCTTGGAGAGTTTCTTTCATCCACATTACTTGAGTGCAACAAGCTGATGCTACTATGTATTCCGCTTCTGTTGTATATAGATAAGGCAGATGTTTGCTTCTTTCTTAACCATGCCACCAGACTTTCTCCTAAATAAAATGTGCCTCCACTTGTGATTTTCCTATCATCCACACAGCTGGCCCAATTTGCATTTGTATATGCTGTCAATGTGAAGTCTTTTTCTTTCGGATACCATAGGCCATAATGTGCAGTTCCTTGCAAGTATCTAAATATCCTCTTGATTGCTAGTAAATGATTTTTTTTGGTGCTGCTTGATATCTTTCCACAAGACCTACTACCAACCTAATGTCTGGTCTAGAGGCAGTTAGGTATAGTAGAATTCCTATCATAGATCTGTAGAGTCTTTTATCTACATCTACAGATCCATCATCAACACATAACTTGCATCCAGTGATCATGGGAGTTGACACAGATTTGAAAATTTCCATTTGGAATCTTTTTAACATATCTCTTAAGTATTTTTCTTGTGAAATGAATATGCCTTTTTTCTTTTGTAGAATTTGAAGTCCTAGGTAGAAGGTAATCTCTCCAATCATAGACATCTCAAATTATGACTTCATCTCTTCTGCAAATCCTTTTACTAACTCATCCTTGTTGCTACCAAACATGATTTCATCTACATAGACTACTACAATTAAGAGTTAATTTTCATCAGCCTTTATATATAGATTTCTATATACTCCTCCCTTCTTGAAACCTTGTTTTTGAAAGTACTTGTCCTGCATAAAATACCATGCACGTGGTGCTTGTTTGAGACCATATAGGGCTTTCTTTAATTTGCACACATAGTCATGTTTATCTGCTAAGGAAAATCCTTCAGGTTGTTCCATGTAGACTTCTTCCTCTAGATATCCATTTAGGAAGGCAGACTTTACATCCATTTGATATACCTTGAAATCATGATTGCATGCAAAGGGAAAAAACATTCTAATTGCTTCCATTCTTGCTATAGGGGAAAAAGTTTTAGCATAGTCAAGTCCTTCAATTTGAGGGTATCCCTTGCATACAAGCCTAAATTTATTTCCGATTACATAACCTTGTTCATTAATCTTGTTCTTAAATATCCACTTTGTGCCAATGACATTTTTCCTAGCAGGTCTTGGCATTAACTCCCAGGTCTTGTTCTTTTCAATTTGGTATAATTCTTCATTCATAGAATCTACCCAATTTTTGTCTTTGCTGGTTTCATCAAAATTATTTGGTTCTATTTGTGATAGCATGGCTAGGTACAATTCCTCGGTCTGCTCAACTAGTTGTCTTCTAGTTTGGACTCCTGCACTCTTGTCTCCAATGATTTGATCTTCAGGATGGTTCTTCTGAGTGTGTCTCGAGGGTCCATTTGAGTTTATTTCTGTATCTTCTGTTGTCTTACTTTGTTCTTCATTTTCTTGTTTCTCATCTTTATGATCATCTAGAGGATCAGAGTAGTTTGTGCTTCTGGTTCTATCTGGTAGATCTTCGTCGAATCTCACATCAATGCTTTCCACAATTTTATGAATTATTTTATTGTAGCACCTATATCCCTTAATCTTGGATGCATATCCCAAAAATATTCCTTCATTAGCTCTTACATCATACTTCCCCAAATTTTCATCATTATTATTTGACACCTTGTAATGTAATGTCTAAATTTATTTAAGGAATGAAAAAAACACAAGACCTCTTTTTCAAGAACTGTATAATTAAGTTAAACCTTGGAAAATTTATTACTAATGAAATATATAGCATATGGAAACTGACCTTCCAATTGTCCCAAAGCTTCCCCTACTGAATTTTCTTATGCATCTGTGTGAATATGGAAAGGAAAGGCCCAATTCCCCCCCCCTGAGAACTGGTGTAGTTGTCAACTTTTCCTTGAGCTCTTCAAATGCCTTTTGAAAATGATATTTCCAAAAAATTCTGAGTCTTTTGTTAGTAAACCAAACAAAGGTGAAGCAATTTTATTGAAATATTTGATAAATATCCCATAGTATCCAGCTAGTCCTAGGAAGTTCCTAACATCCTTTTTTTATGCGGAACATGAACCCTTATGATAATGGAAATATTATTAGGGTCAACCTAGATCCCTTCCTTAGAGGGGAACTGGCCTAGAAAAATTACTACATTCAATAAAAATTAACACTTTTATGGACTTAAATATAGGTTCATCTCAATGCAGGTTTCAAAAATTTACACAAGTTATAGAGGGTTTCCTCGAAAGCATCTCCATAAGGTGTGAAGTTATCCATGTAAATTTCAATTGAGTCATGCATAAGATCAACAAAAATACTCAATACTTCCCTCTTGAAGGTGGCAGGGGCATTACAAAAGCTGAATGGAAGGACCCTATAGGAAAATGACCCCCATAAAAATGTGAAGGTAGTCTTATAATGGTCTTAAAGACTAATTTGGATCTAATTGTACATGATGAAACCATACAGAAATGAAAATAAATTTTCTTGTAGGAGAATAAAAAACTTAGTTAATAAAAGGTAAAGGAAAATGATATTTCTTGGTAGCCTTATTGAGCTCCATGTAATCAATAAAAATCCTCCATTTCCCATTCTTTTTGCGTACAATAACTAAAGGTGATACCCATTCACTGTCCGAATTAGGGTAAATGAATCGCACATCTAACAATTTCTGCAATTCCTCTTTTAAAATGTCATTGAGTGCAAGGTTAATCCTTCTTTGAGGGTGGATAATAATTTTTTGGCCTTCTGTGATGTATATATGGTGTGTACAGACCAGGGGTGCACCCCTTTCATTTCTTTGTAATCCCGAGCGAATACATCAAAGTGCTGCCTTAAATAGTGAAAAATTATTCCTCTTGTTCTGTTGAAAGGAAATGGTTGATTTTCAGAGTTCTAGAGGGGTTGATTTCTACAATATTGGAATGGTATTGGTCAGAACCAACAATTATTAATTCTGTCGATGGGCTGTCTTCATGCTTTCCTACAACTTCCTCTTTTATTCCATCAATTTTCATGGCAACATGATACTTGTTTTGCAGAAAACTATCAATTAGATTATCTTCATCAATCTGCATGCTTCCAATAATGAATTTTAGTTTAAAAATAGGGTAGGGTTATGATTGATAGAATTATTCCTCTTCTTCCTCTTCTACCCATATGGGAAAATAATACTCAACAAGGAGTTGATCAGGGGGGTATAGCACAATATTTTTTGTGAGTTTCCCATTCTTTATTGTCATGTTCCCATCTCTACAACTGATATATGAATTAAAAATAGCTAACCAAGGCCTCCATAGGATGAGATAAAATCCATTGAAATTGGTATTGGGTTGTAGTACAATGAAATCAATGGGGTACTCCCAGGAATTGATGGAAACCATGATATCTTCAATGAAACCCTTAAGTGATACTGTGGATTTTTTTGCATGTTGTATCATTTTTGTGGTTTCCCTTAGGGTTTTGTGGTAGTTTTTTTGTCACAATATTGTACCAAAAGACACCTATTTATCAATAGGTTTCTTCTTGAAAATATTACAGAGAATATTATGGTGTTGTTAATGGACAGACTGAAAACAATGTAAGTCAAAACTCACAATTTAAGTTACAAGACAATAATAACATGAAATCGAAACAGAAAATCCCAAGACAATAATGCTCAAATGGAGCAAACAAACCAATAAAATAATGGATAAAACTCCCTTTACTTATTGCTGGTAGTAAGAATAATATAATTCTAACACACATGCAATTATTCATTTGAGCTATGGAGCTCAAATAATCTCAGCAAGGGGGTCCCTTTCATTGGTTTGCTTGCAAGCTTCTCCTCCCTCTCTCAAAAGGAACGTGACAACTCTCCAATCGTGGAGTTCGATACTTCACTAAGATGTTGGATGGCTAACATGATAATTCCTTCAATCATCTTGCTTCAACACTTGAAAGATGGTGTTGCTATGGTATCAATTTTGTAATATTCCAAAATTAGCATGCAACTAATTGGAATATTAATTTTTGTTTTTATCACCTAGCAGCTTAATAAATGGGTAAGAAAGCCCATGCATATTAAAAATATGAATATAATCCCTCATAATATGAGAGGGGATAGTCATAAGAGCTGTATTTCACAACCTCATGTGTGAACAGGGTCATTTGCATGTGGACAAGGTCAAGTTTGACCAAGTCAACAACGCTGGGGTAGGAGGTGGAGAACACTTTGAGAGAAAAAGCAGTATGAATGGGAGGAGGTTTATTTGGTGAAGGAAACCCTAATGAGTGGGCCCCATGGTGAGAGGGCTTTCACTTGTTTGAAAGGAGGGCAAGGCAACCATTGTTATGCATGTTATTGATTATTGATTTCTTGGTCTGTTTAGACTTTGTGCATTCTCTTGTTGTTTAGCAGAGTTGCAGTGCTGCTTAGCACAAGGAATTACTATTTATGAATTCCTTCTCCTTCCTTGAAAGGCCTCTTGGAGGAGTATTTATCTTCAATTCTCCACATTCAGGCTTCAGGCCAAGCATCCTCCTTCAGCTACAACGCAATTTCTATTTAGAGCTGGGTTATGTTGCAGGGTGCTGCAGTGGAGGTTACTGAACACCACTTCCAGAGCTTATTTTTCAGAGGAGGAACCCTTCTTTCCTTTGGAGGATCAATGAGGAAGATTCTGGGCTGATTTCATCATCTTTGGCATCAGTCCAACCATTTTCCATCATCTACAACGTAGTCCCTCTCCTTGACTGTGTTATTTTCAGAGAGCATCTGCAGTGAGGGTTGCAGTGTTTGTTTGGAGGGAGAGATCTTCAGTGTTAGGATCAACCTTTCACTTGGAGGATCCATTGGAGGAGTTTTTTTCATCTTGTGCATTATATACATCCATATCCATCTAGTTCTTGAGTTACAACTGCTACTCAGCCCTGCAACTCCGAAATTTTTTATTTTTGCATATTTCAGCCAATCCTTCCAGGATTGTCTAGAAATAGGGTTTGAGAGCCTAGATCTTCTCTCCCATAATTGTATCAGCAATATATATGCAGATATATGTTGTTTTTTATTTCCTGTAGCAATTCTTTATCTATGAATTCACAGTTTTGATCCATAGGCATTTTTCTATGTAGTGGCATTTCAATTTTGACATATGTATTCATGGGAGGTTTGTTTTCCTTGATCAGTTGATGTGTATTGCACTTATTTGCTGCTGATATATATAATAAAATGGCTTTATGGTTTCCATACATCTTGGTATGATATTATCGCTGCTACTCCATGTTTATGTTCATATATTGTTGGATCTCCAACTTTGGAACATTATAAGATGTTCCCATTGTTGTAGAATTTCCCTATTTTGGGATATTACAGTGGTATCAAAGCATAATCTTGGCTCAGCCTATGGAACTCAGCCAATATGCTATCAAGAGAAGAGAAGATGAAGACTCCATTATTTGGAGGAAAGAAGGAGGAGTGGCTCTCAAAGCTTCTTCCTAAATCTGTATAGAGCATTCAAGGAGATCTCAAGAAGATCAGAAGGGAGATGTGCATAGAATCTCCAAGAGTGTTTGAATCTGAATCAAACTATAGATTTTCATATGATGAGTGTGAGCATGCAGCCACACATCATGATACACAATGTATTCACATGCCCAGAATTTCCATAAGATAGATGGAAGAATAAGGAATGGCTAGGAGGGAAACTCTTAGTCACTTTTTGCAAGAGTATAAATCTCAAACTCAGAAGTTTAGAGATCATATTACTTTTCCAGAGTTTTGCAAGATCAAGGTGAAGAGAAGAAATCAACAAAATGGGGGTAGATTCCTTCTAGCTACTTTTTATGGATAACCTACATGTTCAGCCAGAGCTTGGGTGGAGGAGCTAAACTCCTATTTGCAGCAACATCACATTTTTGAAGATGAGGCCATCAAAGTTGCAGCGCTGCATTTTGGAGGTAAGGCCTATGCATGGTGGATATTTGAGCCTTTTTCTTTGAAGAATGCAAATGCTTCTTCTTATGCTAGGTTCAGTAAGACATTGGTGAAAATATTTGATGGAAAAGTTTATGAAACACATGTTGTGGAACCAAACAAACCTAAGCAAAAAAAAACCTTGCATGTGATGGAGGAAACTACAAACTCAGATCCACTTCAGAAAACCATGGAGGAGGCTGAAATATTGCATCATACCTTGCTAGAGGCAAGATCTCTATCTCATATTCCTGAACAAGGAGGCATGGAGATCTCTTTTTCAAAAGAGGATCCAATTCTTGGGAGGTTGCCCCTACATGTTGATGAGGAGGAGGGCAACAACGCTGATGGTTATAGATTTGATGTAGCACCTCATGCAGAGATAGATGGAGCACATGCTCCAACTAGAGGGGTTCTTGTATCATTACAAAGAATTCCCTAGGATCTCACTTGTGGAGATCAAGGCACAACTCATGTTTTACCTGTGCCATTGATGCTAGGGTGTGAAACTATGGAGTTAAAAGGAGGAGATAGGGAAGATGACCAACATCATATGATAAGGATCACACACACTTGTCTATTTCATGAGGTTGATGCACCTAAGGAGGAGACTGGATTGTGCAGTGAGATCAGGGAAAAATCTGTCCATTCACATATATAGTCTACTCTTGATGATGATGTCTCATTGCATGGAGACATTTCACCAAGGAGACCACCATATCAGTAGATGATGAGAGATGCTTCACATTTTGAGGCACCATTCATTGATTTCAGAGGAGTGGAGACCTTGGGAGGTCATTGTACAACACTGAAAGTTTGGGATAGACTCAAGGAGGAGAGAGGCATTCTCTCAACATCATATTTACCCACTTTCATTTCAGATTCTGCGCTGTGGCAGAAGCAGCAGGGGGAGGATAGCAACCTTCCAACTTGCATCTTTGGCATGGGAGATGTAAAAGGGGAGGATAACCATATGACATATGCTCTTTATGAGAGATCATCATCGCTGTCACTATGGAAGATAGATCCATATTGGAACTCCCAGTTGTTGGTGGAGTATTCCAAGGATCTTTTCACTTATATGATATTGGATGATCAACTACATGAGGAGGGATATTCAGTTAGAGATGGGGTCATCTACTACCATGGTAGGATATTATTATCTGGAGCTTCCAAGATCAAGGAGAAGTTGCTACAAGCAGTTCATGGAGATTTCCTTTGTAGCCACACCTATTCTATGAGAGCATACCACACCATCATGGAGGGGTATTTTTGGGAAGGCTTTGAGGAGGAGGTATATCAACATTTGAGGAGATGCATGGATCATGTAGAGATGGAGGAGATACATAACTCTTTGGAAGAGTTACCACAACCACCTCTTTTCTCTTTGAGGATGAGAGGGGACTCATCTATGAGACACTCCATTTGTATGAGAAAAGTATATGGTAAGGATATTGTTTGGTTGTATAATGATTTATATAATGAATATGTGCATTCCTTAACCATATATGAGCAGGGATTTGCTAAAAGGAGGAGAATTCTTCCTTCTAGACCTCATGGTTTACTTGAGGCCATGAGCATTATTGATGACCACTCCCTAGGAGGACTTGGGGAGGAGATTTTTTATGGAGAACATACTTTGCACCAAACATCATACACTTTCTCCAAACATATGAGGAGAGTGGGATAGCAAGCAAGTGGTTGAGAAACCACACTTTTTGTCACTCTCTTTTGCAGTTGAGGGTCAAACTGCGTTGGTTACATTTGAGGAACCATTTTCCTTCTCCCTTGCTACATATGGTAGCAAGTATGGTTCTCATTATGGTTCCTTATGTTGTTGTTGTTCTTGTTTTTATTGGGAGCATGATTGGGGGAATGGCACATTGGTTGGATGTGTCCCTTGGGGGAGATATTTCCCACATTGTTTGCATTGCATGTTCTAATGGGAGCATGAGGAGTAGTATGGCCACCATCGCCAAATTTTATTTCTTTTATGAGGTGAGCCATGGGATTGATTGAATGCCATATGATGGTGACTTCCAACGCATCACATATGAGATGATTTGGGCCAGCATGTTTCATAACGTTGGAGGAGAGATCCTTGGAGGTCTAGTCTTCATCTTGCCACTTGAGGGCAATATTATTGCAGCTCAAAATCAACATGTACTCTACACTTATCCTAAGTGGAGAGGATGAAATCGTGGGCTAGGCTACTTTTTATACCAAGATCAGATTTTCAGCCCACCTACATTGCATGAGCCAAAGATGGAGGAGGATTTTCAGGAGTTGCCATGTTGGGAGGTAACTCATTTTGTATGGATGATTTCTTGGGGATGGATGATCCACATGGGAATTATGATTCCCAATGCATTTCAGATCCCATGCCTCAATGGGACCTCTAGACATCACCTTATTTCCTTCTTGAGTACTCTACTGGTTCATGATGATAGCTATTTAGCTAACTTACATGCTTGGGAGGGGCAATATGGAGATTTATTGATGAGACATCATCTCATTCTTTGGAGGAGCATATCACATGTAGATGCTACAGCAGGAGGAGGGGAAACTTCTCAGTTCTATCCTTGCAGTTTCTTGGGGACAAACAACATTTGGGAGGGGAGGATTGTAATATTCCAAAATTAGCATGCAACTAATTGGAATATTGATTTTTGTTTTTATCACCTAACAGCTTAATAAATGGGTAAGAAATCCCATGCATATTAAAAATATGAATAAAATCCCTCATAATATGAGAGGGGATAGTCATAAGAGTTGGATTTCACACCCTCACGTGTGAACAGGGTCATTTGCATGTGGACAAGGTCAAGTTTGATCAAGTCAACAATGTTGGGATAGGAGGTGGAGAACACTTTGAGAGACAGTGCAGTATGAATGGGAGGGGGTTTCTTTGGTGAAGGAAACCATAATGAGTGGGACCCATGGTGAGAGGGCTTTCACTTGTTTAAAATGAGGGCAAGTCAGCCATTGTTATGCATGTTATTGATTTCTTGGTCTGTTTAGACTTTGTGCATTCTTCTGCTGTTTAACAGAGTTGTAGTGCTGCTTAGCACAAGGAATTACTGTTTAGGAATTCCTTCTCCTTCCTTGAGAGGTGTCTTGGAGGAGTATTTCTCTTCATTTCTCCACATTCAAGCTTCAGGCTAAGCATCCTCCTTCACCTACAGCGTACTTTCTGTTTAAAGCTGGGTTGTGTTGCAGGGTGTTGCAGTGGAGGTTACTGGACACCACTTCCGGAGCTTATTTTTCAAAGGAGGAAGCCTTATTTCCTTTGGAGGATCAGTGAGGAAGCTTCTGGGCTGATTTCATCATCTTTGGAATCAGGCCAACCATTTTCCATCATCTACAATGTAGTCCCTCTCCTTGATTGTGTTATTTTCAGAGAGCATCTGCAGTGAGGGTTGCAGTGTTTGTTTGGAGGGAGAGATATTTAGTGTTAGGATCAAAATTTCACTTGGAAGATCCATTGGAGGAGGTTTTTTCAGTTTATGCATCATCTATAGCCATCTCCATCCAGTTATTGAGTTGCAGCTGCTACTCAACCTTGCAACTTTGGCATTTTGTATTTTTGCATATTTCAGCCAATCCTTCAAGGATTGCTTAGAAACAGTGTTTGGGAGCTTAGATCTTCTCTCCCATGATTGTATTAACCATATATATGTAGATATATGTTGTTTTTTATTTCCTGTAGCAATGCTTTACCTATGAATTCACAGTTTTGATCCATAGACATTCTGCTATGTAGCGGCATTTCATTTTTGACATATGTATTCATGGGAGGCTTGTTTGCCTTGATCAGTTGATGTATATTGCACTTATTTGCTGCTGATATATATAATAAAATGGCTTTATGGTTTCCATATATATTGGTATGATATTATCACTGCTACTCCATGTTTATGTTCATATATTTCTGGATCTCCAACTTTGGAACATTATAAGATGTTCCCATTGTTGTAGAATTTCCCTATTTTGGGATATTACAAATTTGGCCAACATAAAAATGTGTCTTATTTTTCTCTTCCCATGGCCAGTTTATATAGAAATTTTTGAACTTCCCTTCCCTCTCTTGGCCTAAGATTGATAGTGACTCAAGAGCAATACACGAGATTCCTTTGAGGTTTGCATAAATTCAATTGTCCTTGACTGTAACTAACAAAGAATCATCTTCATGAAGTGTGGGAAGTGGTCTCGGATGGTGAATTTTCACCATCCCCAAGACTACGTGGCTATCAAAGGATAAAGTGTGTTGTACACAAAAATTATTTACTGCTGGTGCATTGTCTGCCGAATTTTGACTGAACCTTAGGAATTAATTAAATTTTTGTGCTTCAGAATGTATTTCTGCTGGAAAATATTTATTTGTACTATTTTCTTTACATTTTATAATGTTTTTTTCTTGTATGATTTTCTGGTGTTAACAGTTTCCCCTTGATGTATGAGGTCTAGGAGGAAATGTATAACCAAAATACATTACATATTATTTTCTGGGTGACCCTTTTGAGAGAGAGAGAGAGTAAATTTTTGTGGAGATAAGTAGGGGAACCCCTTGTCTGGAGTAAAAAAGTAACCATGCTCTATAGGAAACCTGTAAGTGGTAAAATAAAAATGTTTCTACAAGGCGGGCATGTCCCATGATCGTGATGATGACTAGTTAATATAATGTGAAAAATATTGGTTTTGTCAAGTCACATTGTGGTAGGTGACCTATTGTTGGTTGATGATGATGGTTGTTGTCGCCCTCAAGGGAATTTTTATCTTTGATAAAAAAGGTTGAATGTGGCACCCACATGCATTGTCTGAATATATCACTTCTAGATGAAGTTATAAATATATGCATGGATATTTGACTTCTGGGAGCCTTCCTGTTTATAATAATTTAAGAATTTCTGAAAGAGATGCTTACTGATACACAGGTCTTTGACTATTTTTGACAGAGTGCAATGGTTATGAATTACCACTATTTTTGACAGAGTGCAATGGTTATGAATTACCATACCACCTTGACATGAAAACTGGTGCTGATATCAAATGTCAGGGGGAATGATGACATCAATGGGTGATGTGAATTCCCATTGTGCCATCCAAGGATGGCCCTATGGTGGCAGGGACCTATCCAAGGTACTACCTCCTTCCTGAAAAGTGTTTGTTGAAGTTGACAAGAAGGAAGCATCAACCATTTGAAACAATTACTGATACAAGGGATGAGGGTTTCTGGTGAAGCAAGGCATAATGTGATGAGCTAATAAGACATGATGAAGAGAAGTGGCTAAAACGAATGGTGATGGTTAATTGGCCTGAGATCATAGTTGTTAATGTGAGTGGAAGTAGTTAAAACAACTTCTGATGAGGGTATCCCTGGGGTCGGTAGGACATCTAGGTTGGGTGTATGTTTTCTATGACTGATATGATTGGGTGTGGTAAAGAATGCGCAGCTCTGACCAAGGGTGAGTAGGGAATGCTACTAGGTATGAAATGTAAAAATATGGGTCGAAGTCTTTCTCATAAAAAATCTTTGTACACTTGCCAAAAGAATGTGAAAGTGGTTTTGGGTGTACAAGCACAGAGACTGGTACCCCATTAACATGTGTGATCTTGAATGATGATGAAAGTAGGGTATTTTTCTGAGGGTGGGGACCCCATTGGTTGGTATCACTGGAAGGGTGATGTCGCGGATGAAATGAAACATATGGGCTATGCTTATGAGGGTGTGGTAGGCCAAATGTTAAACACAATGATGTGTTTTTTGCTGATTTGTTGTAGAAAATGATGGCCCAGGAATTGGGTTTCTATATGTGATGAGTAAAATAGAATGATTTTGATAATCAATGCCTAGGAATGAGATGTTTCCCAGATTGAAGTTGGTGGCCATGGCTCCAAATAGTGACTTATGATCTAAGAAATTGATACGTGCCATGGAACGTGTGGCTCTACTGAATTCTAAGGGTGTTTATCATTTGCAATGTGATTTTATGATAAACATGGTCAGGTGAATGAATCCTAAGGTTTATTATTCTAGAGAAATGATGTTAGGATATGAAAAGCTTTGGAGGAAAGCATATCATGCTAAGGATAGGATGGTACTTGATTTTGTATTTTTACTGCCTTGGAGATACTGTGATTTGGTGCACCTGCAACATCTATGGCCAATAACCCAAGTAAAGGTGTCTTTTTCATACAAATATTTTGAAATAAGATGAATTAAAAAAAAAAAAAGAGGGCATACCTGAGATGTAGTATGGAGGAGGCGATGCACCTGAAAATGATTTTTTCTGAAAACTGGAACAAGGAGATCCAGATTGAAGATGATGAAGCATTGATCATTATGCCTCTTATGGTTTTACGATTGAATACCATGAGCTCAAGTTATGGGATCCTAAAAATGGTGAAAAGGGAAATATATAGGTTGATGGCACTATTTCAGCTTATTTGTGTTTTCCAAGATTTAGAGGTCTGAGGCTAAGATCATAGCATTTCTTACTGTTGCGGTCATCTAGAGCACCAGGTATTCATGCCGAGAGTGTCAGCTAGGAGCTAGAACCTCATTCTTCTTAATTTTGTCATTTTCATGCTAGGTGGGCCGTACAGGGGTACCCTATATGAACTTTATATCTTGGTTTAATGCGGACAGTGTAGGCGACTCTATGGGAGTTGTGTTGTCGCCATGTGAAGAAATGATCTTTGGGTGGCGACCCCACTTATTTGGTTATTTGGGACGCGTTGTCCTCTGCGTCTGTGTGAGACATAGATGTGGGGACATCACGTCTGAGTAGACAACATCTGTGTCAATCAATGATGGTGATCAACGCAGATGTGAGAGTCATAGGTGTGGAGAGCGTGCATGAGTTTGTCTCATAGGCGTGTTGTTTGTGCGCATATGTCTTTAGAAAGCATGTAGTCTTGAAAGTTATGGTTTTTTGAATGTTTTGGGAGTCCAAAACTAATTTTTTGGTGTTCCTTGGTGGCAGGATGCTTTGGAGGGATAGGGATTGGCCTGCCCTCCACACCCAGGTGGCTCGTGATCCGCGCACACACCAGTGTCGGGCTGGGTGGGGGTTACTAAAATTTCTTAAGAACCCTATTCTAAGGTCTCATGACTGATTCTTGTGATACCTAATTCAATGTTGGGACCATCAGAGGTGCATCATGGTAGTGCATCAGGTTGAGCTTTGGGTGACAGCTCAGACAGATATATACTTTGTGACTGGTCTCTTTCCTCACGGGGAGGTGTTTCCCTATCCATTGCCTTCAGGGGCAGTGAACATTCATGAGTGGGCAGAGGAGGCTGGTCACTACAGGTGTAATGCTATTTTTTGGGGGTGCGTTCTGGTGTCCTGTGTTACATACTTGGTAGAGCATTCAACTTTGTCAATGATTTTCTACCTTGTGGGGTCATCTTAGCCACACAGGGTATCAGGGCCTCATATAGTAGTCTTGCAACAAATCCAGGTGGGGAACTTATTTTATTGGGCTTGATTGGTGTAATTTGGTATGGTTAGTTAGATGGACAAGGTGCAGTAGGGTAAGGCTTCAAATTTCTGCTATGCCAAAATTGTATGCTATATCATGTATGAGTGGGTCACTATGTTAAATTTTTTTATTATAGTGCCCCTCGACCCTCCAAGATATCCTCAGAATCGTAGGTGGGTTCCTGTCATGCCCCGTTAGGGTGGGGGGGAGGCTGGAAGGTACTAGGATGATACTATAGAGGAGTGGTTCGAGTCGAAATGTCAGCTATTTCTAGAGTTCCCAAAAGCTGGGGTGGATTTTTGGGGTGATTCCTCCCGATTATGCTTCAGGGTCAGCAGTTATGATATTTATGTTTTATGCATTTTGAGTATTACTTTCATTTATTTATGGATATGTTTTTATGGTGACACTGATATCATACTTGCTTTACTTTGCAAATGCAGGGTGAACGGGTAGTCCCTTAGCCTTCTTAGTTGACCATTCTCCTATGAGGAGGGGTGCGCCATGGGTGGACTAGGCTCAACAGGGGGCTCAAAAAATCAATACAGGTGTCCCTTCAAGGGAGGGTAATATTAGTGCTACTACTAGGGGATATGCATCGCTACTTGCATGCGTTGAGGTTGTTAATGGTCGTGCAATGGCTTTTGAGGATCGAGATGTAGATGTTGAGGCTCATGGTGAGGCTCTAGGTGCTCAGCTACGTGACTTTGGTGATTCCTGGAGTAGGTTGGAGAGCCTTAATCAAGGTATGCCTACCAAGGGATTTGATGACGTAGTTGATATTTGGTGGGAGACAACTATGTCCCGTGAGAGGGCTCATTGCTCGACATTGCGCTGGGTAACACTTGCTGCGACTGCTGCTGCTCCTATTATCGCTTTGGGTGAAAATGGTGGTCCACAGGACCTAGTTGGAGGGGTTGAGCCCTAGATTCTTGTTATGTATGTACAAGGGAAAAAACCCATTATGAGGATGATTCCCTGACTTTTTGATGACATGCATTTTTTCCTGGTGGAGGGCCAGTGGAATGTTTTTTTATACTGGGACACATATATTTTTGTTGTATATATGCAAGATGTATTTTGATGACTTTGATGATGTGTCTGTGGCTATTTTTATAATATTTATTATGGATGCTATGCTTATGATGGATTCACTATGTATGATGTTTTATTTCTCATGGTTTATGGTATATATATGATGCATTATAGTCTAGGATATGGTTAGATATGCAATCAGCTACATGATATTGATTTCTTAGTATATGTGTAAACGTAACATGATAAAAAATACGGGCTAATATTTGTGCATGCAAGTACTTCCTAAAGAGGTATGAATCCCGAAATTGAAAGGTTTGATTTAACTGTGATACCAATAAATGGGAATCAAGGAAGACATGTAAATGCCTGATGCCTTGGAGGGAGGTGTCGCTTAATAGTCCTATGAAAATGTCATATTCTGCTTGATTGTTTGTGGCTGACCTGATACATACTCATTTGGCGAGGTATGGTGATCGGTCAGAAGAATATATGGCCCAGGTGACAACATTAACTAAATTTTGTGACCATCAAGAGGCTCCATCAACGAATCCAAAATATTATATATGCGGACAACCTATCTGTGACACAAGAGTGTGATTTTCAGAATAAGCTCATGATGATTTGTGATCATCATTAAAAAATTCATGGTGCATACATATTTATTCGAGGGTATTGAGGCCTTCCTTCTTATGGGTGAATTTTTTTGAGGTGGAGCCCATTGACAGGGTTATTTAGGCATGTCCCATCAGATTTTGATAAAATGTATTCTCCTTTAAGGAGACAATGTTTGACGATATAATAACCCTTCCATAATGTTTCAAATTTCCCAGGTCCTAAGGCTTATTTTGCAACATCACAATGTAGGTCTAGTTCCCCCTCGGTAAATGAGTGTGAGGTGATATTGTGATCGAACGATGATTTCACCCTTTTCTTATGGCCTTTGTTATGTTGGAGGGCCTCTCGTCAGATTTTTTCGATGAGTTCTATATACACCAACTGTTGGAGTGGGGTCCCCTAACTGCAATTTTGGTACAATTTTGTAATATTTTGTAATAGTTTAGTCTAGTGCAGGGGCTTTGGGGTGAGTCAAAGACCCCAATGAATTGTAATGGGTTGTAGGGTAGACTAAGAGTCCGCAAACCATGGTTTTCAGACCATAGAGTAGCGTAGGCTAATATGATATAAATAGATGGATATGTTGAGTCTAGAAGTAATTTTGAGTCTAATTAAGCTTGGATACAAATTTTAGAGATCTGTTGCGTGGAATATCTGGGTAAGGGCTCCTACTGGTTGTGTGCGTAGGCTGGTAAATAGAGTCTGTAAGTTAGATCTAAATATGAATGAATGAGAAGACTATTTTGTGATATATAAGGTTTCTGTGTTATTATTATTGGCTGCGCTTTATGTTATTTCTGAGATTATATCTACTCGCAAAATATTGGTGATTTATTGATGCACACGTGGATGTGATACTATAATAAGGAATGAATGCATAGATCTAGTTATGATTAGTCACCTTGCTTATGTTAACATGTTATCTGATGGTTTATGAGCTTTGATTAAGTTATTCCATCGATATACTCTTAAGGGTTTATGTGTTAGGGCTTCTCCAGCGTAGGTCTATTATATCTAAAAGGACCCACTTTAATTAACTTTCTCTCTCTTAGGGTGCAAAAAACTGGTTCCAACACCCTTCCATACTATTCTAGGTGAGATCTTGACCTCCACAAGCAAACCATTAACAAAAGGGCCAGTAATACATGGGTTTGTTGGTAAACCGTAAATTCAAACTTGGGTCAAGACCCCTCAAACCAACAAATGGTTCCATTGCCGGGACTAGGAGCATTTTGAGAGAGAGATCAGGTAATACCACAGGGTCATTGGGAGCCATTGAAGCCTGAAATTGAGGACTAGTTTGAAAAACAAATTCAGGAGTTTTCCCTAAAAGAGAATAGAAGTAAGAAGTTGTCTGTCAAAGAGTGGAAGAACAAGTACATTTTTACAGAGGTACACGAATTTTTCTTTGTAATCTTCACACACGAGCTACAGGAGTGGCTGGTGAGATTGGTGGAGTTTCAAACCTATTGGAAGGAAGATCAGGTCATGTAGTGGACCCCTGAGTTGATCCAACAGTTGTAGAAGGTTGATAACAAGATCACCTAGACTGTAGATCACTGGGTTGATAGTTTTTTGGGAGGATTTGTTACTAAATTTGCAATCGATCAGTTTGTATCCTATTCTAAAGCATAGCGAAGGTTTTTCAAAGGATTTAGAGGTAAGTTCTTACAAGCATTTATGCTACTGATTAAGATGCTATTGTGTGAAAAGGGTTTCCTATGCAGCCACACCAAGTGAAAGACCTATGACTAGAGTGGAAGCATGACACAAAGCGGTAAATACTACTAAGTTAATCAAGAAGAGGATAGATCAATATACAATCCTCTAAGGGATCCCCTTGATCTAAAAAGAAGCAGTGTTGTGCACACAGATACTAGTCCCCCAGCTATGCCACCGTTGAACTTGTGCAAGAGTAAGAATTCTCCTATCCCACCTCCACCACCACCTACAAACGATATGGCTGCACACATGAAGTTACCCACCTTTAAGGGTGTGGGGGATGAGGATATGGATCGGTTCTGGTTCGTGGCAGGTTTGGTATGGACCGCGAAGAATTTTAATAATGATGTTGTAAAAAGAGTGCAACTATCAATGGCCTATGAAGGGCAGGCTCTGGATTGGTTCATGGGATACACTGGTCAACATGTGAATCCTACGATGCAGGAAATTAAGGATGCCTTGAAGCAGCAGTTCCGGAAGCCTAAGTCATATTCTCAATGCGTAGTAGAGTTGAAATAATTTAAGAAAGGACCTACGGAGTCTATTTGGGAAGCTGACCAGTGGCTGAATAAAGTCATCATCGATGGAGGATTTGTAATATTCCCAATTTTCCACAAGATAATTGGAATATTAGAGTTCTTAATTTTCATAATTAGTTAAATAAATAAGAGGTTGGAGGGACCCACAAACCCCACAGATGAATAAAATTCACTTTTGATGTGTTTATGTGGATATTTCAGATCTAGATCTACATTATGGAGTAGTAGTGTAGCTTCTTAATGTGAAGGAGTGGTGATCATATCTCATTAATGAGAAAGATCATGGAAGTTGAAGTAGACAAATAAGATCATGGAGGGAATAAAATTTAAGATCATAGAGCATTCATGATGAGATGATGGAGGAAATAGTGCATTTAATGCACACATGATGGAGAGGGTGACCATTACATGCATACATGATGGAGATCATGGAGAGACAGCGCAATCAACATGGAGACCCATGTCCACATGTAAAATGCAGTTATGAGTTGCGCCAAGGCATGAGAAGGTTCACAAACTATATAATGGAGGTGAAGACAACATTAGAGGAGTCTTGTTGGCTTGAGGGGTCTTGACCCAGGTTCGGTGTGCAAGGTTTGCCAACAAACCCCTATATTACTGGCCCTTTCGGCAGTGACCTACTTGCGCAGGTCACAGTGTCACCCGAAGTAGTATGGGTGGGTGCTGGAACCAGGTTTCCGCACCATGAGAAAGGAAGGGTAAGGCAAGCAGGATGCATTTATTCAGATTATTGTGTATCTACGTAGGGTTAATTATGTATCCAAATGCATCCACATGCACTATATCTATTATTATATACTTCTTATAACATCAACACAACAGTACATAACCCTAACAGATCAGATCTAGATCTATTTCAATACACAGACTTTCGCAGCATAATATAACCAAAACAGAATAGATCCAATCATTCAGCGTAAAGACAGAAGATGCATAACACAATAATTGTCAGCAATCCATTCAATAGTACTCACAAATTCAGATCTAATAATCCAACACATTCATTCATTCATCACCCTTACAATTCCCTTCCCAACCTGCGCACATAGCAGCAGGGTCCGCACACAGCTAGACTAGGATCTCCGTGCACACAGCCAGCAGGAGTCTATTCCCCAAAAGCCCCAACAGATCGCTTACACCACATATTGTATCAATATCTCATCAAATCCTACCTCTTACAATCTGAAATGCTTCTCTATTTATAACAATCTAGCTTTATCAATCCTATGGTCCACAACCCATGGTTTTCGGACCCCTAGTTTACCCTTTAACCCCATTACAATGCTTTTGGGCTTTGACCCACCCCAAAACCCTAGCACTATACTAAATATAACAAAAATAACCAAAATGGACCAGTTTCACAGCTTGTTTAGGAGACCCTGTTCTAACAGTCCCCCAACACAATCTTGTGACTCGTCCTGAGTCACTTTGGTGGCGTGCCTTCAATATGCATGCGTAAGGTGGCCAAGGAGCGAAGGAGGGGTGGAAGCAGTTCCTTGCTTCGGGCTGCCGCATGTTTTGAGATATTGACCATCGTCAAAGAAGCAGGTCCATCGAGATCTGGACCAACGCGTTCCAACAACCGGTGGAGGCGTGAAATGGAGGACTGTGCATCCTGTGCAAGCTGGAGGGTAGAAGTAGACCATGGTTTCAAATTTTTGTACATAATCCTCTTGGAGTGACGGAGGTCCTCAATCCGGTGCATGGTGGCCAGGCACTGTACGGGGCTGGGGGGTGGTATGGAGGCTCGAACTCGATCCAGAGCATATTCTTCCTGCTCCAATTCCAACAGGGCCTGCTGAAGCATGGGATGGTGACGTGCTTTCATCCAAAGCTGCGTAGCCTCTTCGAACAATTGGGCTCCCTGTGTCAGTTGTTCCTGAATAGTTTGTGTGGCGTTAGTGACCACAACAATTCGCTGGGCATGTTATTCCGAGGTCAAGGCATACTCCTTACGCCTTTCTCAGGCACGACGATGGACTTCTTGCAATACGTTGGTAGACAGTATTTGTAGCTCTATAGTAGATAATTGTGCTATGTATACTTGAATTTCCCCATGATTTAGTTTCAGAAGTGTGAATTTTGATAGCGCTATCCTGGAGTAAAAATATGTTGGTTCTAGTGGGCGGAGCTTGGAACTAGTGAAGATGTCATAGTAGGTATCGGTACCACAACGTCCTTGCCACAGTTGGTTCGCAGCTAGTCCTCCCTGTCGAAAGCCTACGTGCACCTCTATTACTGCACTCCGCGTCTCCCGGCCCTCTCATCAGTTCCTCTTGTGAATAGGGATCCATAACAGAGAGACAAGCATGATAAATCATAGGAATAAGTAGAAAGAACCATAATGCAGGTAGCCAATACCATTTTCCAGTAGAATAAATAGCACGAGCTAACATCTTTCTCCATCTGCGCCCCAACCAAAGCTACTTAATGTCAAGGTAGCTCGTACATGGTGCATACCTTTGATTTGTTGAACCATGCTTATCATAAATGGTGATATTGATAACCTACCACCATTTTTCTGTGTTTGGACGTGTCTTTTCACATTAACTCGGGACGTGCTGACATTCCTCCTTTGTATCTGAGTTCGTGTCCCAGTAAGGCTAGGACGTGGCTGACGCATTGGGGTTCCTTCTGTATTTCGACTGAATATGGACACACGGTGATCTGATAAGTTGATTAGGAGTCTTTTCGAAGTGTTTACGTCGTGCGTGGAAGGAGTAATTTTGTGCAGGATGGCTGCGTCATATGTCCGTAGGTGTTTTAATTCCTTAGTCCTTCGAAAATTCTCCATGATACTCATGATTATAGATAGGTCCATAATCTGGTTGGGCAAGGGTATAACACACCCTCGAAAATTTCACGCGAGTAAGTCACCATGTGGGTCGATTGGTTTTGGGGCCCATCTTGCTAAAGGAGTTTCTATACGCATGATCACCCTACTCCAATACTTCCTCCAGGTAGGGGAGACAGGTTCCTGCATAGGTGCTTCATACCGGATTAGTGGTAGTGCTTCGGTCCTACCTGCTCTAGACCCCTTACGCTTCGCAGGTTTTGAAGTGCCATTTGCGACCTCTTGGCAAGGTAAGGGTCTTTCCATGGTAGAAATTCGATGGAAGCTTCTAACGGTTTGAAGGATGCGAAGTGCTAAAACCTCATGCAGCCGGCTATGCCAGTTCTCCATCTCCTCATCAGAGTCGAACATGCATTCACTCTCCTTTTCCCAGTAGAGCATCCCTTCGTATATGGGGTTAAACCAATCTTCATCCTGCATAGTGATCTTATAGATATGATCTAATTCTTCCTTCGTATGGATAGGCTCATTATACCGGGCACCTTCTGCTGGATCAAGGGGTACTACAACATGCGTTCCTCCAATTTCGAACACCATGCTTCATTTATTTAGGTTAATAATGCCTCCCATGTCCATTTCTCAATCTATTCCGAGGATCAGAGGGTAGGGGTCCGCATCTTCAACGATCTCAATTACTTCAAAGTCAGCTAGGACCCTTGCCCCTGCAATGTCAACCATAACCTTTGGTAACCTCCCCAATGGAATACTTTTTTGCTGATTTTCCATGCGCAGCTAGATAGTGGACCATTCCAATTTAGGCTTCCCCATTTGTTTCCAAGTTTTCTTAGGTAACACATTGGCGTCAGATCCAAGATCCAAGATGAACTTATTCATTTCATAGTCCCCAATTTGTGCAGTTAGCGGCATTTCTTTCCTTGTGCGTTTCTTTGAGCTGTACAGTTTGTGCACATCCTTGGTCGCAGGGAGCAAGGTGGGCCGAGCTACGTAGGTATTCATTAAAGCCAAGAGGTTTCTTATGGCTTGCGGGTTCCTGAGAAATTTCAGACATGCTTTCAAAAAGGTCTCAATTTCTTCCTCACTTTGAGACTGTGAAGGGGCTGCTGGTGGTGCCTGTTCTTCATAGGGTACCTCTTTGTTTCCCTCAGTGTTCAACCCACTCCTTGTTATGAACTTTACACTTGGATATGATTCTCTTAGCTTAGTCTTAACCCTTTGTAAGTTCTGTGTAGGGGTAGGCTGCTTTTCCTGCATTCTGGCTATTAATATTAGGCAGTCTTCTACCTCATGATCTAGCTGTTTGTAGTATTTACACGATGACCTGGTGGGATTAGGGCACTCTCTGGAAAAGTTACCTATCTCTCCATAATTATAACAGATTAGTTGGCCTCGTCCTCGACATGCACTTCCTCCCCGGCCTCCTCTGCCTTGGGCTGGTGATCCCCCAAAGTGCGCAGCCAGTCTAGGTGATGCAGGGTCTGATTGCACCTGATATAGGTTCTCGCGATCCATCATCAAGTCATACATTCTAGAATTCTACTCATCATGCCCTACGGATCGATAGAAGTAGTACCATTGTTGTTTTAGCTCTGGGACATATGCACCCAACCATGGGCAATGGTTCATATTGTGTTGGCCCGCTACCCGACAGTGATCACACCATAGCGCAGATCCGCTTGATCCTAGTCGCAACAGGATAGGCTCCCTACTTACCCCTGGGTGCAGCGGGCTAGGTCCTCCATCTTGCATATAATTGGTCAGTAGAGGGCACTGATCCTTTGTGTGACCAGATACTCGGCAATGTATACACCAGAGATCCGCACAGACGTCTTTTCCTTGCTCCTTTCGTAGGTTTTGTATCTCTAGGTGCATAGCCCCAAGTTGTTCTTGGATCTGTTGCACTCCTGAGGTATCCTCCTGGGGAGCAGCTTCTACAACTTTCTCCTGTTATTCAAAGGTCTGTTGATTCATAGGCGTGTGTAGGTGAGGTAACAACATGGCGATTAACCATTCTGTATGTTTCCTATCATCATACTCGAACCCTCCTTCCCTGAGTGCCTTCTTTAACCGTTGATCCGCCTCCCACACTGACTCAGACGCACCTTGTTTGAAGTCCTTTACATCTACCACTAACTGGGAATAGGAATTTGGTTTGCAGAATTGTTGCTTCAGAGCATCCTTAATATCCTGAATGGAGGCAGTTCTATTCTGGCCAACATATCACATATGCCAGTCTAGAGCTCTGTCTTCGAATGCTAAAGAAAGTTGCGCCATTTTTATTGTATCGCACGCCACATTCTGCACAGTCCATACAGAGTCTTCAACGAACCAAAATCGATCCATGTACTCATCTCCCACCCCCTTGAAGGTAGGCAGTTTTAGATGCGCAGCCATATCACTATCCAGGGACGACGTTATAAGTGAGTTCTTGCCTCTGCATGCCCTAGGTGGTGATGTGGCCAGTTCCTTTACCGAGCTATAGGCAACCTTTCCTCTGTCAAGGTTGGTCTGATAATACTTACCACCTCGTGTCGCACTCCCTCTAGATCCGAGGTCATTCAGTCGGTATGGCTACACATAATTCTCTTTTTGCACACCAGCTTCTTGATCAGTAAAGGTAACGTCCTTAGAAACTTACCCCATAATCCTTTGAAAAATCATTGCTCAGCCTCAGAGTAGGATACACACCGATCAATCGCGAATTTTTTCACAAAGCCTCTGAGCACACTATCTACCCAGTGATCCACCGTGCATGTAATAGTGTTATCGGTTCTTTCCAGCTGTTCAAGCAGACCTGGAGTCCACTGAGTGACTCGCTCGTCCTTCCAGCACTTCTGGAATTCTACCAGCCTATCCATCCACTCCTGAAGCTCAATTGCAAAGGTTAAAAGGAATATTTTGTAGCTTTTGGTGAGAACGTACCTATTCTTCCACCTTTCCACTGTTAGTTTTTCGCTTTAGTTTTCTCTTACTGCAAACTCCTGGATCTGCCTTTTGAACCAGTCCTCGATCTCTTTTATTTCAGGCTTCCAGTATTCTCTTGTCATTACCTGTTCCCTTTCTCAAATCTGTCCTGGAAACAGAACTATTTGTTGGATTGAGGGGTCCTAACCTAGGTTCGGTGTGCAAGGTTTGCCAAAAAACCCATATACTACTGGCCCTTTCGGTAGTGACCTACTTGTGTAGGTCACAGTCTCACCCGAAGTAGTATGGGTGGGTACTGGAACCAAGTTTCCACACCCTGAGAAAGGAAGGGTAAGGCAAGAAGGATGCATTTATTTAGATTATCATGTCTCTGTGCAGGGTTAATTATGTATTCGATCGCATCCACGTGAACTAGATCTATTATTATATACTTCTTATAACATCAACACAACAGTACATAACCCTAACAGATCAGATCTAGATCTATTTCAATACACATACTTTCGTAATTTAATATAACAAGAACAAAATAGATCCAATCATTCAGCGTAAAGACAGAAGATGCATAACACAATAATTATCAGAAATCCATTCAATAGTACTCACATATTCAGATCTAATAATCAACAATATTCATTCATTCATCACCCTTACAATTCCCTTCCCAACTTGCTCACACAGCAGTAGGGTCTGCACATAGCTGGACTAGGATCTCCGCGCACACAGCTAGCAGGAGTCCATTCCCAAAAAACCCCAACAGATCGCTTACACCACAGATCGTATCAATATCTCATCAAATCCTACCTCTTACAATCCGAAATGCTTCTCTATTTATAAAAATCTAGCTTTATCAATCCTATGGTCTGCAACCCATGGTTTTTGGACCCCTAGTTTACCCTTTAACCCCATTACAATGATTTTGGGGCTTTAACCCACCCCAAAACCCAAGCGCTATACTAAATATAACAAAAATAACCAAAATGGACCGGTTTTGCAGCTTTTTTAGGAGAACCTGTTCCAACAAGTCTTGGATTATTCATTTCTTTGATCTGTTTAGATCTGGATCTGTCTTAGGACATTTCTATGCATGCTATGCTGTTTAGCTAAGTCTGCAATGTTGTTTAGAAAAGGGTTTTCCCGAGTGGGAATACCACCCTTACCCATGGGGTACTTCGAGTGCCTACTATGGGAAGGTATTTTGAGCTTATATTCATCATTAGTCATTGGTGCCACAGTGTTCCTACTCTCTGCAGAACACATACACTCAGAAATTATGCATATCTGAAGAAGGGTTTGAGAGGAGGAGGTTTTCTTTAGTATTTCAGCTGAGGAACAGTGAAGGATTTTTCCTGTCACCTTGTACTTTAAGATCAGTATTCCAGGAGCCTCATTTCAGATCTGGCATTAGGACAAAAATTATTGACCTCCATGCAACAACATTCCTATCAAGGATTTCATAGTCCATTCCTATAGGTCATTTGGAGGAGGGAAGTTTCTATCACTTTAGCTAGAAATCCTATGAGGGGTCTTCCTCTCACTTTGTGTCATGAGATCCATCAATATTGAGATTTGCTGGATTTTATTGGGTAAACAAACATAATATTTATTATCAATCCTATCTAGTAGGACTTAGAAAAATCCTCAAAATATATGAGTTTCAACTATGATCAAATTAGAAGATGATTTATTAATGATTAAGGAAATGCATATTACAAATATAAATCTAAACTAAATAATTTCTAAATTCAATTATGTAATCAGAAACAGAAGAATCTCCTAACTTAAGAGATTTGTTTGTCCTTATCTTACAAAATTACTTCATGAATTAGAAACAAAAACCACTAATTGAGAAATAGATCAAGATGCATGAAACAATAAATGAAAATGATCTTAACTAAAGAGATCCTGGTTGTCCTTCATTACAGATTCATTCATCAATAATACTATTGTTAGAAAACATGAATTCAGAAAAGCATTAAAAAGCAAGAAAATATGAATTCTAGCTCTAGATCTCAATTAGATAGAAATAATGTTTAACTTAAACATTGGGTTGTCCTTTCATATCTAGAATAAGAATGAGAATTAGATTCATTAGCACTCATAGAACCTTAGCATATATCTAATTAACAAATTAAGCAGAAAAAAAACTAGTTCAGAAATTGCAACTAAAATTAACTAGGAAGTGCACTTAGCTTGGTGTGGAGGCCCTCCACCCTTACCTCGCACACTGAAAGTGATTTCGGCTACTAAAACTTCAGTCAAGCATTCAACATATAACAATATAGAATGAAATAGAAAATTTCTTTCAATTAACTCTCCAAAGTCTCAGAAATATCAAAGTTAAGTTACACAATTTCTACATATGAGTGCCTTCAAAGTCTAAGGCTTAAATAGATAAAACATGCAAAAAAATCATCTAAAATGTCTCCTATAGCGATGTCTAAATTTTTGTAGATGTTTTATGCTTGATGCAACTTTAATTTTTATCCCAAATATCAGTCAACAATCACATAAACAAGATATTAAAATGCGGATAGAACATACCAGTAAATCGACAGAAGACAAGCCAAAAATATATATGTGTGTTGGTGTGTTACGGTGGTCAGCAGGATGCTTCAACTAGCAAAGTCTCAATTTGGTCAGCCAACCAGAAGTATCACACAACCCTCACGGACAACCAAATCAGTCAACTCAAAGTCAACGAAATTCAACGCTATCCTTGTCAATGGGCAACGCAAAATAGCAGTAGCAAAAAGTCAACACAGCTCGATCAACCTCGATTTTAGTGACAAAAAATGCAGACTAGGGAAAGTAGAATTTTGACCAAGTTTCGGGTCATTTTGATCAAGATTTGACTAAATTCAACACTGGTCAAATCTGCACTGAAAAACCCTAGTTCAGAAACATAAATATTCTTGCTGCAATTTTCCCACGTGTGGATGAAGAAGACACTCCAATAAAAGATCGAAACAATCAGATGAGGAGAGAGAATGTCGCTTGATGGATGGATGAAAATGACCTCCAACGTTGACCTATTTATATCCATTAGTGAGGGTCTATGACACAATTGTTGGGGCTTCAAGCCTTCAGGCCGACTTGCACATATTTTGAATAAATTCAAAATAAATGTTCTGCTCATCGGATCAAGGTGATCTTTAGATCTGTAATATTCCTAAAATTTAGCTTTTATCTAAATGGAATATTATAGATTTTTTTATCACTAGGTAGGTGAATAAGCGGGTAGGGAGGCCGATAAATCTCTTTAGTAACAATAAAAACACTTCAAGTGTGAAAGGAGACCATCCAAGCAGCTAAATTAAGCACCTTGAGTGTGAACAAGGGATGGAGCATGTTGAATAGGTCAACTTTGACCAAATCAGAGAACTTTGTTATGGAGGAGTGGCATTAATGGTGAGATAACACAATTTTGGAGGGAGATTGATTGCATGATGGTGGAAACCCTAACAAGTGGGACCAAAGGTGAGAAGGCTCACATTGTTTATAAGGAAGAGGATGGAAACCATAGGGGGTTATGTTTTGATAATATTTTTTTTTATGGTCTGCATGACCATTTTCATTCTTCAGCTGTTTAGTTGAGTTTGCAGTGCTTTTTAGCACAGGGTGTTCCCGAGAAAGAATCCCATATATTTCCTTGAGAGGCCTCTTGGAGGAGTATTGAACTTCATTTCCACACTCAACTACAAGCTACAACTTTCTTCATTAGCACAGTTTCTACGGAATATTGTGCTGTGTTGTAGGGTGCAGCAGTGGAGAATTATATTTGGTGTCTTCAGAGCTAGTTTTGAAGTGAAGGAAGGTTTCCATCCATTGGAAGGTCTGTAAAGAAGCCCCTTGGGCTTCATTGATCTATTTGGAATAAGGCCAAGGAGTATTTATCCCCTACAACACAGTTTCAGTCCAGATCTGTGTTATTTTATGGAGGAGTTGCAGGGGCATTTGTAGTGGTTGTTTTGGGAGGTGATTTCTTCAGTGGAGGAACAATTCTTTCATCCAGAGGATCTATTGGAGAAGAGATGTAGGTTTATACATCAACTTCATCCATATATGCTCATTTCTATTATTGAAGCATATCTTCATCCATAGGGCTGTAGCTTATATTGGCACATTGTGTACATTTTCTGGAAACCCGCTTGGGTTGTCTTGGAAAGCTGATCTAGTGCCCAGATCTGTATGTGTAGCATATATTTTTTCCTATATCAGTATTCTTATATTATGGTATGATCTCCAACTGTAGTTATGCTTAGTATGACTGTGTTTTATCATCCTCTCCAACATTTTGTATAGCAGCAACATCTCACTTTGAGAGTGTTTATGTATTGGAGGCTTGTGTGATCACATTCTATGACTTGTGCCTCAATTTTTTGTACTTATTTGATGCATATATGATTAATAATATGGCTCCATATTGATCTCATGGTTTCATGTGTTAAATATTTGTTGTTGCTTTCATTTTATGAGCTATATTGCTGCTTTCCCCATTTGGGAATATTACAGTGGTATCAGAGCATAATCCTGGCTCAGCGTGTGCATTCAGCCAATATGTCACCATAAGGAGAAGCTTCTCACAAGGATAGAAGATGTACAGAAGAAAAAAAGACAAGACTCCAGTATTTGGAGGAAGGGAGGAAGAGGAGCTCTCCAAGGGAGTTTGAATATGAAGCCAACCCTAGATTTTTGTATGATGGGTGTGAGAATTCAACCATGCAATCTGGTCCACAACATAGTTTTATGCCCAGATTCATGACAAGAGAGATGGAGGAATAATATGCACCAAAGGAGGAGACTTTGAGTGACTATATTCAGGAGTATGAATCTCAATCTTGGAGATTCAAGGAGAATTTGAAATTCCAAGGGTTTTTCCAATTCAAGGAGAATTGGAGGCCCAAAAATCAAAATAGAAGTAGAAGAGGTAGATTCTTTCCACCAAATTTTGATGGGTCATCCAAATGCACAACCAAGGATTGGATAGAGTAGCTAGACTCATACTTGCAGCTACATCAAGTTTCAAAAAAGGAAGCCCTTAGGATAGCAGTGCTGCATCTTGAAGGTAAGGCTTATACTTGGTGGTTTTATGAGTCCTCTTCATTTAATCATGAAAATATAACTAATTATGTAAGATTCACTAAGAGATTGGTGAAGATATTTTATGGAAAACAATCCAAATCATCTTTGATTGAGCTAGAAAAACTTAAACATTCAAAACCTTTGCATGAGTTGAAAAGATCCATTACACCAACTCCACTTTAGATTTCTACTGAAGGGGATAGAAACTTGTATGATACTTTTCCAAGGGAAATATCCCCATTATCAGAAGAGCTTTCTTCTCAAAAGGAAGACATGGAGATTCCTCCTTCAAGGGAAGACCAAGATCTAGGGTCTCTCGTTGTTGATGAGGTATTCTCAAATATTAATGAGGAGGAAGAGCAGAAAGGAAGTAACAACGTTGTCACTTTCGGAGGAGAACCATCACCCCATTGTAGATGGGCATGAAGCTATTGATTCAATTAAATGAGCTTTTTCATCTTTGCAAAAATTTCCCAAGGATCAACATGTGACAATAGTGATGAGCAGTAGGACTTTGATCAAAGGAGGATAAGGAAAGGTGGATCAACACCAAAGGATGGGGAGCATGCACCCTTGTTTATTTCAAGGGGTTTATATACAGAAGAAGGAGACTGGATTGTGCAATGACAGGAGGGACAAATAAGTCCAATCACCTATACAGTCTACTACAGACTTTGATGTCTCATTACATGGAGGCATTCCACCTGGGAGGCCACTAGATCAGGAGATGAGAGACACCTCACCACCCATTGATCCAGGAGGTGTGAGAAACTTGGAAGGATTTGACACAACACATAGAGTCTTGGGTAGGCTCAAGGAAGAGGGATAAATTCTCCCAATATCATCAGTACCCACTCTCATCAGCTATTCTGCACTGGGAGAAGATGCTTATGGGATGGAGGATGGCACCATCATGGTGCAAGGAGACCGCTCCATGGCATTGGAGAACAGAAGGATGCTTCCACATAGGGAGAAATATTCCCAATTTGGTAGACGAGGGTGGCCACTCATGCATGCATTGGCCATACTTGGGAGATTTTGGGGAGGTGATAGCTTCCTATGGAAGAATAGCCTCCAAAAGCTTCAACCTTCACTTGAGCATGAGCAGCTATAGGAGGGGAAACGGAAACATGTCAGCAGCATACCGGTGCTTGACTTTGGCATAGGAGATGTCAAGGAAGAAGGCAACCACATGGAAGGGGCTACATAGTATAGATTAACAGTGCTGTCATTAGAGAGTTTAGATTCTTATTGGAGATCCCAGCTATAGGTGGAATACTCCAAGGATCTCTTTACATGCAGGATACTTGATGACTAGTTTCCAGATGGAGGATATACAGTGAGAGATGGGGTCATATTTTATCAGGGTAGGATATTCTTGGCTACAGCCTCAAAGCTAAAGGATAAAATAATAGATGTAGCCTATGAGATATTTCTTTCCAATCCCACTGGTTTCATTAGAACATACTATACTATCTTGGAGGGATTCATGTGGGAAGACTTTAAAGATGAGATGCATTGTCATATGAGGAAGTGCATAGATTGTTTGGAGGTTGAGGGGAGATAAAGCTCTTGGGAAGAGTTATCGTCACCACCTCCTTACTCATTGGGTGTGAGAGGGAGCTCATCCATGAGCTACCTCACTAGTTTGAACCAAGTGTATGGTAAGGATTGTATTTCTGAGCATCATGATATATTTACTATATACTTTCATTTTCTTACCACTCCTGTGCAGGGCATTTCTCCAAGAGGGGGAACTCTTTCTTATTGGCTTCATGGGATACTTAGGGCCATGAGAAATGATGATGTTGGCCATTCCCTAGAAGATTTTTGGGAGATGATGTATTCTTCATGGTGTGCTTCATTGACACCAAAAATCATACACCTTCTCCAAGCATGCAAGAAGAATGAGGCATAAAACAAGTGGTGGGGGAAACACTTTTTATACCATATTCTATGGCAGTTAGGAGAAAAATTGCATTGGTTTCACATGAGGGACCATTTTCCCTCTCCTTTACTACATATGGAAGCTAGCATGACTTGGATTGTGATTCCATATGATGATTATGTTCTTATCTTTGTTGGGAACATGATTGGAGGGAAGGCACATTGGTTGGATGTGTCCGTGGGGAAAGAAATTTCCCACATCTTTTATGCTTCATGCTTCAAGGGGAGCATGAAGATGATATGGCCACTACAGTAGATCACTTGTTTCTATATGAGATGAGCCATATGATTGTTTGGAACACTTTGGAGATGCCTCTCATGAACATTTGGGAGGAAATTTTCTATGAATTACCATGCTGGAAGGAGATTCATTTCATTTGGATGATAGCATGGAGATGGGAGTCTCTCATTGGGAATAAGATCCCCTATGCTTGTCATCACTCCTACTTTGAAGAGGTAATTGGACAACATGAAGGTTTCCATACAGACCTTCCATTTTCTCATGATGAAGGCCATTTGGCTATTCCACCAAAGGCCAACTTTCACATTTGGGAGGAACCATTGGGAGACATAATTGTTGTGGAATATTTGAAGCAATGGTGGAGACTATTTGATGAGGAGGCCACAAGAAGAGGAGGGGAGAATTTTTCTCAACCCTTACAGTTTCTTGAGGACAAGAAAATTTTTGGAGGGGAGGACTATAATATTCCTAATATTTAGCTTTTAGCTAAATGGAATATTATAGATTGTTTTATCACTAGGTAGGCGAATAAGTGGGTAGGGAGGCCCATAAATATCCATAGTAACTATAAAAACACTTCAAGTGTGAAAGGAGACCATACAAGAAGCTAAATTAAGCACCTTGAGTGTGAACAGGGGATGGAGCATGTTGAATAGGTCAACTTTGACCAAATCAAATAGCGTTGTTATGGAGGAGTGGCATTAATGGTGAGGCAACACAGTTTTGAAGGGAGATTGATTGCATGATGGTGGAAAACCTAATGAGTGGGACCCAAGGTCAGAAGGCTGACATTGTTTATAAGGAAGAGGATGGAAACCATAGGGGGTTATGTTTTGATAATATTTTGTTTATGGTCTGCATGAATATTTTCATTCTTCAGCTGTTTAGTTGAGCTTGCAGTGTTGTTTAGCACAAGGTGTTTCCGAGCAAGAATCCAATCTATTTCCTTGAGAGGCCTCTTGGAGGATTATTGCACTTCATTTAAACACTCAAACTTAGGGCCAAGCTACAAATTTCTTCATTAGCGCAGTTTCTGCAAAATATTGTGCTGTGTTGCAGGGTACAACAGTGGAGAATTATATTAGGTGTCTTTAGAACTAGTTTTGCAGTGGAGGAAGGTTTCCATCCATTGGAAGCGCTGTAAAGAAGCCCCTTGGGCTTTATTGATCTATTTGGAGTCAAGCCAAGGAGTATTTATCCCCTACAGTGAAATTTCAGTCCAGATCTGCGTTATTTTAGAGAGGATTTGCAGGGGTAGTTGCAGTGGTTGATTTGGGAGGTGATTTCTTCAGTGGAGGAGCCCTTATTTCATCCAGAGGATCTATTGGAGAAGAGTTGTAGGTTTCTACATCAACTTTAGCCATATCTTCTCATTTATGTTGTTGCAACATATCTTTAGCCCTAGGGCTGCAACTTACATTGGCACATTGTGTGCATTTTCTGGAAATCCTCTTAGGTTGTCTTGGAAAGTTTATATAATGCCCAGATCTGTATGTGTAGCATCTATTTTTCCCTATATCAGTATTTTTATATTATGGTATGATCTCCAGCTGTAATTATGCTTAGTATGACTGTACTATAGCAGCCTCTCCATCATTTTTTATAGCAACAACATCTCACTTTGAGAGTGTTTATGTATTGGAGGCTTTTGTGATCACATTCTATGACTTGTGCCTCATTGTTTTGTACTTATCTGTTGCATATATGATTAATAATATGGCTCCATATTGGTCTCATGGTTTCATGTGTTTTTAATATTTTTTTCTGCTTTCATTTTATGAGCTATATTGTTGCTTTCCCCATTTGGGAATATTACAAGATAAATCTTGCACCTCCCTGAAAGAGGAATCCAATAAAAATATTGGCATCTTCATCTTAGCATCACAACATGGAGTTTGGAGCTAGTTGTCCAAAATTAGCACTCCCTCTCAACTAGGGAGAAGTCCATCCACCTGTGAAATCAAAACATTGTGCATCATCCCACCGTAACTTTCTTTGCTGTCTTCTTTATTTCAGAACAAAGGTGGGTTAGTCACAAAGACATCATTCCCGACTGAAAAATTCAGCCCAGAGATTTGAAACCTCTATAGGACTCAAAGAGTCTCATACCAACCTGAAGTTGGTTTATTTGACCCAAAGTTAGAAGGAGGTCCGAAACCTCACTAGACTTGATCCTAGATCAAGTGGTTGGACATGTGCCATCGTAAACATAGGGAGTACGTCAATCTCCGATGCATCCATCAGTTTTTTCTACTGGTCTATAGATTTACCCACCTCATTATCCAAATGAGAGTTACTTTCCATAAGTTCGGGAATTAATGGGTAGGATGCATATGGGGGACAAATCATGAGAGGTGAACCAACTCAACATCATAATGGTGGGGTGAAATCACAACAAGGTTCGACAAGCCTAGCCCCGTGTGTGCTTATAGCTCTGAGGAGCTATCCCCAAGGCCTCCTAGAGCTCCCAGATCTCATCGTCCAATAGGACCCTCAGAATAGCTTTGTTCCACAATTCCATGATTCTCACGGAAGGTTAGGAACTTGACCTTCCGTAGGGGCTTTGTGAGAATATCCATGACCTACTCATCAGTTCCTATATGATTGAGCCTTACGATGCCTCGATGTACCATATAATAGATAAAGTGGTACCTGATATCAATATGATTGGATCGATCATGGAACACGGGATGCTCGGACAACCGAATCCCACTCTAGTTATCACAGAGCATCACGGTGGTATCTAGCACATACCCGAATAGATCAAGGAAGAGATTTCGCAACCAAACTGCTTCACAACAGGCCATACTTGCTGTAATGTATTCAGCCTCTGTGGTGCTCAAAGCCACTAACTTCTGCTTCCTGCTCATTCGTGATATCAAATCAGAACCAAGTGTGAAGCAACATCCAAACGTTCTCTTACAATCCACCACACTACCAGCCCAATCGACATTAGTATATCCATGGAGTCTCACGCTCCCAATAGTGTATCTCAGCCCATTTTTTATTGTGTCCTGAAGATATCTCAACATATTGTTGGCACCAACCCAATGAAAGTGATGAGGCTCAACCATATGTTGACTCAAAGTGCTCATTGCAAAACCTACGTCCGAACGAGTGTTCACTAAGAACATCAGGGCCCCTACTAGTTGATGATACTCAGTAGGATTTGCTATTACAGGCCCAACAACACTGCCACTTAACTTCTTAAAGTTTAGCTCCATCGATGTCGACACAGACTTACATTCCACCATTCCAAATATTTCCAGAAGCTTCAGTATATATTTTCCTTGAGAAAGGAAAAACTCACCAGGTCTCTACTAGACCTCCATGCCTAGGAAGTAATGCATCAGTCATAGGTCCTTCATTTCGATCTCTACATTGAGATCCCTCTTACACTAATAAATGAGAGGGTAAACACCTGTCAGGAAGAGGTCACCCACATACAACACTAGAATGAGAGGCTTTTCTCTATCAACCTTGAAGTAAAGGTTCAGATCAACATTACTACGAGTGAAGCCCAGCTTCATCAAGTAGCTATCTATCCTATCGTACTAGGATCTGAATGCTTGCTTCAACCCATAGAGGGAATTCTTCAACTTGCAGACATAGGTGTCCTGATCTTGGACTTTGAACCACAGAGGTTTCTCTACATACAACTCTTACTTCACCATGCATAAATGCAATCTTCACATCCATCTGATGAATATTCCATCCTTGCATAGAAACAATGGCTATGATAGATTGGATGGTGGTATATTGATCCACAAGTGCAAATATATCATCATAGTCTAAAACTTCCTTTTGAGAGAAGCCACGGGCAATGAATCTTCCCTTGAAATTTTTAGCACTCCCATCAAATCCGTGCTTGATATTATAGAGCCATTTTAAGGTGACAACTGTTTTGTCCTCCAACCTTGGAACCAAATCCCAGACATCATTCTTCATAATGGACTCATATTATTCATGCATAACATCCTTCCAGAATTGATTCTTTACAACTTCCTCAAAAGATCCTGGCTCAGACTGTATGATTGTACTCATGGTTGCTAGATACCCTTGGTATCTGTTTAGCTTCTTTCTTTCACGGAATGTCCCCCTTGGTGCCATATGTCTCTCGACATCCTCGAGAGAGTCCCTGAGCCATGATGGTCTCTTCCTCATTGAAGGAGGTGGATCAATAGGGTCCATCTGGCCTTCAACCTGGGGCATAATCTCATCCTTCAGTTCTTCTTGATTTCCAGGCCTTGCTTCATGATCTTCCTCATATATTGGAATATTGATTACTTTCCTTAGGGAGGAATTTTGTCAAAGGTAACATCGTGGCATATCTCCACTTCCCTTTGACTAGGCACATAGAATATATAGGCCTTTGAAGTTTCGCTATAGCCCACAAACATTCCTTTCTTCCAAGAAGCATTCAGCTTTCTCCTCTTCTCCTTTGGTACATGAAAACAAACAAGAAATCCAAAAAATCTAAAATGTGAGACATCATGTTTCTTACCAGTGAAAACCTCTTTGGGAGTTTTGGAGTCCAGAGCGGAATGCAGGCATCGGTTTTGTATGTACACAATAGTGTTCAGAGGTTCTCCCCACAGAAACTTCGGAAGACCTTGGTCACATAGTATGGCATGGGAAGCTTCCACAATGGTCCTATTCTTTCTTTCAGCAACGCCATTCTGCTAAGGAGTATAGAAAGTTGTTGTCTCCCTCTTGATGCCAGCTTCTCTACAAAATTTCTTGAACTCGTTCTACTCATATTCAGTGCCATTATCGGTCCTCAATATATTGATCTTCTTCCCTGTTAGATTTTCCACCAAGGCTTTGAAGGTACAGAACCACATGAAAGCCTCATCCTTATATTTCAAGAAGTATATCCACGTCTTGCGAGAGAAGTCATCTATGAACTTAATTTAATAATAACATCCTCTCAAGGATGTCATGGGTAGCATACTAAATATATTAGAATGTACTAATTTCAAGACATCAGATGTCTTTGTGACACTTGAGGGGAAAGTTCCCCTTGTATGCTTTCCTTCGGCACAACCCTGACATACACCTTCATTATTATTTGTGAACTCGGGCATCCCCGTCACCACCTTCCTTTATTTGGGAAGGGCTTTGTAGTGAAGGTGTCCAAACCTCCAGTGCCATAGTTCAGTCTGTCAGATAGTATCACACGTCATTGCTTCCAGTGGACTTCCTCCAACCTGGTAGAGTGTATCAACTCTAAACCCAATCATGATAGCATCCTTGAAACTATTATTCCAGATGCGCACCTTCCCATCAATGAATGCCACATTGAAACCTTTGTCTTCCATGGCTAAAATATACACAAGGTTCTTCTTCAAATCAGGTACGTGTAGTACATCTTGTAAGTGGAGGACTGGACCTTGAGACAAGTGGAGGGTCACAGTCCCTGTCCCTTTCATGGGATATGTGGCATTATCTCCAAAGAAAATTTTTAGATTAACATCCTTCTCAACCATGTCAGAAAGTGCTTCTTTGAACCTAGTGATGTGCCTTGAGGCACCACTATCTATCAACCAGACATCCACAGTGTCGGGTGGAGATGCAACAGAGAGGGCATATACAAGAATGAATTCATTTATTTTATCATCAACAACATTAGATTCCTCATGCCTGGAATTTCTCGACCTTTTGTAAGGTTTCCCATTTCCCTTAGAGGTAGCCTTCCTCTTTCCTTTGAACCTTTTTTTTCTTTGATTTCCATTCCTCTCGTTGTTGTTTTTGTTGTTGTTGTCATCATCAGAAGAATCCTTCTTGAAAGGGCATTCTCTAGCATAGTGCTCAGTCTTGTGACATGTGTAACATTTACCTTTCTTCCCTTGTGCCCCTACTCTTCCTTTTTTCTTCGAACCACCAAATTTCTTCTTCTTAGCACGAGCAATGAAGGCAACATTTCCTTCATTTTCATATTCCTTCATCCTTGTCTCTTCTTGTACGCATCTTGATAATACTTCGTCAAAATCAAATATCACATTGTTATTGAGAATGATAGTGTTGAATACATGCCATTCGGATGAGAGTCCTCCAAGTGCGGTGAGAACCATGTATTGATCAACTATTGTCTCCCTAATAGCCAGAAGATTATTCCTAATTTCGGTCAGCTTTAGAAAATAGGATTGAATAGATTCATCCCTGCCTTTCTTCAGATTCTTCAGTTGATTCTTAAAGAATAGGACTTGATTTTCATTGTTGGCCTTGAAAATGTTGACCAACTTATCATACATCTCCTTGGATGTGGGTAGCTCATATATGTAGGCAACCAGAATATTATGAATTGAGTCCCTGATCATCATCTTTGCTTTGATTTCCCCCTTCTTGTATTTTGACTTGGTGGCAGCAGGTGTAGTGGGTGGAGGCTCTTGGATTTTACCTTGCACATAGTCCATGACATCTTGGTCTTCCAACATAAGATCCAATGTCATCTTCCAGGCATGGAAGTCTTCCTTCCCAGTCAATTTTTCATTAGCTTTAAAGCCATTGTAGTTTGAGGTACCCATGCTATTCTTCGGTGATTTCTACAAACTTGGGCTTTGTCTTCACCTCAGCTCTGATACTATGTAAATTTTTGTATATGTTCTATGCTTAATGCAACTTTAATTTTTATCCCCAATATCAGTTAGCAATAATATAAAAAGAAAGTAAAATGTAGATATAACATACCAATAGATCGACAGAAGACAAGCGAAAAATATATATGTGTGTTGGTGCGTTATGGCAGTCAGTAGGATGCTTCAACCAGCAAATCTCAATTTGGTTAGCCAACCAGAACTGTCACACAACCCTCACGGACAACAAGATCAATCAACCCAAATTCAACGAAATTCAACGCTTTCTGAGTTAATGGTCAACACAAAAAAAAGACAGCAAAAATTCAACGCAACTTGGTCAAAGTCAACGGTCAATGTCGATTTTAGTGCCAAAAAATGTGGACTAGGGAAATCAGAATTTTGACCAAGTTTCGGATCAGTTTGACCAAGCGTTGAACAAAGTTAACGCTGGTCAAATATGCGCTGAAAAACCCTAGGTCAGAAACATAAATATTCTTGCTGCAATTTTCCCATGTGTGGATGAAGAAGAGACTCCAATAGATGATCGAACCAATCAGATTAGGAGAGAGAATGTCATGTGATGGATGGATGAAAATGACCTCCAACGTTGACCTATTTATATCCATCAGTGAGGGTGTGTGACACAACTGCTGGGGCTTCAAGCCTTCAAGCCAACCTACACATATTTTGAATAAATTCAAAATATATGTTCTTCTCATCAGATCAAGATGATCTTTAGATCGATCTTGTACCTCTCCGAAAGAGGAATCCAATAAAAATATTGGCATCTTCATATGAGCATCACAACATGGATTTTGGACCTAGTTGTCCAAAATTAACACCACGGCTATCCTTATGTTATCCAATCAGGTTGAGCTCATCCATAAAATCCATCAAAATCTAGAAAATCCCATAAAATAGGAAATTTGACCTAGTTCCTAGGGATCTTCCATAACAACAGGTCCTGTTTGAATGCCTTTAACCAGACCTGTTAAAGCTCAGTTTGACTGAACCAACTAGTGTACATTTAATCTTAGTTCCCAAGATTTCTATAAATGTATCAAGCTTGAGCCAAAGTGTCCTGCAAATATGAAACCATGAGGCCATTACGGGAATTTCTGATCTGGTCCAAAAATGCACTTAAAATTCAATTTTTATAAAAAATTCTAAGAATTGAAAAAATTAATTTAAATACCTGTATGTGCATTTATTGGGAAAAATAAGGTGAATATGATGGCGTATAGATGGATAGTATGGAAAATAAAGTGTATTTTCTTAAGCAAAAAGAGATAAAAAACGAGGGCCAACATCTCCCCCAAGTTGATGTTCAAGCATGTCCTCATGCTTGTTTCTTCCTTTTAGACCTCCTAAATTCTGATGTTGATCTTGTACCTAACCCTGAAGCTTCAGGCTCTGCTGCATGCAAAAGAGATTCTATACCTTTGTACTGCTCCTCTTTGTAGATTGAGGCTTTGACCTTCTGCTTCTCATATTTGATCTTCCAAGAAATTTTCTCCTTAAGCCATTTGAATGCTTGCATGGTAAGAATATTATTCTTTGCTTTTGTTTTTCCCACTTCTTCATTCAGCCTCTCATTCTCTTTGACCGATTTTTCATTATTTGTCTTACATGTTACATTTTCTCTCTTTAGGTGTATCTCCAATATCCTACTTACCTTCAGATTATTAGTCAATTCTTTGTTTCTGCTAAGGTTTTGGTATTTTTCTTCCTTCTTGGTGTCTTTGGAAACTGAAGTAGCCTCAATCTCATCATTGTCAAAAAATGAGTCTCTCTCTACTGGGTTTGCATAAACCTCCTGCTGCAATCTTTCAAGAATTTCATTATCTTTTTTGTGTGGAAATTATATAACTTATGTGTTATATATCCAAGATTCTTCTGATCACGCACTATTTTAACTTCATGCACAATACAAAATCTATTGCACCATTGATCATCACATGTAGAAATTAAATCAATTACAATGAACACATGAAACCATAAAAATTCACACACATTAACAAAGTTATTTAACGGGAAAGCCTGAAGCTAAAAACCGCAACTATATGTATATAATATATGTCATAGAGATCATGTAACAATCCCCATACAAAGCTTATCATATCAAGCTCTCAGTACAATACAATCGCTACACACTAATCAGGCCCGATCTAGCAAATCCATGCACTGATCTTTGCCACCTGCTAGCTTGCCTCTACTGTGCGATCCCTATGAAGAATGGCTCTGAATGAACTCAAATCCACCTTGCTTGCACTGCGCAATCCTCATTGGCATCTCTACTGAGTTTTGGATGTAATCAATGCATCACTATAGTCACAACTGATAGTCACACTTGCTCTTTCACCTACCTCTCCACTGGTCTCCATTGAAACTGTCCATGCAATGTAGTTAACTGATGTATTCTTCAGTTGATTAATGAGTTATTATTTAGTGAATTAATTAATAATTAATTCACACCACTCTCACTAGTGTATCAATTAGTTAGACTAGATACAACTAGCTCAACTGTGTCTAACTGAGTTAAACTGAACACAACTCCACCAACTACTTCCATAACTCCACCAAACTCTGTCACATGAGTTCTAACTAAATTCCTCATGAATTAGCTCCAGTAAACCCTTAGGAATAGTGTAATTCCTTCTGTCAGCTGCTCTGCCACATTTGTGCACTTAACTGAAGTGCTCCAAGAGAATAAGATAATGTTTAGAGACCAAATATTATTAAGAGCTAATAATATTCGACATATCTATTTTTAGACTGGAAATCTAAAAATAGATTCCTCCCAATATGTCTAAAAATAGAAGTCCATATATTTTTCCAACTTGACCAACCATCCACAAATAGCATCCTGCAACTCATAGAATATGATCGACATGTCTAAAAATAGAAATAGTCTAAAAATAGACTTTGTGCCAAAAATAGCCTACGGGCCCACTTAGTGAAGGCGACTCTTTTCACTAAGCTCATAATCTTGTTGAATCTCAACACTCCCTCTCAAAAATATAGGGATTATCTGCCACCCCGATCCTGTCTCTATGGTATTTGAATTTGCTCCTGGTGAGCGCCTTCGTCAGAATATCTGCATCCTGATCCTCCGTAGGAATGTAAGAAAGCAACATGATCTTCCGCTGCACACAATCTATGATATGATGGTACCGGATGTCAATATTTTTAGATATATCATGAAATACCAGATTAACTAAGAGTTTCATACAACTCTTATTATCAAAATATATCACAGTAGGATCTAAGTGTGAACCGAACAACCAGACCAGAATATTCCTCATTCATATAGCCTCGCATGCAGCCAAATTGCTACCATGTACTTGGAATTCACTGAACTGAGTGCCACAGATCTCTGTTTCTTGCTATACCAAGAAACTGCTATAGACCTGATACTAAATATCCCTCCAGATGTGCTCTTTTTTTCCGTTGGGCTCTCTGCCTAATCTGCATCCATGAAGCCATGCAGCTTCACCTCATCCGACTGTCTGTACCACAGTCCATATCCCAATGTGCCCCTAAGATACCTCAGGACATGCTTGCCTACCTTCCAAAAGAGCTTGGTAGGCTTAACCATAGCTTGTGAAAGCTGGTTAACAATGTAGCATATGTCGGGTCATGTATTGACTAGATACATGAGCGAACCAACCAACTTTCAATAAACAGTGGCATCCACTACCTCTGCTGATGTAGCATCCTCTTTCCTCCAACCACCAGGAAGAGGAGTGTTGATAGGCTTGCAGCCTTGCATGTTGAACTTCTCCAGTATCTCCTGGGTATACTTGCCTTGAGACACAAATAGTCCACCCTTCCGCTGCCAAATTTCCAATCCTAGGAAATAATGAAGGAGGCCCAAGTCCTTCATCTCAAACTCCTTTGTAAGATCAGCCTTGCATGAGTGTATCAATAGTTCATCACCTGTTAGTATCAAATCATTTACATAAAGTACAATGATCAGCAACTTACCCTCCACCACAATATGGTATAGGTTAGGATCCGCCTCACTCTTGGTAAAACCAAGTCCAGTGAAATAATTGTCTATCCATGTGTAACAAGCACGAGGTGCTTGTTTCAGACCATACAATGCTCTTTTGAGCCTGCACACATACGACTCGCTGCTGAACATTTCAAATCCTTCAGGTTTCTCTATGTACACCTCCTCCTCAATGACTCCGTTGAGGAACGTAGTCTTCACATCCATTGGATGAATGTGCCAACCCATTTGTGCTGAGAGAGCAAGGATGGTCCGTATGGAAGAAAGCCTTGCAACAGGTGCAAAAGTTTCTTCATAGTCAATCCCCTCGATCTGTGAGAAGCCTCGGGCAACAAATCTTGCCTTGTACTTCTCAACACTCCCGTTAGTAGCTTGCTTCACTTTGTAGATCCATCTCGAACCTACCACTGATTTCCATTTCAGCCTTGGGACAATCTCCCATGCATTATTTCTGACAATCGAATCATACTCTTCCACCATGGCATCTACCCATGCAGGGTCCTCCACAGCTTCCTCAAAAGAAGATGGTTCTGTCATGATACACTTGCCCATTAGAGCCATGTATCCAGTAAATCATTCAGGTGACTGTCTTTGTCTGCACTGTGATGTAGGTGCTCCTACATTCTGTGCTGCATCAAGATTCAGTCGCTTAGCTTCTATAGTGCGCTTCCGCCCTCTGATGTTTGGCGCTGCATGAGTGGTTTATTCCACTCCATGAACCTCCTCTTGTGGCTGATCCACATCCTGAGGCTCATATTTAGGAACTAGTAGCTCCTCATCTGCATGCAAGTGTCGCTCCCTCTCAAGCGAAAACTTCATGGATTTCTCCTCATGAAATTTGATATCTCGTCACACAACAGTCTTCCAACTGCCTAGAAAATACACACGATAATTGTGGGGTGTTTCTGTGTACCCCAAAAATATCCCAACCTCTGCGGTCGGCTCCAGCTTCTTCCTGGCATCCTTCGTCACATGAATGTAAACAGGTGAGCCAAAAGTCGTCAAATGAGAAATATCAGGCTTCTTACCAGAAAGCGCCTCTTTGGGTGTACTCATGCCAAGTACTCTATGAGGAAAATAATTTTGCACATAAACCGCAGTGTTGCATGCTTCTGCCCATAAGTCTATGGGAAGGCCCTGATCATGTAACATTGCCTGTGCAACACCCATGATCGTTCTTTTCTTTCACTCCGTGACCCCATTCTGCTGTGGGTTATGAGGCGCTATGAGCTCTCTTCAAATTCCTTCTGCACTGCAAAAGTATTTGAATTCGCCAAAGATGAATTCACCACCATTATCGCTCCTAAGAGCCTTCACTTTCTTCCCCAACTCTTTCTCAACCGATGCCTTGAATTCACATAAATTTGAGTATGTCTCGCTCTTCTTCTACATGAAGAAGATCCAACACTTATGAGAAAATTCATCAACAAATATCACATAATACCTGTGCTTTGATGTCAAAGCTACTAAGAAAGGTCCACGCACATCTATGTGAATTCTCTCAAGGATCGTTGTGGCATGAATATCCTTCTCATGAAAGGTGGCTTTCACAAATTTTCCCAAAGTACATCCCTTGCACTGATCTGACTGTGCAAGCTTACCCTTGGGAAGCTTGGTATAAATCTGTTGCAAAATTTTCAAAGTGCCATGGTGAAGATGGACCAATCTCCTATGCCACAATTTGCCCTCATCCTGGCTCACCACTCCTTCTGCTTTGCCTACCATTGCTGCGCAACCATCTACCTACAATTGCTAAAGGTTCTTAACTCAAACCCCTATCCTCTGGGTTTCACCAGTTTCCTTACTACGCAAGAAATCGTTTCCCTCGCTAAAGACAACATCATATCCCTTGTCTTCCAACATCGCCACAGAGATCATATTCTTCTTCAATCCTGGAACATGCATTACATCCTTCAATATGAAAGGTTTACTAGACTCCCTCTCAAAGGAAATGGTCCTGATACCAGTCGCACTGTATCTACCATCATTTCCCATCTCGATGTGCACTCCAAGATCCTTCTCATCTAGATCACTAAAAAAATATTTTTCTCCGGTCATATGGAAAGACGCACCACTGTCAAGAAACCACACCGATCCCATCACACTTTAAACCAAACATTTGATCAGCGAAAAATCCAGCTCAAACTGCGAGGCTAAGGCCTCTCTAGCTGCAGATCCAGAAGCTTGATTATTTTTCTTCTTCTGTGGAAAATTAGTGGCGTAATATCCGTGTTGCTGATAGTGAAATCACTTCACCTTGGACAAGTCCTACTTCTTTCCTTTCGCACCGAATTGAGAAGGATTTTTATTTCCCTTCCCTTTCCTTACTTTGGCAGCCAAAGCGCAATTTTATTCATATTCATTCTTCAATGAAGATCCATCCCTGGTACCCCGCCTTATCTCCTCCCACACAAGATTCGACCAATGTCGCTCCCATCCTGGCAGTTTCTCCCGACCATTTACAGAGTCCTCGTAGCTATTGCCAACTCTTCGAAAGCCTAAGGAGAGCCAAGCTCACCAATTCTTCTTCATCTACATTAACCCCCACACTTCCAAGCTCATCCTTGCATTGGACAAACTTCGTGAGGTACTTGGGTATATTGTCGCCTTTCTCCATTTTTATTTTTCTGAGCTTGTCTTTAAGCGCCAACTTCCTCTGGTCGCTTCTGCTTTGGAACAAGTCTATAAAAGCTTTCCACATCAAGAATGGAGAAGATTTACCATGAAGGTTGGATACTATGTGATCCTTCACACCTTCCAACATAATCCTTCGATATTTTTTTGTCTTCTTTTTCCATGCGTCAAGTGCGGCAGCATCGCTAGAAGCAGGTTTTGAAATTTCTGCATCTATGAACTCCATCAACCCATTATCATCTAGCACCGCCTCCATCCCGTCCTTCCATGAAATATAATTCGAGTTGTCCTCAAGAGTATACTCCAATCGCAATCCATTGAAATACATTTCAATGAATGCTCAACTTCGACACCAAGAAAACACTGCAGCAAATTCGAATTCCACCAGCACAAAACTCAACCGCTTCAATAATTGCAATTTCTCTAATCAATATCGCTCTAATACCATGTAGAAATTATATAAATTATGTTTTATATATCCAATATTCTCTTGATCACACACTATTTTAACTTCATGCACAATACATAATCTATTCCACCATTGATCATCACATGCGGAAATTAAATCAATTACAATGAACACATGAAACCATAAAAATTCACACATATTAACACAGTGATTTAACGGGAAAGCCTGAAGCTAAAAACCCTAAATATTTGTATATAATATATGTCATAGAGATAATGTAACAATCCTCATACAAAGCTTATTATATCAAGCTCTCAGTTTAATACAATTGCTACACACTAATCAGGCCCGATCTAGAAAATCCATGCATCGATCTTTGCCACCTGCTAGCCTGCCTCTACTGCACAATCCCTACTGAAGAATGGATCTAAATGAAATAAAATCCACCTTTCTTGCACTGCGCAATCCTCATTGGCATCTCTATTGAGTGTTGGATGCAATCAATGCATCACTATAGTCACAACTGATAGTCACACTTGCTCTTTCACCTACCTCTCAACTGGTCTCCACTGAAACTATCCATGCACTATAGTTAATTGATGTATTATTCAGTTGATTAATGAGTTATTATTTAGTGAATTAATTAATAATTAATTCACACCACTCTCACTAGTGTATCAATCAGTTAGACTAGATACAACTAGCTCAACTGTGTCTAACTGAGTTAAACTGAACAAAACTCCACCAACTACCTCAATAACTCCACCAAACTCTGTCACATGAGTTCTAACTGAAGTCTCCATGCAATAGCTCCACTTAACCCTCAGGAATAGCGTAATTCCTTCTGTCAGCTCCTGTGCCACATCTGTGCGCTTAACTGAAGTGCTCCAAGAGAATAAGATAATGTTTATAGTCCAAATATTATTAAGAGCTAATAATATTGGACATATCTATTTTTAGACTAGCAATCTAAAAATAGATTCCGCCCAATATGTCTAAAAATAGAAGTCCATCTATTTTTCCAACTTGACCAACCATCCACAAATAGCATCCTGCAACTCATAGAATATGATCGACATGTATAAAAATAGACTTTGCGCCAAAAATAGCCTGCGGGCCCACTTAGTGAAGGCGACTCTTTTCACTAAGCTCATCATCTTGTTGAATCTCAACACTCCCTCTCAACAATATAGGGATTATCTGCCACCCCGATCCTGTCTCTATGGTATTTGAATTTGCTCCTGGTGAGCGCCTTCGTCAGAATATCTGCATCCTGATCCTCCGTAGGAATGTAAGAAAGCAGCATGATCTTCCGCTGCACACAATCTATGATATGATGGTACCGGATGTCAATATGTTTAGATGTATCATGAAATACCAGATAAACTGAGAGTTTAATACAACTCTTATTATTACAATATATCACAGTAGGATCTAAGTGTGAACCGAACAACCCGACCAGAATATTCCTCATTCATATAGCCTCGCATGCAGCCAAAATTGCTACCATGTACTTGGAATTCACTGAACTAAGTGCCACAGATCTCTGTTTCTTGCTATACCAAGAAACTGCTATAGACCCGATACTAAATATCCCTCCAGATGTGCTCTTTTTGTCCGTTAGGCTCCCTGCCTAATCTGCATCCATGAAGCCATGCAGCTTCACCTCATCTGACTGTCTGTACCACAGTCCATATCCTGATGTGCCCCTAAGATACCTCAGGACATGCTTGCCTACCTTCCAAAAGAGCTTGGTAGGCTTAACCATAGCTTGTGAAAGCTGGTTAACAATGTAGCATATGTCGGGTCATGTATTGACTAGATACATGAGCGAACCAACCAACTTTCAATAAATAGTGGCATCCACTACCTCTGCTGATGTAGCATCCTCTTTCCTCCAACCACCAGGAAGAGGAGTGTTGATAGGCTTGCAGCCTTGCATGTTGAACTTCTCCAGTATCTCCTGGGTATACTTGCCTTGAGACACAAATAGTCCACCCTTCCGCTGCCAAATTTCCAATCCTAGGAAATAATGAAGGAGGCCCAAGTCCTTCATCTCAAACTCCTTTGCAAGATCAGCCTTGCATGAGTGTATCAATAGTTCATCACCTGTTAGTATCAAATCATTTACATAAAGTACAATGATCAACAACTTACCCTCCACCACAATATGGTACAGGTTAGGATCCACCTCACTCTTGGTAAAACCAAATCCGGTGAAATAATTGTCTATCCATGTGTAACAAGCACGAGGTGCTTGTTTCAGACCATATAATGCTCTTTTGAGCCTGCACACATACGAATCGCTGCTGAACATTTCAAATCCTTCAGGTTTCTCTATGTACACCTCCTCCTCAATGACTCCGTTGAGGAACGTAGTCTTCACATGCATTGGATGAATGTGCCAACCCATTTGCGCTGAGAGAGCAAGGATGGTCCGTATGGAAGAATGCCTTGCAACAGGTGCAAAATTTTCTTCATAGTCGATCCCCTCGATCTGTGAGAAGCCCCGTGCTACAAATCTTGCCTTGTACTTCTCGACACTCCCATTAGTAGCTTGCTTCACTTTGTAGATCCATCTCGAACCTACCACTGATTTCCATTTCAGCCTTGGGACAATCTCCCATGCATTATTTCTGACAATCGAATCATACTCTTCCACCATGGCATCTACCCATGCAGGGTCCTCCACAGCTTCCTCAAAAGAAGATGGTTCTGTCATGATACACTTGCTCATTAGAGCCATGTATCTAGTAAATCGGTTAGGTGACTGTCTTTGTCTGCACTGTGATGTAGGTGCTCCTACATTCTGTGCTGCATCAAGATTCAGTCGCTTAGCTTCTATAGTGCGCTTCCGCCCTCTGATGTTTGGCGCTGCATGAGTGGTTTATTCCACTCCATGAACCTCCTCTTATGGCTGATCCACATCCTGAGGCTCATATTTAGGAACTAGTAGCTCCTCATCTGCATGCAAGTGTCGCTCCCTCTCAAGCGACAACTTCATGGCTTTCTCCTCATGAAATTTGATATCTCGTCACACAACAGTCTTCCAACTGCCTAGAAAATACACACGATAATTGTGGGGTGTTTTTGTGTACCCCAAAAATATCCCAACCTCTGCGGTCGGCTCCAGCTTCTTCCTGGCATCCTTCATCACATGAATGTAAACAGGTGAGCCAAAAGTATTCAAATGAGAAATATCAGGCTTCTTACCAGAAAGCGCCTCTTCGGGTGTACTCATGCCAAGTACTCTATGAGGAAAATAATTTTGCACATAAACCGCAGTGTTGCATGCTTCTGCCCAGAAGTCTATGGGAAGGCCCTGATCATGTAACATCGCCTGTGCAACACCCACGGTCATTCTTTTCTTTCGCTCTGTGACCCTATTCTGCTGTGGGTTATGAGGCGCTATGAGCTCTCTTCAAATTACTTCTGCACTGCAAAAGTCTTTGAATTCGCCAGAGATGAATTCACCACCATTATCGCTCCTAAGAGCCTTCACTTGCTTCCCCAAATCTTTCTCAACCGATGCCTTGAATTCACATAAATTTGAGTATGTCTCGCTCTTCTTCTACATGAAGAAGATCCAACACTTATGAGAAAATTCATCAACAAATATCACATAATACCTGTGCTTTGCTGTCAAAGCTACTAAGAAAGGTCCACACACATCTATGTGAATTCTCTCAAGGATCGTTGTGGCATGAATATCCTTCTCATGAAAGGTGGCTTTCACAAATTTTCCCAAAGTACATCCCTTGCACTGATCTGACTATTGGGCCGTTAATATGCCATTATTATTATCACTTGTGAACGCTTATTCCACCCATTTCTACCATTTTTCATCACGTCATTTATTATAATTTATTATTTAAATCCATTTTATAATGATTTATGCTCTTATGAATGAATATTATTTATTCTCTTTTATTTCTAATAAATTGAAGATTATGTATGATTTTATCAATGATAGTTTTAATAAATCAGTTGTAACATTATTCACCATTTTTAGCCTCCAAGATAATTTCCAGATTGAAGATTTGATCATTAAAAGTGCCAAATCAGAAATTCGCTGGAATAAGAAGTGACGGTTTTGCGGTTGAGATTCTGAGCAAATGAAGCAGAATCTGGAAAATCTGGAACATGGGTTTTGTCCAGAACGGACCCAATTAACTTTATGAAAGAACGGTTTGCCAATCCACGGATCACCAATCCGTGGATGGCCAATCCACGGATCACCACAGTGAGAGGAAGAATCCTAACACCGGAGATCTCTCCTCCAAAGTGCAAACAAAACACCCTACAACTCCTCCTTTGCAAATAACACAGTCTAGGGAGAGGAACTGCGCTGTAGGCTCTGAGAATGATTTTTCCTAATACCAAGGTCTGGATCTGAAGCTCAATCAGCTAATGCACTCTTCCAGGAGTTTAAAAGACACACTCACTGAGAAGAGGCACTGTTATCATCTAAATATGAGAAGATCTAGAAATTCCATTGCTGTAAATCACAAGGAAAACCCAACCCTTAACAGGCTCAGTGCTGTAGGTGTAAGGTGAAGCTTGGCCCAAGCTTGATAGTGGAAAAGATGGAACAAGTCTCCCCCAAGAGTTGCTCAAGGAAGGAGGTGGGAATCCTAAACAGGAAAACCCAAAGAGGAGTGTCTCAACAGACAATACCTTCAGAAAATAATATCTTCAACAACCTCTTCATGCTTCCCTCCTATTCCTTTTATAATATTGGAGTCTTTCCAAACCCTCAACCACCTCATTAGTTTAGCCCCTTTCATATTTAGAATCTCCTTCTAGAACTGCGTTGTCCCTCAAGGAGGTTTAATGCATCTAGACTACGCTGTTGACTTGGTCAAGGTTGACCTAGTCTTGTGATTTAAACCCATTCACACCTGCAAGAGTTTATTTACATAGCCCAGATATGTCTTTGTTCACATAGGCATTGACTTATTCAGGATTTTTAGGAGTTTTAAATGTCCTCCTTTACAATTTATTCATCAATCATGAAATGCAGAATAAAACAAGGCAAAATAGAATATTCCCATTAGCTTGGCTAATTGGGAATATTACAGTTCTCCCCTCCAAGATGTTGCTTGTCCTCAAGCAACTGATAAGGTGAGTGTTGTAAAATCTCCCCTCCTCCTCTTGTGGCCTCCTCATCCAATAGTCTCCATCATTGCTCCAAAATTTTTGCAGGAATCTCATCTCTCAATGGTCCCTCCCAAGTGTGCAAGTTGGCCTTTGGTGAATAAACCCAATGGCCTCCCTCATGAAATAATGGAAGGTCTATGTGGAAACCTTCTTGTTGATCCATGGCCTCCTCAAGGTAGGAGTGATGAAAATCATGGGGAGTTTCATCATCCATTAAAGGATCCCATCTCCATGCTATCATCCAAATGAAGTGGATCACCTCCCAACTTGGCAATCCATAGAAAAAATTCTCCCCAATACAAAGGAGAGACATGTCCTCAACAAACATATGGCTCACCTCACAAAGAGACAAGTGGTCTACCATGGTGGACATATAATATCTCATGCTCCCATTGAAGCATGTAGTGCAAAAAGAGTGGGGGACTCCTCTCCCCAATGACACATCCAACAAATGTGTCTCTCCTCCAACCATGCCCCCAAAAAATATAAGAACATCTTCAGCATGTGGGATCATAAGTAAGATCATGCTAGCTGCCATATTCAATAAGGGAGAAGGAAAATGGTCCCTCATGTGCAACCAACGCAGTTTTCCTCCTAAATACCATAAAATATGATATGACAAGCATTCTCCCCAACACTTGTTTGCTGCCCCATCCCTCTTGAATACTTGGAGAAGGTGCATCATAGTTGGTGTAAAAGGATCACACCATGAAGGAAAAAATAACTTCCTAAGATCCTCCAAGGAATGACCTACATCAACATAGTTCATGGCCTTGAGTGGTCCATGAAACCCATCATAAATAGTGCCCCCTCTTGGAGCAATGTTCTGCAAATGAGTGTTACAAAAATTTATTAAGCATATCAGAGATACATCATAATATTCAGAGAGACAAGTTCCTCTATATACTTGTTTTACATCAGTGAGGTAACTCATGGGTGAGTTCCCTCTCACACTCAATTATTAAGGAGGTGTGAATGATGGCTCTTCCCAAGAGTTATGTTCCTCCTCATCTAACAAGTAATCCATGCACATCTTCATATGAGAGTGCACCTCTTCCTTGAAACCTTCCCATATGAATCCACCTAAGATAGTATGATATTCTCTAATGAAACCAGTGGGTTTGGAAAGTAGGATCTCATAGGTTGCATTTAGCAGTCTCTCCTTGAGCTTGGAGTCTGTAATGAACAGGATAAGATTATAGAAATAAATTACTCCATCAACTACCTTAAACCTTTCATCCATTACTTCCCCATCAAGAACCCCACATGTGAAAAGGTCCTTGGAGTATTCCATCATGAGTTGGGAATCCCAATAGGGATCCAGGCTTCCCAAGAATGACAACGCTGTAGAGGTCTGAAATGCAACCCTTGTCACATCAATGCTCTCCTCTTTGACATGCTTGATGTTAAGATTACATGCTAGACTATTAAAAACTTCTTTTTGCTACCATATTTTCAGCTGATCTTGCCCTAGACAAGATTGAAGCAGATGGAAATCAACCTCCCCTCGGAAAGTCCATATCTTCCAGTACTTCCTTAATCTAGCCCATGCATGCAAGAGTGTTAACATCCTCTTGTCATGCTCAAGAATCTCCTTTGTGACTGAAGATACCATGGGCTGCCCCAAAGATATGGAGTTTTCATGTGTCCTCATGCTCATGCCATCATAGACTCTTGATTTCCCATTCCTCAGCACAAATAATTGAGTGGGAGATAGCAATGCCCCTTTCAGGAAATTGCTTACCTCTCTTCTGAATTCATGAGAGATTCTCTGCATTGTGCTGGCTTCTCCCAAGGGTCCCTCCTTAGCCAAGTATGCAAAAGCTTCCCATAGTTGAGGGAACACTTTAGTTTCCCTGCAACCAAGAGGTGCTTGAGGTGCTCTTGTTGTGACTGCGTTATCATCTCCTAACTTCCCTTCCTCCTCTCCCATAATTGAAGTTGCCTCATCATCAATAAGAGACCTCAGATCTTGGTCTTCTATTGAAGGAGGAATCTCCATGCCTTACTTTTGAGAAGAAAACCTTTGATCCAAAGGAGATATTGCCCTTGGCAAGCTATCAAACACATTTACACCCTCTTCCATGGTTTTCAGAAATGGAGTTGGATCTATGGATCCTTCCAACTCATGCAAAATATCTGTTTGATATGGTTTGATAGTCTCACTAGAAGGTGTTACATATGAAGTCTCATCAAAACTTTTTATTAATCTCTCAATAAACTTTGCATAAGTAGGTGTATTTGCATTCCTTAAGGAGAAATATTCAAACAACCACCAAGCATATGATTTACCTTCAAAATGCAGTGCTGCTACTTTGATGGCTTTAGTTTATGAAACTTGATGTAGTTGTACAAAGTTACTCAGCTCCTCCACCCAAACTCTAACTGGAAATTTAGGTGATTCATCAAAAGTAGATAGAGTAAATCTACCCATACCCTGATGATTGCTCCTTGTGCTCCTTCTCTCCATGATCTTGAAAAACCCTTTGAAGTTCAAGTTATCTTTGAACTCCTTATATTGGGCTTCATATTCCTGCAAATACTCTCCAAGAGTCTCCTTCTGGGGCACACCTCCTTTCTTCCTCTTCATGAAGAAGTCACTGATAGAACGTTGTAGATTTGGTGATATGGATGAGTGCACATATCCATGAGATAAGGATTTTGAAATTTCCTCATGTATAAATCTCGTAGATCTGGTTCAAGGATCCTCCCGCTCTTCCCTCCTCATTTCTCTGATGTCTCTTCTGATACCTTGCAGAGCCTAAGATAGAAGTTTTGTAAACTTATTCTCTCTAGAAAAAAAGGGTTTGCTCTATTTTCTCTTGTATATATCCTCCTCCTCCTAAGAATAATCCATAATTCTTGAAGCTCACAGGCTGAGCCAAAGATCTTGCTCCGATACCACTGTAATATCCCAAAATTGGAATTGCACAACAAGCCTGCTGAAATAATGCACTTTTGAAAATTTAGTGCATTGAAATAAGTTTGTAGCTCCTGGATCCCTTAGATCAGCTCATATAAGATCTAAATCCAAAAGGAGAGCAAAAAAAAATCAAAATAGGTGGGTTAAACAGATCTCCCACAAACTAGTCTAGCTGAAAAGCACCCAAAGAGAGGGGCTGCAGCTATGTGCAAAGACTGCTACAGAAATAATGCAGATCCACTGAAGAAAAGTAGTAAAATGATATGGAGGATTAAATATCAAATGTATAACATCAAATTAGATGTACATTACAACCCATACATTATACAAGAGAAATAATGAGACTATACAGGAAAACTCCTCAGAAAAGAGGTGCTACAGCCATGGAAAAAGTATGCATAAAATCAACAGTGTTATTTTATTGGGTTGAAGCAGAAGTTTATTAATACTCAGATCTAGATCATATCTGTACATAAAAATATAGATCTAATTCAGATCAGTGTACAGGAAAATCTCATCTATACATTCCCCTTGGGGTTTTGTGCAAAACATGAAGCACATAGAGTAGATCTGAGATCTAAAGTAGCATATCTGCAGAAATATTCAGAAAATTACTGAATCATAACATATGCATAATATCAGATCTGAAACAACATGGATTGGTTGGCCAATCCACAGATCACCACAGTGAGAGGAAGAATCCTAACACCGGAGATCTCTCCTCCAAAGTGCAGACAAAACACCCTGCAACTCCTCCTTTGAAAATAACACAGTTCAGGGAGAGGAACTGCACTGTAGGCTCTGAGAATGATTTGGCCTAATTCCAAGGTCTGGATCTGAAGCTCAATCAGCTAATGCACTCTTCCATGAGGTTAAAAGACACACTCACTAAGAAGAGGCACTGCTATCATCTAGATTCGAGAAGATCTAGAACTTCCACTGCTGCAACTCACAACGAAAACCCAAACCTCAATAGGATTAGTACTGTAGGTGTAAGGTGAAGCTTGGCCCAATCTTGATAGTGGAAAATATGGAACAAGTCTCCCCCAAGAGCTGCTCAAGGAAGGAGGTGGGAATCCTAAACAGGAAAACCCAAAGAGGAGTGTCTCAGCAGATAATACCTTCAGAAAATAATATCTTCAACAACCTCTTCATGCTGCCCTCCTCTTAATTTTTTAAGATTGGAGTCTTCCCAAACCCTAAACCACTTCATTGGTTTATCCCCTTTCACATTTAGAATCTCCTTCTACAACTGTGCTGTCCCTCAAGGAGGTTCAATGCATCTAGACTACACTGTTGACTTGGTCAAGATTGACCTAGTCTTGTGATTTAAACCCATTCACACCTGCAAGAGTTTATTTACATAGCCCAGATATGTCTCTGTTCACATAGGCATTGATTTATTCAGGGTTTTCAGGAGTTTTACATGTCCTCCTTTACAATTTATTTATCAATCATGACATACAGAATAAAACAAGGAAAAATAGAATATTCCCATTAGCTTGGCTAATTGGGAATATTAAAAAATGTCATTTTAGCCAAGAAACCACAGTTTCGTAGCGAAATACACTGAGAAATGTCACTTTTCTCTATGAAACCGCTGATAGTTTCGTAGCGAAAACACCTAGATTTACACTAGATACACTACGAAAGCGTGGTTTCATGTTTGTCTTGTCAGATTAGCTATTAGGTGTCAGAATATCATTGGGAAAGGGTAAGTTAGATACCATTTGAGTCATGGAGGGATAAAATCAAGGTATATGGTCAGGTATGAAGTTATCATCGCCAATTTAGGCATGTATGAGTCATTATTGTGTCATGAGAAGACATCAAAACTTCAAAATATTTCATAATTCAATCATTTCTCATTTCTCATTCCTTCTTTTCGTGATATCGAGCTCTGGAGAGCTATTGCATTAAGCCAAAGCTATGGTTGGTGTTTTCAAAGGTTTACATTGAGAACTATCAAGTGAGGTTGCAAACTATCAAGCGAGGCTGCAAATCATCAAGCGAGGCCGTGAAGACATTATAGAAACCATGACATAAAAAAGAAGGACAAATAAGGGTGGAAAATGTCTGAGATATGAACCAGTAGATATGAATTTGATCAATGAAGACCCAATAGTTGTGGAAGTCTTCAGAAGGACAGGTTTCTTACAGTTTTGTGAGAGATTACAAGGCTGCCATGTACAAGTTTCCAAAGAGTTTGCTTTAAACATCAGTGGAACAGCCACCAAAGTGGGAATGCTTAATATTTCCATTACACTAGAGGTTATTGCAGCAGCTATAGGGATTCCAAGGGGACAAGAGAAGTGGTTCAAAGGTTTCAAGTTCAACATGGAGCAGTGCAAAGAGTTTATGAAGCTTGAAAATAGTGAAATGGATCTCACCAATGCCATTCCAAGAAGCTGCATGAAGGAAAAATACTCAAAATTGTTTCTCATCATCCAAAAGTATTTTACTTATGAAGGGAGATACCATAAATTCTACTAATATCATTTCAATTTACTTCTACACTTTACTGGTAATATTTCCCTTTATTTTCCTTTCTATTTACATATAAGTTTGTCAAAAATGACAGATAAGGTCCAAGCAAAATTTGAAGGGAGTGAGACTTCATTGTTTCATCATGGTTTAATGAAACCATTGGTTTTAGATGAACTCAAAAGGATAGGTAGAAACTGGTCTTCATTTTTTTTGTTAGTGGTCTTGAGTTGGATGTTCTTACTCCTTCAAGAACTCCTAAACCTAGGAGTATTCCATCACCCTTATTAGAAGAATAGAGTGAACCATTGGTGGCAGAACCAAGTGAACCAGCAAGGGTAGAACCTGTTAGCGCTCGAATCTGCCACAGGCTGAAGAAGGCAAAACTCAAGGCAACATCAAACCAAGCTTAGCCTCGTAGCTAGCCCTACAAGGACAGGAGAGGGCTCTCTCCGGGTCAAACTCAGTGAAAGATGTCCAATAGGATCTGAGATGACCTAAATGAAACACTGATTTTGATTTTAGGCTAGTAAATAGATATGAAAAGGGGTTTTTAATAAATGGCTGGGGTTTCTGGGCTGCATGGGACAAAGACAACAGGAACAGGGATTAAATGAAAGATGCAGATTATTACATGAGGCAAGATAGGCAAAAGCTTAAGCATTCAGTTCGAAATTATATGGAGTGCAAGGAATGTTTAAGAAACTGAAAAGGGCATACATAATGAATCCTTTTCAGACAGAGGAAAACATAAAACTTGAATACTTTCCCAAGGCAGAGCAGCGAGCTAAATTCTGCACTTCACACTTAAAAGTATTCAACAGGAATGATTATGAATGAAACAATGAACATAACAAGAAACATATGAAAACAGAGAAAAACATAATGCTAAGTTGTTACCACAGGGATCTCCTGAAACAGAGCTACATCATTTCATTAATCTCCAGCCAGAACTGTACAATGAAACACTGTTTTTCTCCTCCACACACCTCTCAGAACTCTCTTCTCTCCTTTTACAAATGATCATTCAATACATTAAAATAAACTATCCTAGGAGAAAACAGATTGACCCAACAACAAGGGCACTGTTTCAACTGAACTGATAAAGATAGAAAGGAGAACAACATTCTCCATAAAATTCTATGATGACTAAACAAATTTGGAGCGTTCTCCTTAAATTCCTCTGATAGCCAATTTTGATATTTAACTGAAGTCATAAAGATAGAAAAGGATCATCTATCTGCTCTAAAGATAGAAAAACCTTCCAATATTCCAGCTGAGGATTTCTAATGACCTGGAGTGTAGACTAAAGGAAAAATAGGTAATCGATCTTTGAATGCCACTTTGCACATCCCTATACACCTACCCCCAAATGTTCTGGAAATGCGTTAGCCACTTTCCCTTAAAACCAATTATCCAGATGTCTATTTTTACAGGCATATTTCCCAACGTGTCGTGCATTCCATAGCCGATGTATATACTATCTCTGCTATGGTGGACATTTCGTTTTAATTTTGGATTTGATAGGTGTCGATGTTTCATAATGCGTTTCATTGGAATCCCTGGTGAATTATTACAATTGCAATAACATCTCTGGATCTGGTGCTGATTTCATTATTTGTAATCCACCGAATTCGGATTCTTCAAGAAGTCATTCAACCGAGAGCGCCATATAACTATCGGACTCTGTGGTGGTTGAGAATTTCGATGCCATTTGGGAATTTGTTTGATTCATGTTGAGATTTGTATTCCGCCCATTCCAGCTGCAACGTAGCCTGCTATATGACAACAAAAACACCCACGAAACTGTTAACGCATCACCGTTGTCACCATTATAGAAACTGTTTCCTTGCACTAACTCTGTCATTTGAAGCGAACATCCACTCTGAGCTTTCCTGTAGCTAGCTATTTGATATAGCAAGAAATTCAAACGCCTTTAGAACGTGTCCTTCACCCCCAAGGCAACAAAGCAAATGCTTCTTCTGCTGATTAAAATAATAAATGGGACAAAAGAAACAGTTCTAAAGTTGCAGGCATCCTCGAGAAGATCGCAATACTTATGAACATTTTCATTTCTAGATATGATCCGTAAGATTGCAGCATCAAACTTGTAGGCAACATGACCATGTTTTTACATGTAAACTGTGCAGAGTGCATTCTTAATTCCTGTTGCTGATTATGAGTGCAATAAATAAAACGCATATCTCTCTAGTCTTATTTTGAATTTCACTGTCTCGAGAGAGAAGGCACCATGGCAAGAGGCGAAGAATCCCTTCATAATTGACAACTTGAGAACCTCTTAACACAGCTCAACTACTGTCAATCCCCCCTGTGAATTTATCTATGCTTCCACCAATCACAAATCCGATTGAACAATGAGCCACTTCTACTCCACGAGGAAAAATCCAAGCCTGCAAACCCAACATAAATAATATCATAACCATGCTAAAAATCCACTGAGCAATGATAAAAGCCCGTTTGCAAGCTCTTGGAGTCAACTAGAATTGAATCTGGGCGCAAAAAATGAATTTTCTGGGTTCTGATTTAAGTGGGTCGCACGCTGGTTTAAGTGGGTCGCACCCCCCAAGTGGGTCTCACCCGTTCAACTTTACACTGGCTGTGGCGCTCAAGTGGGTCGCGCCCCTCAAGTGGGTCTCACCCGTTTCAAGTGGGTCGCGCGCCCTCCAAATACTGTCCAGAACTATGAAAACTTGCCTACGGCCTTCAAAAACTTGACTTCGACCTTTTATAATGTTTTTGGCACTTTGACATTTGGTCTCTTATTACAATGCTTTCTCCTTTGGCTTTTCTGAATTTTTGAACTGATAACTTTGCTGTCTTTTGCAGGGATGCGGCACTTTAGCTTAGGAAAAGATCAGAGGCTTGCAGTGAAGCTTCTCATGGTGAAATGGATACAATTATTACAAAAATGGAATTAAACAATTTCTAGTTCCAAAACAGAGTTTTGGACTAGAAATGTTTTCAAATGCTTATGATAATAAAAATATGAAATCAAAACTTGCGAAACCAACCTCATGGCCTGCGGGCTGACAAGACGGAGTCTAACATTGGCTCCAATGGGGATGGCAGCTGCCGCTTCTTAGAGGTGCCAAGAACCTGCAAATCTTTGGGAGAGCAGACAGTGCCTCCATCCATTGGGCGATGCGGTCATCAAGTCATCAGTTTTCAGTCATGCATTTCAGTTTGATTTTTTGATTCCATGGCCCAATGGATAAGGCACTGATCTACTTTCCCAAAGATCTGCCATTCTTGGCACCTCCAAGGAGCTACCATCCCCATTGGAGCCAATGTTAGTATCAGCCTTTGTAGCCTTCCTCCAGTGATCAAACATGCTCTTACAAAGTGATTTTAAGATGTCAAGCTCAAATTTTGTCATTTCAATGAGTCTTCAACCAAAATTTGGTCACTAGGCATTAGGTCTAGGGGTTGCTTTTACTCTTTTCAAAGTTGTCCAAATGTCGGTCCATGTCACCATTCAGCTGAGTGTGCCATCATTCAGAGGGTTTTCATCATCATGTCAGGTTCCAAAGAGTCATTTTACATCTTGTTCATGCTTCAGTTGTGCCTAGGTAAGGTCCATTTCCCTCTCCTAGGGTTTTGGAGGTAATTTCTCTTGGATGGTCAAATCATCGGAAAAACTTGTATCCTGATGCTCACACACCTTCCCCTATCCTTAATATACCTTATTAAACACTTCCCATCACTGATATCCCCCAAATTCCTCATTTTTGCACAAACCCTAGTTTCTTGCCACAACTTGGCAATTTTCTAGGCTAGGCCTGTGTTTTGCCCTTTTGGACCCCTTCCCCTCACTCAATCTCTGAGATTCCACTTTCCCCTGCTTCCTAACATCCCTCCCTACTTCCAAAAATTTTCCCAAGAATTTAGAAGCCCCTTATCCCCTTCATTTCGCTTCATTTCGACAAAATCCCTTGTTTCACACATCGGGATAAGTTTCACTCAAAAGATGTTTCAGAGCAATAAAAGATGAATTTTGGAAAACTGAGAGAGGTTTTTGTCCAGAACATGCCAAGGAAGAAAAACCTCCTTCACTTTTTACACAGGTGTCATGGTTTTAGAGAAATGTCAAAAATACCGTTGTCTCAAGAGAATTGATGCACCTGCTGGGAGTAGTGTTGGGAGATTTGATTTTTGACAGGGACAATGAGCTCCAAATTGGGAAATTCCACTTGGGTTGGATAGCCAACATCTAGGGCTTTCCAACGAGCTATCATGAGATCAATTTGAATTCTGGGAAGTACCTCAAAATCAGGTTGAAAGGCGCGCGACCCACTTAAATTTTTGGCTGAATTTTCAACTTCTAGCTCAGAATTTCGGCCAGTTGGGACCAGTTTTGCTTGGGGATGAAATTTTGAGTTATTATGATGTAAATTTATGTTTGGCATGTAACTTTGGTTTATTTTTACCTATTCTAGAAGATTCACTCTCAAAAAAGTGAAAATCATGTAAATGAATCAGTTTCCACTCTTTTAGAGGCAAGTTGTTAGCTGCCTAGATTTTAGCTCCTTGTTTAGAATTAGTTGAAACTGATCCCTGAAGGAGGAATTCGACCCCTAGAGGCATGGGAAGGGGTTAGGATGCTCTATATGATGTAATTTCTCAATCATTTTCAGAGGTTGGATAGGTTGGACTCTTGGGAGACTTTTGGCACCATTGTACATATTTTTTCATATTTTGGCTAAGGAAAGATCAGAGGTTTTGCGGCACCTGTTGGGATTCTTGTGGTGTTCTATTCTTGATGGTGTTTTCTCTCTATTTACTGTAAGTTATTGATGTTTAATGTATGCCATTTCTCACTCATGCTTCTTAAATTAAATGAATGAGTAGATGAGGTTGAATCCGTTATTCACAGTGCTCTGCCTTTGAATTCATTTAGTTCTATATGTTTTCGACTGTTTGGAGAGGATCCAAGTTCTTCTTTGCCCTCTTCAGCTCCTCTTCGGTCTAATCTGTCCGTATATCCAATCAAAAGCATCAAGACAATCACCTACCTCGCCCCAACTCGAAATCTGCAAAGGTCTGACCTTATCCCCGGACCCAAAATTTGTTTTCCCATTTCTCCAGCGAAAACCCAAAAATAAAAAATCAAACATACCTATCTCTTTACTAGCCTAAAATCAGTTCCCTTTTAAAGTCATCTCGCACCCTATTGCTCATTTTATCGAGATTGACGGAGAGAGCCCTCTCCTGCCCTCGTAGGGCTAGCTACGAGGCTAAGCGTGGTTTGATGTAGCCTTGAGTTTATCTCATTTCAGCCTGAGGTAGATTTGAGTGCTAACAGAACCAAGTGAACCAATCATGATGGAAACAAAGAAATTGCAAAGTTTTGATACACCAAATGTCCCACCTGTAGAACAAAAATCAAAAGTGGTCAAACCCGCAAAACAAAAACAAGCTGTGAGTAAACAAGGTACCAAAAGGATGACAAGGAGCTAAAATGGCATTAGAAGAGAAAACAGTGGCTGCAGAAGATAGAGCAGTAGTTAAAGGAAATCCAGAAGATATATTACATGCCATTGACATAGAAGAAACTCCTATAGTCTAGGCTAAGGACATAGAGGAAGGTGGACAAAAGCTAAAAAAGGCCAAATCTGCTAAGAAATTAGAATTTGAAAGAGAAGATATAGGTTTTATGTTCCAAGCAAGAAAGCATATGACAAGGCATGCTAGGAATCTATTAGAGAGCATTAAAGAGGTTCATCAACCTACTGACACAATCCAACCACCACAAGACATCATTGACCTTTCATCACCTGCAGAGAAAGATACAATTAGCAAATCAATGAAAGGAAAAGAGAAAGTGATGGAAAAAACACAGTTTCAACTCCTTGAAGAAAAATTGAAGTTGGCCAATCATGGAATTGCTGTTATGAAAAATGAAGCAAAGGAAACACAATGTAGATAAGATTCAGTTTGAAAAGATGAAGACAATTTGAGAAGAGTAGGTTGACAGTGTTTCCAAGACTCTGGATAATACACAACAACTTATCAAATGGACCATTCCATTGAGGAAAGAGGCCAAACATGTCAGGAGGATGAACATACATTTGAAAGCCACCAAAATAATTTTGAAAGATTAGGTTAAGGACCTCCAGGAGCAGCTGGAACTAATTCATGAGGAGTTGGAGAAAAAAGGCCTAAAAATGACAGTGCTTGAAAAGCCAATAGCTCAACCCATCATAAATGAGGAAGAAATGCGTCAATAATCATAGTGTGAGATGGATTATGATTTTGAAGGCTAATGGAATGTTAGAATCAAGGTTTTGGCACTTAGAAGGTATATTTTTCAAGCTACACAAAATGATGTAATTTTGATTGTTTTCAGCAGTTTCGTAGCGTGCCTGGGCTTGAAGAACAACAAAACGCTACGAAACTACTATACCTTTCTTTTGCTTTTTGAACCAGTTTTGGGAGCTTTCAAGAGGTGAAATTTGTATGGGAGATGTATCAAGGCAGAATGAACACCATGTAGAAAGAAAGAATACAAAATTATGATGGAAAAGGGCATTTTTGTAGCACTATGAAAGTACGCTACGAAACTGTCTTATTTTCGTAGCGTACTGTGTTGGAGTTTTTTAAGTAGGTTTTTGAGAATATTTGGACAACTGGATACTATCCAAGTGTTAAAGGACCATGAAAACAGTTATCCAACACTTAAATACCATGAAATGAATACAAACTACCAGCCAAAGCATTCGTTGAAGATGAAGACCAGTTTGCCTAAAAAACAGGGTTTGTTTCCAGTTTTAGAGGAGGTCAATTAAGAGGTCATGTAGTGATGAGTCCCATCACACCTTATTCGAACATGTGAAGTCATATTTGTCAAATATGTAATTGTTTTAGAAGATAAGGTTGTTAAATTTAATAATGAACAGTTTGAGTCCTATTAGGAAAATGACTATCAATTAGGATAGCTGTCAATTTCTCATTAAATAGATGTTTTATGGTTATGAAAGGTGTCATTAGGAAAAAATTCGATGAATCTAGCCAAGAGGCAGATCATCTGATGATGTAACAAGTCTATTAAAGGGAAAAGAGTCGAATTTGTCAAGGATTGAAGATTTTTTGACAAAACTGCAGATTTATGTAATTTGACTGTTTCAGTAATATAGAGACTTGTTTCTTGACCAACCTGAGATTCTAACTGAGTTTTTAGTGCTTATCTTATCTAATCTTTTATGTGTCCCATTTGCAGTAGTTTTCATCTTTAATACTCATAATTCATTCATGTAATGCTCTGATTTCCTTTATAGATGAATTGACTGTGTGACTTTCTGTTTCATGTGTGTGTGTACTTCCGCTAAATTTTTTTACCTACCTCAGCTTCCATGTCAAGTGAACTCACTACTAAATCACTAAAAGTGTTGACTCTATAAGCCCAATTTTTGCATACTGATACTATTTTCAACCTACAATTATCATAAGCAAGTTGTTTTCCAAGTATAATTAGCCATCTAAATACATTTTTATTCAATATCATTAACCCTTTGAGAGAGCCCTCTCAGACTGAAGAGGCTAAGCTTCAGTCACAAGATTGGTTTGAAACAATTAAATGAGATTGTCTAATTAGTAGCCTATTAGGTGCAATTTTGTGATAACAGAATCAAAAGATGGTTGTGCTTGGTAATCCCATGCAAATGTTGTATATTTCTTGAGAAGGAACATGAAACCATTTGCGATTTCAACCTAATTGGCTATGAAATGACATAAAAAGTTAACCTTGCCTTGCAAACTTTGAAGTGACTAATAGTGCAGGGAGGAGGCAGATTGGTGATTTCCTTAACCTTGAGAGGATTAATCATGATCCTGTACTTGGAAATAATGAAGCCTAGAAACCACCTCAAAACTTCAAAAATGGTTCTTTTTTGGGGGTTCAAACTAATATTATATTAGTGGAAACGTATGAAGATTAAATGTAGATGCATCAGAAGATTGGCCCATCAGTGAGAGTGGACAACGAGTTCATCCAAATATGCCTCCACAATTTTATTCATGTGATGAAAATAATATGACATGACTTTCTATAAGGTGGCCCCAAACATTTTTAATATTTTACTATATGCAAATATACCCCAAGGAAAAATGAAGGCCATTTTTTGTTGATCATTTAGTTTTATTTGGATCCAGTTATAGTCGAAGAAACCATCCATGAAGATACATATTTCACTATTAGTACATTCATCGATGATATGATCAATGACCGAGGTGAAGTAATTATCCTCGGTACATGCATTTTTTAGATCCCTATAACATAAAAATGCATGTTAACCTATATTTTTGCAATGAGAATGATGTTGGAAATCCGTTTCGTCATGGTTTCGTCAAGGGAACTAGATTGATAATCTCAAATTTGAGCAACTTTCCAAATTTCACCTTGATGGAAACAAATTTGTGATGATTAACAGTTGGAGAATTTCATGAAAGGATTAAAGCCTTCATAAATGATGGTTTCATGCTTGAAAATTTGGGGATCAATGCCAGACACTTCTTCATAGGACCAAGTGAAAACATCAAGGAATTATTTGAAAATAACGATGTAAGTAACGATCTCATTAGGAGTTCAATCCACTCCAATTATGATGTTTTCCACGAGCTTGGGTTCATTCAAATTTTGATGGGAATGGCATGGGAATTTTTTTTTAAGGTTCCCCTTAGAGAACACATTGTGTGTCATGATAGGATCTTGTGACCAACCAACAATTTGAGATGAGACAAAGTGTTTGAAGTCATCACTGGAATTTTATGGACTAGGGAGGAATGATGATGGATGGTGTGATTCATCACAAGGTTGATCATATATCATCAAAACTTACAAGATGGATTCATAAAATGAAATTTCAATATCGAGGAAGTCACGAGAGCTTGAATGATCGACATCCTATGCAAGCTAGGATGAAGAATTAAGCTCTACATAATGTTGGAGGCTTGACTCAAGGTCAAAAATCACCTTTTGAACATCTTGGTAAGCAAGTTCAATGAGGATCAAAGGAATATAGTTACCATACATGTTGATGTCTAACAAAGAAGGAAACACCCAAGGGTTATCATACCCATGAGTCACTAGTGATGGATATGATCGTTATAATGATATTAGAAGATTGCAATGAATGATAAGGAGTTAAGGGAAAGGTGCCAATCAACGAAGAGCCTTTGAAAATACCTACTCCAATACTTTGAAAAGAAAAATGGGATTATCCTAGAAGCATAATTGACTCCTTCTCATGGAAACACAAGACGGGATTGAAAAAGGTCAACTGGTCAACAATGACTATTTTTACCTTGATGGGGGAACATCATGATATGGAAGACATATGAGACAATAATTGTCATAACATAGAACTAATTTTTCTCAAGTAAGATATTTTAATGTAATGGGGAATTGATAACTTCAACTTTGATTGATATAATTTTACACCCAAGAAAAATTAGGAAAAATCCCTTGAGGTTGCACGATATGCCCATAAAATGCTTTTAACACAAATGTAGGTGGTGACAAGGTTGGATATCCAAGATATTTCCAACACTTCAATGACATAATATAAGTAGAGACCCATTCATCTAAGAATGTCTAATGAACATGTCATCCAAAAATGTGAACCATTATTTGGAAGTCCAGATGATGTGCAAGACGAGGTTTCCATGATGTGGGATCAAAGGTGATGGGATTTGAATCTGAGAGATCTACTCAACCACTAGCAATTAAGAATACCTTACATTGTGTAGGAAACTTTATAAAACTTCAAATGTAGACATAGTAGTGAGTCCTTGGGAAAAATCCTAAATAATGTTGTAGTTGTGAGTGGCCCACACATTGTGATTATGTGTAGTGTTACAAAGTGTGCCTTTAGGAGGTCACGACATAGTACCAAATGATGTATTTTCAATGTTAAGGGAGCCATTATTTTGAGTAAGGGATCACAAGTTCTAAAGTGGAAGGATTAGTTTCAGGAATGTTGTAGTTGTGCACTCTAGTAGTGATATTGTGTATTGATTGATCAACCATAAAATTTTCTTGCACGGATGACAAGGTAACTTGTGAAGGATTCCCTCCAGCTCCCCCCATACTGAGGAGGTGGAGGATTCACAACCATATGTTATTCTTGGGCCGAAAAAATATACATTAAGAAAATGGTTTAACTAGTAATATTTTGCTGCAATAAGTAATGATGGATCTCATCCATTTGAAGACACTCATGAGTAAGATGGTCCTCCCCACAAGTCTTGCAAGGAAAACCATTATTGCTCTTCTTCTCTTTTATGTCACCACTGGTAGGTTCTTGGGTTTGGGGTTCCCTTTAATAAATATTATAAGGTTTATTATACATTTTATTACTATTTTTACCTCAAGGTCATTGAGGATTATTTGATGGTGTGGAATCCACGGAGTTTACCTTAAAGGTCTAAATGGGACTACTAGGATTTAGAGTGGTAGAATTAGCACCAAGGGTGCTAGAAGTGATGTTTATTTGACCCATATGATTATATAAGTGGTCTATGTTTCCTTACAATATAGAACCACCATACCGTCGACATAGGATCTTGGCTTGGGTTTCAAAACATCACTCAATGAATGAGGGGCATTAGGGATGATTTCATATAGAGTGTGCGCTTGAGAATAGATCAAGTCCAATTGGTAGTCATGCATGATTTATTGTACCTTGGTTTGGGCTTCTACCTTTGCTATGTCTTCAATGATACTAGGAAAGAGTTATTTAGTGAACCCTTCACGCACTAGCTCATCAGGGAACTTGGTTGTGAATAAAATTTCTCTTTATATCCACTAATGAAGATGATTAGAGATGTGGGCGGAGGTATCTTGATTGAAATTAGTGAGTATGTCCCTTATCATTTCATGCATAATAGGTAGTTTATAGTGATTGAAAAAATCTCATATTAAAGAGGTAAAGTTATCATAAGTGACTCTTTTAAGATCGATGTACCATTTAGCGGCACTGTTGGTAAGAGTCTGTTGGAAAAGAGGCAGTCACATACTATCATCCATGAAATATTTGGACGTGCAACATAACTGATAAGTGGTTATATGTGTTGTAGGGTCTTCTCCAGGTTTACCATGGAATTTAAAGTTTTTAGCATGTAGTTTAGGTGGTACTATAGGTAGTATAAGATTATGATGGATGGGATCATTTATTAGCTTCAAAATATTATGAAATAGAAGGTTTTTCATGAGTTGAACAATGCTTGGGAAGGGGGTGGTGCCCCTTGCATCCCATATGGATGCGTTCATCCACCCATAACAAGGTTTCTAGAAGTGGAAGAAGTACTTGAGGAAGTGGGGTTACTATAGGGGTTATATCCAACACCCATGGTGGTACCATAAGGGTTATTACCCCAAGAGGATGCAGCCTCAATGGAAAAGGGATTCTCAAAAGGGTTTGGACATCCAATACTAAAGGATGCATCAAGAGAAAATCCTCTAAAGTTTGACCAAGGTAGTTGTTACCCCAAGGATATAACACATTACTAAGGAATTTTCCCCAACCCCTTGAACATTCTATGGAATTGAGATATCCCCCTAAAAATTTGACCCCTTGAATCAATTTTTTGAGATATAACGTGAAATTCTAGCTGTAGTGAGGAGGGCTCAATAGTAGGGTTGACATCTAGGCCTTTTTTAAGGAATCTGTTATCACCCAAATAAATGAAGCATCATTTGAAAAAGCTAAATAGGTTTATGTGTCAAAAGTAGGGTTGTAGGATTCATTTTTTGTATTCTTGGTCAAGGGAAATTTTAAATTTTTCTTGTTTAAATTTACCCTAAGGTCTAAACACACTCATTTTCAAATCCCCTCATGTCACATCACTCATTATTCTCTGAAAGATTTCAATTCCCAAGGTTTTGGTAGCAAAAATGTCATTTTAGCCAAGAAACCACAGTTTCGTAGCGAAATACACTGAGAAATGTCACTTTTCGCTACGAAACTACTGATAGTTTCATAGTGAAAACACCCAGATTTATACTAGATACGCTACGAAAGTGCGGTTTCGTGTTTGTTTTGTCAGATTAGCAGTTAGGTGTCAGAATATCGTTGGGAAAGGGTAAGTTAGATACCATTCGAGTCATGGAGGGATAAAATCAAGGCACATGGTCAGGTCTGAAGTTATCATCACCATTTTAGGCATGTATGAGTCATAATTGTGTCATGAGAAGACATAAAAAATTCAAAATATTTCCTAATTCAATCATTTCTCATTTCTCATTCCTTCTTTTCATGATATCGAGCTCTGGAGAGATATTTCATTAAGCCAAAGCTATGGCTGGTGTTTTCAAAGGTTTACATTGAGCACTATCAGGCGAGGTTGCAAACTATCAAGCAATGCTGCAAATCATCAACCGAGGCTGTGAAGACATTAAAGAAACCATGGTAGAAAAAAGAAGGACAAAGAAGGGTGGACAATGTCTGAGATATGAATCAACAGATATGAATTTGATTAATGAATACGACACATCTGTGGAAGTCTTCAGAAGGACAGGTTGCTTACAGTTTTGTGAGAGATTACAAGGCTAATCTGACTGTTTTTTATCATCATGACCTATAAGAAGAAGGGCATCGGTCACAAGGGGTTCGTTTTCTGTCCAAAACTCTCGCGCCTTGTGCACCTCGGTGAATTTTATCTATTTTATACAGTTGCCATCTGCATGTTTGAGCGAGCTACCCCTTCTGATAGTAGCAACCCTAAGTTTATCTTTCGAGCAATAATGATCGCTACTAACCCCACTCAGTCATTTCCTATCATGACTTCAATGGAAATTGGATCTGAAGAGATATTAGAAGTAACCCATGAAATGGAAGATGTCGTGTCTACGGTAGAAAAAAGGAAGGGAAAATGAAAGGTGAATTGAACAGAGAAAGGAAAGGAAAAAGAGATGAAGTGGGCTAGGGTAAAACCATGCACATGTGCATTCTCCCCAGATGGTGCCTAAAGGCTGCTCGCCTGATTCATCGAACCGCCCTATGACAATTACAGAGGAAGCCATGCATCTGACTTCGCTAACCTGGGTACTGCCATATGTTCATCCAAGCAAGCCAATGACATGTGCCCCCAAGAATGTTGATGTCACCCGCGCTTGCCTCAAAATGCCTCTGGTCCCAGAGGTTGTGCCCCTGCATGGTGATATCTTTGGAGGCCTAACCCCCCTTAAATTCGATGATAATGAGTTGGGCAATCTGGATGCCTTCCCTACACTAGCTCCAGAATTATATATTGAAAGGGTGATGTGCGGTAACATGCCAAAGGTAGAGCCAATGCCATGGGAACATGGATTGGCAGGTTCAGGGACTTTAAACATGTTGTGCTTCCCCTAATTTGGTCGTTACAACATCACTGACCAAGTTGTTCGCCAGCTGCTGGCGCGGGTCCACAATGGATGCTTATGGATCAAGGCTGGCATCCTGATTTATGCTGCTTTAATTCACCAAATCACCGAACTCCCCATGCATGGGACAAATCCTAAGGAGGGCATTGGTAAGAATTACGAGTAGTGGATTTCTGATGACGTTCAAGAGAAATACCACGTTGTTTACAACCAAAGAGGGTTTCAAGTAGACACAATAAGTGATCCAGGGATTCATATGGGTACCCTGTTGCTGCATGCAAATTGATGCGCAAGTGACAAGCATCGTCTGTCCCCCACCTATGTAATTCAAATCGCCGGTAGATGCGAAAGAGGGGTCTGCTTCAACTAGTCGCAGTACATCATCGATGAATTTTTAGACAATGTGCGTGAGGCCTAGGATCAAGGAAATACATTTTGCTACTCTTGGCTGATGATGTTAATTGCCTTGGTTGTGTGGGAGGTGCCTGTGGAAGCAGTACTCCCCGATCTCGATCCAGGTATGTGTGAGGGGGCATGGTTTGTAAACCTCTAAGATTCGAAGGATCCCAAGTGGGTCGAGGAGAACAAGGTCTTTTAGGTATTATTTGATCAATCCCTGGCAGCGAAAATTCATTCCCATCCGTGCTTGTCACCCACGGTCTATGAAAAATACAAGGATATTGTGGCATTCCAGGTTACCATGCACAATGTGCAAGTTCAGGCCCACAAAGATCTAGCTTGGTATAACCTTCCTTATATGGCCATAGAAGCAGAGATTGACCAAGTAATTTCAACTTGGCCACCAGAGTAGAAGATTGGTGCTAAGACGTCCTGCCTGGGCACAATAGGAACATCCAACCAAAGAACAACCCCAAAGGATACCATTCCTCGAGCCACAGTGAAGGAATCCGAGGTTCCTACTATGACAACGTATGACCCCCAGAACCCCTAAGGGCGCCACCATGGAGACTGGACTAGAGTCATAGTTGGATCAATACCTCAACGGGCTTGGTAGAAAAGATACGATATACACACACGGTATCAAATGCACTAGTGAACCTCCTAAAGGGCCCAGGAATAAGTGTAAGGCTATTAAGCCTGGTGCAGACACAGAGGTGACATTGATAGAGGATGACTAGAGAAAATTGTAGATACTATCACCATCGCATCAAAAGATCGATGGATTGCTATGGAAGGAAAACACAAGGCTGTGATAGAAGCTTTGCAATCCGACCTACAGGCTCTTTAGCTAAAAGCAAAAAAAATTCAAGCAAGCATGGATCAAGCGAGGCAAAATAAAGCGAGACAGCCAGCTACAGTTACAACCTTGACCACCGTCATGGACAGTCAGATTTGCCCCCTCCCAGACACCGATTTTGCAATGATACCCGCAGAATTATGTGACCAAGTCTATGCATTCTCTTTGGCTGACCTAGATGTTGGGCACTTAATGGGTGCGCAACTGCATGACCTGTTTACACATATCACCAAGGAAATTCAACACATAGAACTATGGGTGCAACAAAACCTTAATGAAGCCAAGCAAACTATTGTGACTAAAGCTGCCGAAGCTGGCCAAGCCCAGGCTTCCCACATCACTGCCATCGCACAACAGGCTAAATTAGAGTAGTTGATAGACCGCCTCTGTGAGGATATTCCATAAGTAATTCCTGCCTCCGCTACACCGTAGTCCAAGGTTGAAGGCTTGGTCGCTTCTTTGAAGGCATCACGGACTGAAGTGCAGGTTTTTAAGGCCGATTTGGAGCCTCAGATAGCATTGCTGCAGGCCAAGCTAAAACTTGAGACCCCACTAGAGGTGCACGCCCAGTGGGCCGCACTCGTCACAGAAGCTACAACCAGTATTACTGCACAGATCAATCAGGTCACTGCATTGTTTGAGACTACTATGAAGTTATGTTCCCTGGTGTAGTGTGATCCCTTCCTTCACAAAATCGATCAGGAGTTGCACCAAAAAGAGCAAGATTTTGAGCAGATGGAGGCTACTATGGCCACCATTTTCCTAGTCCAAAGCCTAGCGTGCCTTTAGACCAGCCACGCACTCAGAAGTGAAATTGTGGGGCTTCGGCTTAAGAAGCAGGTACTCAACGACCATCTGATGCCCTGGGCTGGCGAAGCTCTCAAGATTTCCTAGGAGTTAGAGGGGGTCATGAAACAGCTGAATCAAACCTTAGAGAGTGTCACTGCAGCTATGGAATGAAAAACTTCACAAAATTTGGTTGATATCATGTAGAATGTAGCCGTGCAGAGCATGGGTGTTCTGCTTCCATTGGCTACCGCTATTGAGAAGCTCTAGGAAATGATGAAGACCCCGTCGGTGCTGTAACTCGGGACGAGTCACAAGATTGTGTTGGAGGCCTGTTGGAACAAGGTCCCCTAACCACATTTTTGGTCCAGTTTGGTAATATTTTTTAATATTTATTCTAGCGCAAGGGCTTTGGGGTGGGCCAAATTCCCCGATGGATTGTAAAGGGTCAAAGGGTAGACCAGGGGTCCGTAAACCATGGTTTGCAGACCATAGAATAACACAGAATGCTATGTTATAAATAGATAGATAAATCGAGTCTAGAGAGAGGCTAAGTTGTGATTAAGCTTGGATACGAACTTGTGGATCTTTTGTGTCGATTGTCTGAGTAAGGGCTCTTGCTGGCTATGTGCACGAAGACCCTAAGTCCTACTGTGTGTGGACCCCGTTGGATTTGTGCGCGGGCTGGTAAATAGATTCTCTAAGTTGGATCTAGATATGAATGAATGAGAAGGTTGTTGATGATATTTAAGTGTTTTTGTGCTATGATTATTGGCTGCACTATGTTCTAAGATTGTGCTTTCTCACTGAATAATGTTGATATACTGATGCACAGATGGATGCGATATTATGAATGCGTAGATATGGTTTAAATACTCTGCTCAATTTACCTGTTATCTATGATATATGCTCTGTCGATATACTGTTAAGAGGTTCTAGCACCTTCCCATACTACTTTGGGTGAGACCTTGACCTACGCAAGCATGCCATTGCTGAAAGGGCTAGTAGTACAGGGATTTGTTGGCAAACCTTAAAACTAAACCTGGGTCAAGACCCCTAAAGCCAACAATGTCAAGGGATTTCATCACTTGAATTATGGCAGCGACATATATATATCCTTGAAATTTTTAATGTTAAGGATTGTAACTAGTATTTACAACTTGGCCTTAGTAACAAATGCAAGATATAAGACCAATCACACTCTTCATTCATGACAAGAGGAAATTGAAAATGAGAATTTGGACAAGTCACATTTGGGAGTAATAGGAAGCATAGGGCCTCCACCGTATGCTAGCGCCAACACATTAGTCAAATGAAAAAGTGGACATGTTCACTAGTCAGCATGCTCACCCAGTAGAAATGAGCATTGCGCTACTCTAGGCCAGCTAGAGCACACAACACATGTGTTTGATGTGGTGCATGCCTTTAGTATTTTTCATATAAGCCTTCCAATGCATGCATCCCTTCCAACGCTAACTAGTCACACCTTTTAACTGTTATTGCAAAAAATGTCTCAATATCATATGAAAAGGGTTTCTTACTGTAGCTTGTGAACCATGTATCTACTTTCATTTTCTTTCACTCATAGGAAAATTTCTTTTGATTAGATAGTGATTGGATCATATTTCTTATAAGTATTAAATCCCACAATTTGCCAAGTCCTTAGCATACACTTTATTAACATGATCACAATTTAATATCCTTCTTTACACTGTTTGGTGGATGATTTCAATGTAACTCTAATACATCGAACATAATGCTTCTGTCCTCACTTCTCATGGTATATTTTCTTTTGTCGACTCACATTATAGTATGTCCTCTCCCATGCATGCACCAAGTACATTCTTTAAGTTGTTTGTACATTTCCATTACATGCTTTGTTTTGGCTCTTTCAATGCCCATGTGGTGTCATATGATTACAATGTTCCAAGTATGCACTTCGTTCACAATGATGTGGTATCCATCAAATGCATTCCATTGACACCCATATATATGATATCATTGTGCCTTTGGTGCAATTTTGCATCATGCTATCATCATATGTTTGCACATTTGATAACAATCATCTCAATAATTATATGCGAATAGATGCATATTGCTAGGAGTTTCGATGTATGTTAACCAAAAAGGTATTCTTTTCTTCCTTTTCGACTTGGTTTTCCCTTTTTCGAAGTGTCAAACTATGGTGGTCAAAGAAAAGACCTGCAATGCCATATTCTAAGAAGGTAAGAGATTTTAACATAGAATAATCCTAATACTATTCTTATTTAGAATATAAGGGTGAGGTTAAAAATTCAAATAGAAATATTTAGACACTCAATAAGTAAAAACCTTGGTAGGCATGATTAAATTATATTTAACTAAAATATATCTTGCAACAATTAGAATAAGGACTTGTAGATGACTTAGTAAATGACACTGACTAGAATGTTTAAACATCTCCTTCAAAGAACAATATGCTAAGTGGAATACAAAGTTTGAAAGCTTCTCTTTGGAAAATTTAACGCTTACACACATGAATATTTAAGGGATGAGGATGTGTCCAATGAAACTAAAAATATCATTAAGAGTTTATGGGGTGCAATCTAGGTGATGAAAGTTAAATTATGAGGATTAAGTTAACGTGTTTTAGCCCTTCACCCTTAGACATGATAGTCTAGGGTTTCAAGATGTATGGACAAGACAATAGTCCCCCAAACCATAATACATTCCAAAGATAAAGACCAATGTGGAGTATGATCAACGACAAAAACATTTGCATGTCCCTTGCAAATGCATATTGATGGAAATATAATGCTTGATAGTACATTATAAAAACAACAACTTGGAAAACCCTAATGTACATAACCAAATGAGGATCACAAAGAAGAAGGAGAAAATGAATAATATGCATCATGAAGGCATAATTATCAATAGGGTTTGTCTATAAATGGTCAATGGAGAATGGACTAATTTAAAAGCATAAACATAACCTTTATGATTTTGGACAAGCAAAGGGGTACCCAAAATTGGTGTTAGGCCAAAATTTTGGGTGGGTGTTGTAGCGGCTACAATAGGAGGAAAAGGGATGTCAGGTTATTATACCAAAGGGAGAGGATAGTTTCAAAGAGAGTGGTAAAGATAAGACCTGTGATAGTCATAGAAGTTATGGAGGTTACCTCGAGGGTAGATCTAGTGACACTAAGTGTGGAAACACTAGGTTCTTCCATTAGGTTGACACTAACTACAATTGAATATTGTTAAACCATTTAAGTGGAAATATTAGTAAAGTTTATAAACTCACCTTGGGATATGGGTGATGGTGGAATGAGAATGAGGTGGAAAAATATTGTCAACCAGTTCATGAACTATGTGTTCAACCCCTTGAGAACCAACCAAAGTGACCCCTGAGGTGGGAAAGTCTATGGAAATAATGGGTTTTATCCTCTGTTTGTGAGAAGGTGGATCATCCTCCTTGGGAGAAATTACCTATAGACAATAAGAACACCGTGGAATAATAAAAGCCACAATGAATATAAAGGATGTATGAAAAAGTAAAAGGAAATGACACCTAAGGCCAAATAGACTTGGAAATACAACACACACTCAGAAAATCTAAGGAGAAAGATATAAAACCAATGAATTAAGGGGTATTCACTATGTTGGAACATAGTTTATTCATGCCCAAGTCAACCATGAAGGTATGGTTAGGAAATTTACCCTAGCCTCCTGCTTAACTATTTTGCACTAGGTGCAAGTATCCTTAATTATGCACGGGTACCCTCTGGGAGATTCAAGTGAGTATTGAACAATATCCACCCTAGGTACAACAAATGTGACCCAATTTCCATCACCCGTGTAAGGTCTCTAAGATTATGGAAACTATTTTTACCACCTACAACCAACCAACTTGGGGGAACAATCATAGGATGGTTCCACAGAGAAGGGCATGGTATCAAGTCTACAACATCTTGAAAGAGAACCTTGTATGTATGTAGACCACACTACCAAGATAAAATGAAACAGGATGATTACTCCACTGGTCCCATTGTGACCCAATGCTTGACCCTTGGTTAGGAGGGATTTCTAGGAAACTTCTAATTGTAAATGGATTTACCCTGCATAAATAAAGATTTTAGTGTTTGTTTTGATGGCCTTGGGGAGTGTCCTAACCAATATATTCCAAGACACTAAAATCTTAAGCTAATATTGGTATGCCACTAGATAAATGAAAAATATCTAATAATTTTATTAGTCATTTATTTTAGTGGTTGTTTTTTTAAGTCAGGGGTATATGGCAGGACACTTGATGGTGTTTTGAATTGCTTCAAGGAAAGAGATGCAATATATAAAGGTGTAATATTTTTTTCAATGAAAAATATCAATAAGAGAGTTATATATTTCCAATGAAGTATTAATAAAATCCTCACAATGCTTCCTTTATCACTCTCACATACAATAGCAGATCAAAATTGAAAAGCTGAAGAAATCAAAGAAAAAACCAATGGAAACAAAAGGAAAACACACCCAAAATGTAAGTCCCTACCTACAAGTAAGCACACATCAAATAAATTAATCTAAATATTATAACATAGTCACTACAGTAGGAAAAAGATAAATATTTTTGCAGGATAATGGTGAAAGATAAATACCCAACCCTAATGTCACTATTGGGAATCAAACCCAAGAGGATTCAAAACCCATAAACAAGGCTACAAATCCACCTATTTGAAGTGATTTTTTAGGGTGGTATGAATGAGAAGAGTACTAAAATAATCAAATATGAGTTTGGCCTAAGCCAAGGCTCAAAATTTTGCAATAAAACCAAATAAATATTAGATAAAACCCCTACAAAATCCCTCTTTCAACGCAACACTTTGTCATAGGAGGAAAAAGGAGTTGCAATGCTTTGTCATATGCTAGAAAAGCATTGGGAAAGATATGAACACTCTATCAAGATTTTAGATGGTCCATATTGGGTCATTACATTGTTTGTCATCTATATCGATACTTTAAGAGTGGAAAAAGTGGAGGAATTAGCTCACAGGTCAATTTTTACTGGTAGTATCGAGTTTGGAAAAACAGGGTCTGAAATCTTTGAGGAGTGTTTTGAGGCATCAAATGACATTTTTTTTGGGTTAAAAAATTTCCACTTTAGCATGAAAACTTTTTCTCCTATTATACACACAAATACCTCTCCAATAATGCAAGAATCACATCAATGGGAGCATGTATGCGAAAGTTATGCCACTCAGAAGTTGACTTTCTTGTTTTCACCACCATAATTCAAGAGGATGCCACGTCAACCCCCATTATTTATGAAAAATGGGCTAACTACACAATTATGATGAATAATGCTCTAAAAGAGTCTATATTGTAACCATGGTTAAGAGTTGAGGTAGTCAAACCTAACAACTAGTAGGCTATCAAGCTGTGTTATAACCGAGCCACTAGGAGGAAAAGGGGTTGCATTATTTTGAGTGGATTTGTTCCATAACTACAAAAATTAGCTGAGAAGGATCAGAGATAAAACACAATAAGGGGATTTGTGCACTGCAGTATCCCACATGCCACAAACCATAATTCTTTATACTCACAACCATTTTCTATTTAGAGAAAGAGAGCAAAGCAACCTCACCTTCTAGTAGGGTTTTTCTCCCAAAAGGGTTTCGCGGGTCATATTTTGTATCAAATGTGTTTGTGAGTTTTTATTTCATTGTTCTATATTTTCTACATAATTTTGATTTACATGCATACACTATTAACAATAATCTACACATCAAGAAATCTAAAAAGAAAAAAAATTATAATGGTGTAAAATTTCTAAATTAAGGCTTCTACGAGTAGACATTGGTTTTATATTACTTTTAGGAATCATAATATTAGATTTAAGATCTCGTTGTTTCTAACTTTCTTGTGCATTCCATCTTTAGGAAGAAAAACAATGTGAAGAAAAATGACAATGCAAGGAGGAATTAAATACGAAATTAAGAGGAAAAAATGGTGACAACTAGGAAGCCCTAATATAAAAGAAATAATATCTAAAGCCTAAGGTTAGAAATTTATCAATAATGGGAATTGATTGTTAGGTTTTTCCACCTAAACTCTTAACCATGGTTCCATCTCCCATCAGGTTTACCGCAAGCAAACCCATACTGAACAATACCTCCAAGCTAATTCCCACCACCATCCCAACCAAAAACTTGGTGTTCTTAATACCTTAGCCACAAGAGCCCTAATAATTTATGATAATAACCATTAAGACAAGGAGAAAACCCATCTCCTTGATGTTTTTACAAAAAGTGGCTACACTAAACACCAAGCCACTAAAGCCTTTAAAAATTCTAGCAGAGGACCTAAAAAAAAAAATATTTATATTAACTAATTTTATTCATTTTATATATTCACTTAATTATTTATATATACATTATTTTAAATAAAATATTTTTATATTAATCAATACTAACCAAAATTAAATAATAATCAGTTCCCATTATTAACCAATTTCTAACCTTAGACTTTAAATATTATTTATTTTATATTAGGGCTTCTGAGTTGTCGACCTTTTTTGCTCTTAATTTCATATTTAATTCCTCCTTGCATTTTCATTTTTGTTCACATTACATTTCTTCCTAAAGATGAATTACACAAGCAGGCTCAAAACGTCGAGATCGTAAATCTAATGCGATGAATCCTAAAAGTAATCTACAACTAGTGTCAAATTTCATATTTCAAATAGAATTTGATCAGATCTATTGTGACGAAATGTCCAATGTAATATCCATGATAGTTTATAGATCATATTGGTATCAGAGCAGGTTTCTTTGTGTATATTGTGGATATTTGGAGAGGATCTAGATTGTTTGGGCCAAAATTCATAAAGGCCTAATCATGACCTATGAATCTATGAATAACCCTCGTGATCCTACATAGGAGACATTTTCACAGCGAAAAAAATAATTTGCGAATATAAATTGTAATGTAAATATCCTCATGACGGTCCTCAGTAATAAGCTTCAAATATTCATAGAATATGGGGGCTCTAATGCAGAGGAAAAATCAGAGGGGAGATTAGGAGATCGAGAATAAATTGAGAACCAGTGAAATAAAGGAGCCAAAAAAGATCAACCTATTTTAAGTGCCATGAATCATTCATAGACCATGTTTAAAATGAAAGCGAAGGTCAATATCAAGTCATATAAAGGTGAGATCGGCACTTTGAAGCTAAATCATTGGTTGCAACAACTAGACGTGTATTTCAGTGTTCATCATATGGAGGAGGAACACGATATTTCATTTGCACAACTAAAATTAGAGTGCCATGCCCTAAATTGGTGGGAAATATACATAGATACCTTGAGGTTAGAGGGAAAACCTCTAGTGACTAAGTGGGAGGACTTGAAAACCATCATTAATTCACAATTTTACCCTATTAGGTATGGATAGGACTAGTGGATTTGGTGGCAACACTTCAAGAAAAAGTAGGGGCAAAGCATGTAAGAGTACACCACAAAGTTCATGACAATGGTTATAATGTTGGGTATCTCCCTAAATAACCCATATATACTCCTCAAGTATTTTGGGGGTATACACAACCATATATAGAAGCAAGTGATGCTATTCACTATTGGATCGGTGGATGAGGCTTATGATACAAGCACAATACTTGGAGAACATAGGCATGAAGAAAGGGAAATCAAGTGGATCGAATCAGAAGGAGAAATAAGACACTTCTAAAGAGGTGAAGAAGAAACAAAAAGGGGTAAAAGATAAAAATATGGCAGCCACGACACATCATTTCAAATATCCTAACAACCACTGCAACATTGACATCCATACAGAGGAAAAGTTATGGAATTTGCATCAAGATATTAAAACAAAGATAAAAAACAAAGAAAATAAGAATAAGAATCTCATGGCCATTTATTTTAGCAACAAATTTGAAAGCAACTTGGATGTGGATGAGAATATCATTTGTAAATCAGTGCAAAAGGACGTGAATCAAAAATAAGAAGAGAAAGGAATGGCCAAAATTTTCCATATAAAAATATAGGTCAAGAAGACAAAGATTGATGCTTTGTTCGACTCAAGATCGCAGGTGAATCTTATTTAACAAAGCTAGTCAAGAAGTTTGGGTTGGAATTTCATGATCCTTCATGCCCATATCCGCTGTGATGGGTAAATAAGGATCCAAAGTTGAAGGTAACAAAACAATGAAAAATTATATTTGATATTAGTTTTGATTTTATTGATGAAGTAGAACTATATGTGGTTCCCCTTGATGTATTTATAGTTGTGTTTTGGAAAACCTACATGTAAAAGTGATATAAAATATTCATGTGGAGAGCCAACCAATATCGGCTCGTCAAGGATGGAAAATAATTCACCATCAATGCACAAAAAATCAAGTCAAAAGTTTCACTAGTAAGTTCTAACCAAGCCAAGAAATTGATCAGTTCCAACAAGAAGTGTGTTTCATTTTTTTATATAGAAAATATATATGTAGAAGAGTTAGTAAGAGGCAAGGCATCCCTAGAGGGGTGCACTAAGAAACAAAAACAACAACTAGAAGAGTTTCTACATGCATACATGGAAGTGTTCTTGGAGCCTAAAGGGTTACCACCTAAGAGGGAAGTGGGGCATGAGATCCAAATATTGTCGGATTCCCCATTTCCAAAAATTTGGTTATATATGCAGTCTGTTATATAAGAAAGTGAGGTGAAGAGATAGTTGCAACAATTATTGGAAGAGGGTGTCATTCAACTAAGAACATCACCATGTGGGTCACCCATCAACATTTTACCAATGAAGGATTGAACTTGGTGGATGTGTATTGATTACATGGCGTTGAAGAAAATCACATTCAAGAACAAGTACCCTTTTCCTAGGATAGATGATATGCTAGATCAATTGCAACAAGAAAAATATTTCACCAAACCGGTCTCAAAGTCAGGATATCACCAAGTTCTAGTAAGAGAAGAAGATGCATAGAAGACCACCTTCAAAACCAGGAAAGGTTTGTTAGAGTGATTAGTCATGTCATTTTGCCTATGCAATGCACCAACTATGTTTATGAGATTAATTAATGTTGTACTGCTCCATTTTATAGATTCTTTTGTTATTATCTATTTGGGTGATATACTGGTATACAATGCTACCTGGTAGGAGAACATTTCACACTTGACGCAGGTGTTGGAGACATTAAAGAAGCACCAGTTTCTAAAAAATCTCAAGAAGTGTGAGTTTTCACAATAATATTTGGTGTACTTGGGGTATATGATATGTGGAGGAGAGCTAAATATAGATCATGCCAATATGGAGGCCATCATGAAATGGCTAGTGCCTAGTCATGTTTTTCAGGTTAAGATATTTTTTTGGGTGGCACAATACCCAAGAAAATTCATAGCCTCATTTTCAGCAATAAGAACGCCACTCCATTCCATAAAAACAAGTGGAAAGAGTTTCTGATGGGGAAAGGGTTAACAGAGGGGCTTTGAGGAGCTAAAAAGAATATCAATCAAGCACTAGTTCTAGCATTACCAAACTTTCAAAAACCATTTGAAGTGGAGAGAGATGCAAGTGGGTATGCTATGGGAGTAGCCTTGATGCATGGAGGAAGGCTTATGTGCTACCATTATGAAGAATTTCATGGGGAAGTTCTTAAATACCCTACCTACAATAAGGAGCTCGATGCCCTAGTGCAGGTTGTGAAGAAGTGGAAGTATTATCTAATGGGAAAGGAGACAATAATATAAATAGATTAGAAACCACTACAATACTTGCAGGCCTAGAGTAAGCTACAATAGACCAAGAATTACAAGAGGATGGGATTTCTACAATAGTTTCATTTAGTGATTAAGTACAAGAAGGGAAGAAAAAATAAGTTGGCCCAGCATGCTTTCAAGGCCACCCACATCAAATATCACAGGTTTTGGAACTCTAATTCACATGGAGCCAATCACCCATGATGCATGTAGAGAGGCAAATTTAGAGGGTGGCAACTTCAGGTAGGTGTTTCAATAGTCGCAGAGTCAGATTCATGTGCATGATGGCGATAACACCGTTGAATACCAAGTCTAGGATAGGTTGTTCTAAAGACTGGATAAGCTATATGTTCCTAAAGGTCAGCAATTGCAGCCGATGAGGGAGGCTCACATCTCTAAGGTTGTAGGGAACTTTGGTGTAGGGAAGATAGTGGCCAACTTGAAAAGGTATGTGTATTGGCCCAAGATGTAAGAGAATGTAGTTAGGTTCATAAGAGGATGCATGCTTTGTTGTGCTAGCAAGCCTAGCAACATGAAACAAGGTCATATCATTCCTTACTTGTACCCACTTGTCCATTGGAAATAATTTCCATGGAATTTCGCAAAGGTTTACAAATAACTAGGAAGGGACATGACGACCTGTTTGTGGATGCTAAGTGGTTAAGGGCTTCAGGAGTTAAGGCTTAAGAGCCAAGGGCTTGGGGGTCAAGGTATTTAAGGATTATAGGCTTAAGGGTTAGGGGATTTAGGTGTTATGGGTTAAGGGGATATGGTTTAAAGTGTTTAAGGGTTAAGGGTTAAGGTTTAAAGGTCACAGGTTAACAGAATTGTTATCACCAAAAAATGATCACTTAGCCATTTCTAACTAGGTGGATCAAAATATACCATTTAGGATTTATTTTACCATAGTAAAATAACTTTCACCATGGGGAATAATTTAGTAAACCATTTTTATTAAATTATTTATAATTAAAAGTAAAAAACCCCATGAGAATAATTGAATAAATAATTATTTGATTAAATTTATCTAGGAATAATTATTAAATCATTATTTGATAATTATTTCTTGTCACATTTGACTAAATCACCTTGGAATAATTAAATAAATCGCTATTTATTTATTATTCCTTAATTTAATTTTTGAAATAATTGTTAAATCACAATTTAATAATTATTTCGTTTTCACACATTTCTTAATCGTTGCGAAATAATTAATAAATCATTTTATTTGTTAATTATTTCTAAATAAAAATATTTGACCATTTTGAATATCTTTTCCCTCTCCAAAAAATATAATAAAATATTCCTAATGGTTAGATCTTGATTTTGGTCAATGATATTTATTATTCTTCATTTTCGAGATCAACCCAATTTTTTGCTATAAATAAGAGGGTTTTCCATTCAATTTTCACTATAATAATAATCATCGTCACCACTATCATCTTCTTGCATTTGATCTCCCCCTTGAGTTATATCTTTTGCTTTGGGTTTTTCACATAATGAGAGAGAGAATCGATCACTGAAGCATCAAGGACATCAAAAGTACCTGTCCCATGAAGGGGGATTTGCAGGCCCTTTTTGTAGATATGCTTCACTAGGTGTTATCAATAAATAATATTATTCATTTAGAATTCTTTCCATATTGGGTTAATACATTGGATATCTATTGTTGTTTGTTGTTTTGGATCACATATATATTTTTACTGTAGTTTTTTTCTCATTTTACTATTGCAGATATGAAGCATAAATGACCACATATTGTAAGCGGTCATAAAATCGTTAAAAATATGCTTCAATGGACGAGGAATAAACACAAGACCAACTGGCACCTTATGTTCCTCCTTGCTATGTGGGCCTATAGAACCTCTATTAAAAACACCACTAGGTTTACTCCTTTCCACCTTGTTTTTGGAGATGAGGCAGTATTTCCAATTGAGTGTTAAATCCCCTCGCTCCAACTTACCGTCGAACTCCTCTCGGACACCCAACCTTTAGAACAATGACTTATCATGCTTGAGCACACTAATGAAGATTGTCATGTTGCATTGAAAACCATTGAAGTGGCCAAAAAGCACACCAAAGCTTTGTATGACTGGAAATTACACCCTCGAACCTTTCATGAAGGAAACCTTATTCTTGACTATGACCAAGCTCATGATATCCTGTGGCATGGGAAGTTTTAACCATTATGGATCGATCCTTACATCATCTATAAGTGTTTGGGCAAGAAGGAATACATTTTAGAGGATTCAGAAGGAAATGTCCTTCCTAACCCTCACAATTATACCCATAGCATTCCCCATTGAAATGTTTGTGTATATATATTTTTTTGCATTTAGGTAGCTTGCATCCCCCATCATCTCATCCATTGTCTTATTGCGTCTTTCAGATGGATCCATCATCCACATTTCATATCTATTATGCCGATGGTGTGAGTTTCTTCTCTAAGAATCTAGCCTCGGTAGCTTGGGCCATTTTTACCCATTTTCATTCGTTAGTTCACTCCAACGACGTCTGCATCAGATTTTCCACCAATAACTAGGTGAAATATGATAGGTTTTTTAGCCATTTCCCTTGATCATCACATCCTGCACCTTCATGTTGGTCTTAATTCCTTACTACTTGTCATGCAATTGAATGACATTTATCATGTGCATAATCCTGTCCTATTTAGAAAATATCTACGAGTTAATATTTTGGCATGTGAGTTTGAATCCATTACATTCAATCATGTTCCTAGAAAACAAAAGCACTATGTACATACCATTGGAAATAACATTCTATATTGGGATTTATCACATGCATTTACAAGAAAGAAACCATAACATAAACAAATGGTGAAACAAAATCATCTCAAAAAGATGCATAACCATATTATGTATCATAATATCCAACATATAAGTGTTTGGAGTCCACTACTCTAAATACATCTGACATTTCCGTAGCATGTTTCAATACAAAAATGGGACCCACATGTCCCTATTCCTAGTCACTATCATCTGGAGGCTCCCGAGCCAATGGCTCCATATCAGTAGCCCATGAGTCTCAAACTTCCTGACTGACCATAGCTATGCACTCATGATACCTCACCACTTTGAAGGAAGACCCGTGTACTCATCCATATACCAATCTTTTAACTCATGCCATCCGCAATCCATCACCCCAGTTAGTAGCACATCGAACCTATGAAGAAGGTCCTCTAGTAGGGAATCAGTTTCTGATCTTTTTTGTGATGTTGAACCACCCTGATCTGCAGCCCAGGTGCTATGACTCGTCTTGTATATCCTGCCAGATTCATTGTTGATATATCTTCATACCATAGGTTTGGAAATCAGTACCACATACATATATTTTCTAAAATTTACATCTGATCAAAATATAACAACTTTCACATACCATCTGGACCCCATGCTCATCTTGACAGTAGTGGTAAGTTAGGATATCCCTGATAGTTCATTCCATTATATAGATAACCATATATGTACATTCACATCTGGTCCCAATGTGAAAAGAACTCATGTTAGAACACTTTTCTGACTCCCCCTCCTTCACCTCATCGTAGTAGCTTCCCCCAACGGCTCTTGTGGGCCCCCATCACGGATCTGTACATGTGGTCGAATGGTCAGGATCTTCTTAAAGAAGAATGAGCACACAATTGTCCCAAATGAACAATTATCAATGTCAGTTGCCTACATAGTTTCAACTGTCATTTCAATGATGAAAACATCATATTTTCCCACCCATAGTATGTCCCTACCAATACACTCTCCAAAAGCATCATCACCCCCCCAGTGATGTGATGAAAGGCATGACTACCCAGCATACACACCACTATTGTGGTTGTAGCTCGTGTCTCGAGCCTATCTAAGTCATTGATCTAGATGGTTATGCCATTTTCTCAAACAACAGGTTTAAAAATGACGATCCAAAAACTGTCCTATATGCCTCCCATGAGGAAACACTGGATGTATCTCCCATACTACCCCCAAGGGGGGAAGTCCCATCAAAAATTATATTTCCAGGATTGTGAACTCGATCCTATGCCCTTGTACCACAAAGGCCTCCTTATCTGGGTCCTATTAGCTCACAATCCTCGACAACAAGGGATCACTAACCCTCATCAATGGGTTCTCCAAGAACTTAAGAACCCCATACTGAGCCATAACCGCTCTGTCTACTTGGTTCCCCTGCATCCCAGCACGAAGAGTTTCCAAATATCATGCTTGCAAAATACCATTATGTTTTGTCAATTCAGAGTCAAAGGCATACATTTATGGTTCTTAGCTTCAACTCACCAAAAAATAACAATTTTTATTTTCCTCTCAGTCCATAACGAATTTTTTCCCCTCAAAACTTCATTAGACACACTTATCAACCTAGTTTCTGCATTCTAGAATGCAGAACAGGGCCTCAAAAGTTTGTTGCGACCGTGAGGATAAGCAGGGGTTTCCCACACTAAAATGAAGCCCTGATTTGAAAGTCTAATCCACCAAAATTGATGAGTAACATTAGGCCACCTACCTCCAACTTCCAGATACTAATTTCGATGGTCGATTTGTTCACTATGATTGGCATAAGATTTAGGGCCTTCTCCTCCTCTCCAAATTATCCAACATATCACTATGCAAATGAATTGGATTTGGGGGAAATAATTCCTTTTATAGGAAAAACCCTAGTTTTTTTCATCGCCCATTGCGACCAAACCGTAGCTAGGTTTGGCGAACCATCAACACCGTTGGAAATATTTTACCAAGTTTTACAATGGATCTCCCTTTTCTTTTGGTAATTTAACACTTCACTCGAAAGCCATTTTTTCCACGAGGTTTCACTTTATCACTGATTAAAACCAAATTTATTCATATGGGTCGCCAGTAATTTGGTACCACTTTTCCTTGGCACTTGTCGACTCATGTGTTGATTTTTGTCGTGAGTAACCATTATTTACTCATGTTTTCCTGGTATCCTCTGGGCCTCTCCCATGTGGTAGCATCATTGTTTCACCTTTGTTCAAAGCATTTGAGTTGAGTCACCCTTGCATTCATGGGGTCTATTTTGAGTCCCTTTTGAGTCCTTGTTACAGTGTCCCATCCATATTTACATCACATTCATCCTATTTTTCTCATTTTTTTCTCTATCTATATACCATTCCGTCTGTAAAAAGCCTTCGTTTGAGTAATTGACCATCCCCTTAGGAATTGAGTCAGTCGCTACCAAGTCAACCATGCATACTATACTATGACAAGGGAAGTCTTCATCCCACTGCTCATCCAGTTTCCTTCCATCATCATCCCTAGTGTTAATCCATCTGTCACTCTACTATGACCTCTTGTGCCTTTGTTGAGGATTCCTCATTACCTGAACTTTGGCAGACCCTCTTCCATTGAATTCAACATATTGATTCCAGAAGTGTGGTCTAGAGGGTGTTGTACCTTGGTTCCAGCTTTCATCATTGTTCGGTACCTCATATCAAGAAAATGAACTCATTATAACCCTTTGACTTGGTTATTTCTCACATGCTCAACTCTAACTCATTATCGCATGATTGAGAATCACACACTTGATAGTCCGGTGATCCAACAAATTTCACCAGTGATTCTCGGGTGTGTGTGAGATGTTCCAAAACTCATGAGGGGGTGGCCCTTCAGGCATCCCCCACATGCCCAAATGTCCACAAATTATGATATAGCCTCAGATGCAGTTCCACAAATTTGATGGGTTTGGTTTTAGTTGCTTACAACGCCCACCACATGCATGTATCCTTCAGATGATCCATTCATATCTTTAGATCCATTTCCTATTCAGTAGGGCTTCTTTGGTTGTGATCCCCCCTGACCATGTCAGTTTGAGGGGAATTATGTCTCATGTACTCAGATGTTATTGTATTCATTCATGGCCTATGTCTTTCTGGGCAGATTATGTATATGGGATTCATTGTAATATTTTCTAGCCCATTGATGCCAACATATCATGTATCATGTATCATGTAATTTGTAGCTCAGTCCCAAATTGTTGGGCTCACCATTATTATTTGTACTCAGATATCTTCATGGGTGTGGGTATGCCTCCCCTGCCTCATTTGAAATCATGTACTCCAAAATAAAATGAGACTTATATCAGTTTAGTAGGTCTCGCCCCTCCATTTTTGTCCTCCTTTGCATTGCTTCAAATGTCTCTCTCTCTCTCTCTCTCTCTCTCTCTCTCCCCCCCCCCTTTAGTGTCTCGTGGAAGTGTAACCTACAACGTATTTCGATCATACGATTTTCTCCTAACACTCATACGTTGGGAGGAAACCTGTTATCACCAAAAAAATCATCACCTAGCCATTTATAACTAGGTGGATCGAAATACACCATGTAGGATTTATTTTACCATTGTAAAATCACTTCCACCCTCAGAAATAATTTAGTAAACCATTTTTATTAAATTATTTATGATTAAAATTAAAAAAAACCCATGAAAATAATTGAATAAATCATTATTTATTTAATTTTCTCTAGGAAGAATTATTAAATCATTATTTGGTAATTATTCCTTGTCACATTTGACTAAATCACGTAGGAATAATTAAATAATTCAATATTTATTTATTATTTCTTAATTCCATTTTTGGAATAATTTTTAAATCACTATTTAATAATTATTTCATTTTCACACCTTTCTTAATCCTTGTGAAATAATTAGTAAATCATTTTATTTTTTAAGTAGATCTAAATAAACATATTTGACCATTTTGAATATCTTTTCCCTCTCCAAAAAATATAATAAAGTATTCCTAACAGTTAGATCCTTATTTTGGTTAGTGATATTTTATTATTCCCCATTTTAGAGATCAACCCAATAATTTGCTATAAATAAGAGGGTTTTCCATTCATTTTTCACCATAATCATTATTATCGTCACCACTATTGTCTTCTTGCATGCAAGCTCCGACTAGAATTCTATCTACTACTTTGGGTTTTTCACATATTGACAGAGAGAATCGATCACTGAAGTATCAAGGAAATGAAAATGACCTGTCTTAAGAAGGGGGATTTACAGACCCCTTTTGTAGATTTCCTTCACTAGGTGTTATGAATAAAGATTATTATTCATTTAAAAGTCTTTCCATATTGGGTTATTACATTGGATATCTATTGTTGTTTGTTTTTTTGGATCACATATATCTTTTTATTGTAGGTTTTTCTTATTTTACTATTGTAGATTTGAAGCGTAAATGTCCACATATTGCTGTTAGGGTCACTTGTCACCGGTGACTTAAGTGAAGTGTTTTTGTTACACCTTCTAATAAATTTCATACTAATAAGGATAACGGGTTAGGGCTTTTAGGGTTGATGGATTCTAGGTCAGGAGTTAGTGGCTTAAGGTTTAAAGGGTTAAGGGGTTGATGGGTTGTGAGTTATGAGTGTAGGGGTTAAGAGATTATGGCCTGGGGGTTAAGGGGATACGGAATTTAGTTGTTATGGGTTAATGGTTTATGAGTTGTGATAATGGGGCCCCTAATCTCCTTATCACCAATATTGGTAGTTCCCCTTTCAATTTCTCTTGTTGCCTTCCCTCTAGCCCCCCTAATCTCTCTAACATTAGGTCACAATCCCCCTTATCATTATCTAATGCTAGGATTCTAGATATTATTAAACCATGATTGGAAATCCCACTTCTACCCTTCCATGCTACCCTTGTGTCCCCGTGTCCCATTCAATACACTACAAGATACTCCTCCCACACTTTTGGTCATACCATTCAACTTCTCCTAATGTTATGAACCAAACATTTTGGTCCCAATGCCCCTACAGCTACTCCCTTGGCCTCCCTTGGCTAAGGGCTTATGGATTGTGGTAAGGGAGCCCATAATCCCCTTATCAGAACTATTGGGGGTTCCCCTATCAACTGCAGTTGCATCATATTTAAGAGAAATTGAGAGAAAAAGACAAGGAACTTGGAAAATTGAAAGAAATCATTGAAGAATTAATGGAATGGGAAGATACCACGGGGGTAAGAAAATAAAATGGCGGATTTGATCCAAAACCGACCAAAAATGTAAGAATTACATGTGCAGACTACTTATTTTTTTATGTATGTTTGACCTAAGTTTGACAATAAGGTTGATTTTGACCTATGGTTTCTCCTCTTGGTGTATCTTCTATCGCTACATATTTTGAGAGTATTAGTGTAATTATGATTAGAAGTAACCCCTTCCTAATGAATATGGCGATATTCTCACCAGATGAAAAATTGTGACCTAATTTTAAGATGACATTGGTCAGCTTTTTATTGAAGGTAGAAAAAAGGGGTCAAAATGGTATGAACTTAGATACAGATAGCTTGAATATTGCACCATTCATGTGGTTGAAGGTTATTTGTGTTGGTTTCAAATAGAATTGGAGCAGAATAAGGGAATTTGAATGTTCTTTTGAGCATGTAGTGGATAGTATCTTTGATAAATATTATACAATTGTATGGGATTGTTACCCATACATTTGGTTGTAGAAGGGCCTAATGTTAAATGACGATATCGAATAAAGAGATGGAATTTTATCCTCCTTTTGCTTTCAAGTGGACATGAAATACATGTGGGTCATGCAAGGAGATGAACCTTACTTGATTCCTACGAACTTAGATAAATTTGTGGACATTAGAAGACTGAGTTGCTGCCCTTTGAAACAAAATATGTGGAGGGTATTTGGGGAAAATGTGGTTGTACAAAAAATGTATATCAGATTTGGGGAGCTTGTGGCTTTTTTCCTTGGACCCAATTAGTGTTTGGAGGTTGTATTAGAGGGTATATATCTCCCTAAATAATTATTTATTACTGCCATATGTGACTAACCTTTTTTTGTGTGGGAATCCAAGCAATGCTCCCAACCTTAACTGAACTTGCAATTTTTGTACTGACCTTATGTCAAGCCTTAAGACCTATTACTAAAATATCTAGGTCTTCAAATTAGTGAAGCCAATCAATACTCTTATTGGCCCAATATGGTTATATGACCTTAAAAAGTAGAAAAAAGTGTAGAACTGACGTGATATTGTATCAGATGAGGGCTTGAGAGTAGTTCCATTTTATTGAAAAAAGACCCATTAATCTCAAAAGAGATGACGACTGGAATATCAACAGGTGTTGGATCCTTGCCTTATATTCCTAATTGTTGTTTAAAAATAAAATAGAATAATAATAATAATAATAATAATAATAAATAAATAAATAAATAAATAAAATATTTAATCTAATAATATAATAAAAACTTATTCCAAATTCTCCAAAAATTAACCAGAAAATTATATAAAAAGTTCTTTTTAAATTATTATTAATTCTTTTATTAATTTCTACATCTATTTAAACTCAACGTCTGGATCTGATCTCCCACCTAATCCTGATGATGAATCACACTAGTTAGTTCGAAACACATATATGATTGTTACCAAAAGAATTATAAATATTTATAATAAATCATAAAAACCAAAATTCTAAAACTAATTATAATGCACCATGCACCCTAGGGTTCATGCACCCTAGAGTCATTAATGCCTATTCACACAAAGGTTTACTAAATGAACTAGGGTGATAATAAAATGTGCCATCGTTCAAGGGTATATCTTTTCCTAAATAGTTATGGATTTTGTCATATGTGACCAATGTTGTTTGTGCGGGAGGCCAAGCAATGATCCCAACCTTAACTAAACTTGTAGTTTTCGTACTGACCTTATGTCAAGCCTTAAGATCTATTATTACAATCTCCAAGTCTTGAAATTAGTGAAGACAATCAATGCTCTTATTGGCCCAATATTGTTATATGACCTTGAAACATGGAAAAGGTATATAATTGTTGTGATATTGTTATCTATCACTTGAAGGAATTCATGGAATCAACATATTACAAAATGATCCAACTTAAGTCTAACCAAAAACCAAACATAAATAATTTAAGTCGTAGAACCCATTCTCACCTAGAGAGTAGAGCTCCCCTATCAGTCACTTCTCGAGTTGTGTGTTAGAGCAACTCCTTTCTTTGAAATTCTTCTTCCTGTTTTTTTTCGAAATTCTTCCAGGAGCTTTTTTTTTTTTTGGTAATACAATATTCTCTTCGTGCAAAGTGTGGAGGCCATATTTCAAATTAATGGAGGTGAAATTAATATTGATAGTTAGCCAAGAAGAAAAAAGTGGTGGAATGGAAAAGAAAGGCATGAAAAAACCAAGCGAAGACCTCCAAATTCTACCTGGCCACTGAAACAAGGGCCTCTGTGTTGCATTTGAAACATGAATACAGGAACCTACTCTGGCTTAAACTGTTATTCTTCTCCACTTCTTTTCATCACTTGCTAAACCTTTCATCCTCAAAAAATCTCGAGATTTTAAAAGGTCCCTACCAATTTTTGTAAGAGCCTTTTTATAATCCATCATTGTTGCTCCTATCTCCTCCCCACGTTGCTTTAATAATGCAGAAAAAATAACCACCGTTTATTTTTCTCTAGCAAATTTGATCTCTCTTACAATCATAGGTGATTCAGATCTAACACCAGAGTCTTCTGTTGCAACTGAGGATGCAAAATTTTCCGCGTTTCGTGCAACAACCTCTGCTGCGAAGTCTTGTCTTTTGTTTTCCAAACCTTCCCCAAGATTGTAGTGAACAAATCTTGTTACTCGAATGTTCTCCCCCAATTTTTCTATGCTTTTCGTAACCCAATATTCCACAACAATCTTGTCATTTTTAATATAAGGTTTTTCTCAAAGGGCCAACTCCCCAAGTATATTTCCAATGCGACCATCTACAATCTTCACCCTGATATTTTCTATCTTATTTAGCAGATCCTCCTTCTGTAGTTTAATATCCCTTTCCTTGCTCACAACATCATCTCGAACATCCTCCACAAATACATATTGAACTCGTGTACTGGAAACAATTTGCATCGCCAGGTCTTCTACTAGTTTCCTGAAAATATCACCTCTAGGAAAAAATGTTTCACAGTTTACTTCAACCAGTACACCAATACGAATATCATGAATATAGGAGCCTATTCTCCCTTCAACTGCAATCCGACTAGCCTTATTTTTTTCACTTGCTAATCCTTTCTTCCTAAGGAAGTCACGTGATTTTTCAAGTTCACAACCTATTTCAAGTTCACTCCCGATGACATGACTACATGCCATCTTAAGAACACAAAACAAAAATACCAGCGTGACTACCTGCCATCTTGACAACTCAAAATAAAAATCCCAGCGTGACTACCTGCCTGCTTGACAATGAGAAAAAAAATCCTTAAATTTTATAAATTATTTGATGCAAACAATATTCTATGACAATTGTAACATGCTTATAAATTATTTGGCGAAGAAAAAAATTCTTAATTTTTAAATTATTTGATGTAAACAATATCCTAAATTTTTGGTAGAGTATTCTAGTGGGCTTGATAGAACCATGTTGAATATGACTCCATACCTTTCGGAGTTGGTAAGATGTCAATAAGATTAAGAGAAGGGTGGGTTATTATATGAAAATATTTAATTCACATCTTAAATAAAGAAAAAATCATTTTGGTAATTTAGATTATTACGAGCTATATTTAGAATTTAGGAATTCATTATAAAGGGAACATGTCTAAAATTATCTAATAGTGGAAGAGGTAGATATTATCATGAAATGATGTTTTACTTCTATTGAAACAATATTCACAAGTTATACCAACCATTCTTACTCACTAACAAGTCCAATTTTTTTTGGCAAAGAAATATATTTACAAGTTAATTATTTATTTAATGTGATAGTAGAGGAATCAAATTTAATTTACTAAAAAAAAGTGAGTGGGTTAATGAATAGATATTTGTTTAAATTTGAATAGATAACAATAATAAAATTTGTATTATTTTCAATTGCATGGAAAAATGAAACTTAAGTTTACTAAAGAAAGTGAGTGAGCCTAATGGATAGGTATTGACTTCTAGATAAATATATAGTCATAGTAGAGCATCTAGTGCCTTCAATTGTGTAATAATGGTTGTTGGTTTTTATTAAAAGTTCAATTGTATGAGTTCATAAGGAGCAACAACATCATTTCCCGCTTCAACATTTTTATAATTGGGGGCATGGGCTTTACAAATTTTAAAAGTAACATTAGGAGTTTAATTTCCACCATTACATGGAAGAAATCATGTAGCAAGGATTCTAAGGTTTCTTATAGGATTCTTCAAATCTCAAGGGGAGAGGTTGAGGATGGGAGCTAATTGTGGAGGGAATAAATTGTGCCATGAGCCATAAAATATTGTTCGACTCTCTCACATTCCTGGAAATAAAATTTCTCTTTTGAGAAATCCTTCTATTCAACATTGAAGTTTCCCCCGCTTAGGTTCAACATAGCTTAGGGGAAAAAAAGCCTAAAATTTCAATGTACATAAATCTTGTATTTTACCTACTCATAAATATAAATTAAATCTATTTCAATAAAAAATTTCTTCAATTTTAAACACAATTCAATTCATTTCATTATGATTATGTTAATATTATATATTATTATATATAATGCTATGAAAAATAATTTAAATGTTATAGAATATATATTATATTCCTTTTTATATTATATATTATTTCTTCTTATGTTATAAATCAAATCAATTCAATATCTAATATAAAATTAATACGTAAAATAATATATTACATTTATTATATTATATCATTTTATTTTTATATGGTAACTTAATTACATTTTATTATGTAATTTGATAATATAATTTAAATTATATAAATTTTAATTAATAATATATTACAGGATTAAGAATTTATGAATTTATATTTATAATTTATGTTAAGTTATTTAAGTACAAAGGACACATGCATTAGTTGTTCAATGATAATGATTTTTTCTTGAAAAACTCGTTTTTATTTATAGTCACATCATTATAATTTTTTTATTAAATTTATTTTGGTACAACTTTTAAATTGAATTTAGCCATGGTTACATGGATTGTGGTGCAAAAAGTGAATTTCAAATTCATAAATATTATTTTATTGGTTTAGCTATTATTTTATTATTTCCTTAGAGGGCCCATTTTAGACCTCATATTTACCCTAATGAAGAAGACCATCAATGGGAAAGAAGCAACAAACTTGTTCTTTGAACAGGTTTGGGTGCCCTTTCGGGTACCAATCAACATCATTTCAGACAAGGACACAAGATTTCTCAGTGCATTTTAGACTACATTGTTGGAGAATATGGACACAAAGTTGAAGAGGTGTACAACATTCCATCTGCATACAGATAGACAAACAAAAGTAGTCAACATGAATTTAGTACAACTATTGAGGGGATATAATTAGAAGCACTCGAAGACTTGGATGCAAATACAATATATATAAAACACTCTTATAAAAAAGTAATCCACACTTTTATTTGCAAGTCCCCATTTGAAACTTGTTTGGATATTTTCCAGCTTCACCTTTGGATATTGCATATGGGAAACAAGGAGGAGAGAGGAGGATCTTATAGGGGATGCCTTGTGAAGTTTTTAACCCTATACATAAAATATCTGCAAAAGAATTATTTAAAATGGAAAATAAACAATGACGAGAGCATGAAACATAAAACATATATACATAGAGATTTTCCCGTAGATCCCAAAACCTAGACTACCATATTGATTTTTCATTATGTTCCTTTTAATGTTACAATACATATATATACATGTTGAAGAATTCATAAACCCAAATCCATTAAAATTGGATTAGAACATAACCATAGTTCCCTTGATCGGATCTACAAAATACCATGCACAGAAAACCATCATGCCCAAAACCATGTGCAAAACCCATGCACAAAACCATAGAAAAGTCTGCCCACCTAATATAGGGTCCAAAAGACATTTCTTGAGGCACTACCCCGGACCTCGTACAGAGGGGGCTGGGCCCCCCTATGACCCCCTTGCTCTGCCCGATGCAACGAAGAGTGGCCTGCCTCCCCTCTTCTTACCCCTCGCTTCGCGCTTCAGGCTAGTCATGGAAAGAATATAACACACACCCAACATTATCCCACTTGTTGTTTTCTTTCCATAGGGGGCCACATGAGAGCTCAATCATTGGTCCAACCCTGCAATGCCCATTTTTTCTCTACACCAATAGAAATTTTCAGTGCTCACAGACTTCATCAATGCTTCTGCAATATTCTTCAAAATGTCCACCTTTACCAACAACACCTTTTTTCCTCAACCATATCTCTCACAAAGTGATACTGAACATCAATGTGCTTTGTCTTTGAATGATAAGAGGGGTTCTTAGTCAAGAAAATTTCACTTTGGCTATCACAGTCTATTCTTATATCTCATCGCACCAACTCCATACCTCAACACAATCTCTGCAACAAAACTGCTTCCTTGCTTGTTTGAGTGGATGCCATGTATTCTTTCTCTATAGTTGAAAGATCCACTACAGAATATATTTTTCTCATCTAGCTGACTGCACCTCCAAATAGGCTAAACACATACCCACTTGTAGATATTCTTTGATCCGGATCTCCAACTCAATCTACATCAACAAATCCACGAATGTCCAAAACGTTGTCCAATTCTGGTCTTCCTTGGTAGCACAAATCATAATCACTAGTGCCACACAAATACCTGAAAACCTGCTTCACTATGGTCCAATGCTCCTTCCATGTTTTTGACATAAACATGCTCAGTACTCTGAATGCATGTGCAATGTCTAGTCTAGTATAGACCATTGCATACACCATGATACCCATTACACTTGCATATGGAACACAAGACATGTCCTTTTCCTCTTCTTGTGTCTTGGGACAATGTTCAACAAAAAAAATTACACCTACAGGAATAGGAACCTTCACCGGTTTACTATCCTGCATATTAAACCTCTGCAATATTTTCTCGACGTTCCTCCTCTGGTTTAACCAGAGCTTTTTCTTTGCCTGATCTCATTTAATTTCCATGCCCAAAATATAGTTTTCAACACCAAGATCCTTCATGTTGAATTTGGAGGAAAATTGGGTCTTCAAATCCTATATAATTTATTTTTCATTTCTAATAAACAACATATCATCCACATACATGACCAAATAAATAACATGGTCACCAATTAATTTTAAAACACAATGATATGCTTTGCTTCTGGTGAAGCCAAGTCCCTGTATATATGTATCAAATTTATGATATCACATCCTTGGTGGTTGTTTTAACCCATACAGACACTTTTTTAACCTGCATACCAGTTATTTCATACCCTTCACCACAAAGCCTTCATTTTGATCTCTTCTTCTAGATCCCCACGAAGAAACATTTTCTTCACATCCATATGTCCTACCTAAAAATGAAATGCAACAAAACATATAAAATTAATATAATAGAAGATACCTTGGAAACATGAGAAAAATATCACCAAAATCGATTCCGGCCGCTTGGGAATAACCTTTTGCTACCAACCAGGCTTTTTATTTCTCCAAATTTCCTTCTGCATTCATCTTCTTCTTAAACACCCATTTTCTGCCAATGGGTTTCCTTCCAGCTGACAACTCCATCAGATCCCAAGCTTCATTTTTGTGCAAGGATGCCATTTCATCAACCATGGCCTCCTTCTAGAGTTTTCCATCCTTTGAATCCACTGCCTCCCTAATAGTTATAGGATCATCATCTGTGATAGATAAATAAAAAATTGAATAGAAAGAAGATGGACTATACCTTTCTGGCTGCCATCTTCGTCGAACTGATCTTCTCAAATATGGAGTTTGTGGCTCTTCCTCTTTTGAATCTTGTTCTGCTGTAGAGTCTGATTCTTCCTCCTTTATCTCAAACTCTATCTTCTCAAGTTCCTTTGGTAGGATTTCATGTTTAACAAAATATTTCAGCTCTTTAACACCACATCTCGACTCTACACAACCTTCCTTGTTTCTAGGTTCCAAACACTAGTACATTTGGTGGAAATTTCGACACTTGGTTCCGACACTTGGTTCCGACACTTTTGACCAAATGTCGGAAATTTCCCCAAATTTTTTCAAATTTTCCAAATCTCACCTGAAACCGTCGCTATACCAACATTCAGAGGCAAGTGTTGCAATACCGACACTTAGACAAAGTGTCGCAATTGCGACGTTTGGAGGAATCTGTCAGAATTGCGATAGTTTCGGAAATAGCGTCGCTATTGCGACAGTTTGAGGATATCATCACTATTGGGACAGTTTGAGGAAAGTGTCGCTATTGCGACAGTTTGAGGAAAGTGTCGCTATTGCGACAGTTTGAGGAAAGTATCACTATTGTGACGTTTGAGGAAAGTGTCGCTATTGCGACATTTGAGGATATCATCACTATTGCAACAGTTCAGGCAAAGGTGTCGCTATTGCGACAATTTCGGCAGAAACGTCGCTATTGCGATAGTTTGGGCTAAGTGTCACTCTTGCGACAGTTTGGGCTACGTGTCGATTCTAATTCACTCTCTAACTAACTTTCGACATATGTCAACAATGATTTGATTTTATTTGAATTAATTAGGGTCAGTTCAAAATTATTTCTATAACATTTTTATGTGAGTTTGAAGGCCATGAAACTTTGACCATGTTAAGGATAATTTTTTTTGAACATCTAGTCCAAGCGTCAGATCTTTGTTCACTATATTTTCAGAGATATGCTCTAAGGAGGTTAGGGTTTATGTATGCTATAAAATTCTTTCTCAAATCATGGTCAGCTTGGTATTTTGGCTATCTTCTCGTCTGGAAATTTTTAAGCTATACTGAAATCTTCATACATGGCCCATTTTCCATTTGCTACCTTGTGTCTGCAGGCGGCCGAGCGTTCCGTGTCGCGTCGTGTGACTCCGCATGACCAAGGGCGCCCGGGTCGGGCCGTTTCGTGCGAGGGCGCCCGTGTCAGATTTGCTAACTTGTGACCGCTCAGGTGCCTTAATGTGCACGTTTGGGAAGCCCATTTACCGTTTGCTACCTTGTGTCTCCGGGCAGCCGGATGCATCGTGTCACGCTGTGTGACGTCGCACGACCAAGGGCGCCCGGGTCGGGCCGTTTCGTGTGAGGGTGCCTGTGTCAAATTTGCTAACTTGTGACCACCCGAGTGCCTTAATGTGCACATTCGGGCAGCCCATTTTCTGTTTTCTACCTCTTGTCTCTGGGCAGTCGGGCGCACCGTGTGACGTCGCACGACCAAGGGCGCCCAGGTTGGACCGTTTCGTGCGAGGGCACCCGTGTTAGATTTGCTAACTTGTGACCGCCCGAGTGTCTTAATTTTCACATTTCGGCGGCCCATTTTCCATTTTCTACCTTTTTCCTCCAGGCGGCCGGGCGTGCCGTGTCGTGGCATGTGACGCCTCACGACCAAGGGTGCTTGGGTCTGGCCGTTTCATGCGAGGGTGCTCGTGTCAGATTTACTAACTTGTGACCGCCCGAGTGCCAGCTTGTGCATGTTTGAGTGGCCCATTTTCCATTTGCTACCTTGTGCCTCCGTGTGGCTGGGCACGCCATGTCGCGTCGTGTGATGCCGCATGACCAAGGGCGCCTGGGTCGGGCCATTTTGTGTGAGGGCACCCTTGTCACATTTGCTAACTTGTGACCGCCCAGGTGCCAGGTTGTGCACGTTCGAACGACCCATTTACCGTTTTCTACCTTGTGCTTGCATGCGGCTGGGCGCGCCGTGTCATGCCGTGTGATGCTGCATGACCAAGGGTGCCTGGGTCTGGTCGTTTCGTGCGAGGGCGCCCGTGTCACATTTGCTAACTGGTGATCGCCCGAGTGCCAGCTTGTGCACGTTTGGGCGGCCCATTTTCCGTTTTCTACCTTGTGCCTCCGTGCGGCTGAGCACGCCATGTCGCGCCGTGTGACGCCGCATGACCAAGGGTGTCTGGGTTGGGCCGTTTCGTGCGAGGGCACCCGTGTCACATTTGTTAACTTGTGACCACCCGGGTGCTAGCTTGTGCACGTTTGGGTGGCCCATTTACTGTTTTCTACCTTGTGCCTCCGTGCGGCCAGGCGCGCCATGTCGCACTGTGTTACGCCACACGACCATTAAGGGCGCTTGGGTCTGGCCATTTTGTGCGAGGGCGCCTATGTCACATTTGCTAACTTGTGTCCGCTTGGGTGCCAGCTTATGCATGTTCGAGCAGCCCGTTTGTCGTTTTCTACCTTGTGCCTTCATGCGGCTAGGTGCGCCATGTCGCGCCGTGTGACGCTGCAAGAACAAGGGCAGCCGGGTCGGGTCGTTACATGCGAGGGCGCCTGTGTCAGATTTTCTAACTTGTGACCACCCGGGTGCTAGCTTGTGCACATTCGGGCGACCTATTTTCCGTTTGCTACGTTGTGACTCTGTGCGGCTGAGTGCACCGTGTCGCGCCGTGTGACGCCGCACGACCAAGTGCGCCCGGGTCTGGTCGTTTCGTGCGAGGGCGCCCGTGTCACATTTGCTAACTTGTGACAACCCGGGTGCCAGCTTGTGCACGTTTAGGCAACCCATTTTCCATTTGCTACCTTGTGCCTCCATGCAGTCGGGAGCGTCGTGTCGCGTCGTGTGACGTCGCACGACCAAGGGCGCCTGGGTCAGGTCCTTTTGTGCGAGGGCACCCGTGTCACATTTGCTAACTTGTGACCGCCTAGGTGCCAGGTTGTGCACGTTCGGGTGACCCATTTACTGTTTGCTACCTTGTGCCTCTATGCGACCGGGCACACCGTGTTGTGCCATGTGACGCCGCATGACCAAGGGCGCCCAAGTCTGGCCGTTACATGCGAGGGTGCTCGTGTCAGATTTTCTAACTTGTGACCACCCGGGTGCCATCTTGTGCAAGTTTAGGCAGCCCGTTTGTCGTTTGCTACCTTGTGCCTCCGTGCGGCCGGGCATGCCGTGTCGCGCCGTGTGATGCCGCATTGCCAAGGGCGCCCATGTCAGATTTGCTAACTTGTGACCGCTCGAGTGCCTTGTGCACATTTGAGCAGCCCGTTTGCCGTTTGCTACCTTGTTCCTCCGGGTGGCCGGGCGCGCCGTGTCGCGCATTGTGACGTCGCACGACCAAGGGAGCCCGGGTCAGGCCGTTACGTGCGAGGGCGCTCGTGTTAGATTTGATAACTTGTGACCGCTCGGGTGCGTTAATATGCACATTCGGGTGGTCCATTTTCCGTTTGATACCTTGTGCCTCCGTGCAGCTAGGCGTGCCGTGTTGCGCCTTATGACGCCACACGACCAATGGCACTCGGGTCGTACCGTTACGTGCGAGGGCGCCTGTGTCAGATTTGCTAACTTGTGATTGCCCGAGTGCCAGCTTGTGCATGTTCGGGTGGCCCGTTTTCCATTTGCCACCTTGTGCCTCCGTGCGGCCGGGAGCACCGTGTGACGCCGCACAACCAAGGGTGCCTGAGTTGGGCTGTTTCGTGTGAGGGTGCCTGTGTCACATTTGCTAAGTTATGACCGCCTGGGTGCCTTGTGCATGTTCGGGTGGCCCGTTTGCCATTTTCTCCCTTGTGGCATCGTTCGGTTGGGCACGCCGTGTTGTGCCGTGTGAGGTCGCCCGACTGGGTGTGTTTGGGTCGGGCCGTTTTGTTCGAGGGTGCCCGTATCAGTTTTTCTAAGTTGTGACTACTCGGGTGCCTTGTGCACGTTCGGGCAGCCCGTTTGCTGTTTGCTACCTTGTTCCTCTGGGCGGTCGGGCGCGCCATGTCGCGCCTTGTGACGCCGCACGACCAAGGGCGCCCGGGTTAGGCCGTTACATGCGAGGGCGTCCGTGTCACATTTGCTAACTTGTGGCCACACAGGTGCCAACTTGTGCATGTTCAGGTAGCTCGTTTTCCATTTACTACCTTGTGCCTCCGTGCGGCCGGGCGCACCGTGTGACGCTGCACGACCAAGGGTGCCTGGGTCTGGCCATTTCATGTGAGGGCGCCCGTGTCAGATTTGCTAACTTGTGACCACTCGAGTGCCTTGTGCATGTTCGGGTGGCCTATTTTCCATTTGCTACCTTCTTCCTCCAGGTGGTCGGGCACGCCGTGTTGCGCCTTGTGATGCCCCACGACCAAGGGTGCCCGGGTCGGGCCGTTACATGCGAGGGCGCCCATGTTAGATTTGCTAACTTGTGACTGCCCGGGTGCCTTAATGTGCACGTTTGGGTGGCCTGTTTGCCATTTTTCATTTGCTACCTTATGCCTTCGTGCGGACGGGCGCGCTGTGTCACGCCTTGTGACACCGCACGACCAAGGGCGCCCGGGTCGGGCCATTACGTGTGAGGGCGCTCGTGTCAGATTTGCTAACTTGTGACTGCCCAGGTGCCAGCTTGTGCACATTCAGGCGCCCATTTTCCATTTGCTACCTTGTGCCTCCGTGCGGCCGGGTGCGCCATGTCGCGCTGTGTGACGCAACACGACCAAGGACACTTGGGTCAGGCCGTTTCGTACGAGGGCGCCCATGTCAAATTTGCTAAGTTGTGACTGACCGGGTTCCTTGTACATGTTCAGGCGGCCTTTTTTTCTGTTTTCTCCCTTGTGGCATTGTTCGGTCAGGCGCGCCGTGTTGTGCCGTGTGAGGTCGCTCGACTGGGCGCGTTTGGGTCGGGTCGTTATGTTCTAGGGCGCTTGTATCAGTTTTGCTAAGTTGTGATTGCTCGGGTGCCTTGTGCACGTTCGGGCAGCCCAATTGCCATTTTATCCCTTGTGGCATCATTCGGTCGGGCGGGTCGTGTCGCGCCGTGCGAGGTCGCCCGACTGGGCCCGTTCGGGTCAGGCCATTTCGTTCGAGGGCACCCGTATTAGTTTTCATGCTAAGTTGTGACCGCCCGGGTGCCTTGTGCACCTTCAAGTAGCCCATTTTCCATTTTCTCACTTGTGGCATCATTCGGTCGGGCGCGCCGTGTTGCGCCATGCGAGGTCGCCCGATCGAGCGCGTTCGGGTCGGACCGTTTCATTCGAGGGCACCCGTATTAGTTTTGATGCTAATTTGTGACTGCCCGTGTGCCTTGTGCACCTTCGGGCAGGCCGTTTTTCATTTTCTCCCTTGTGGCATCATTCGGTGGGGCGTGCCGTGTTGCGCTGTGCGAGGTCACTCGACTGGGCGCGTTCGGGTTGGGCCGTTTCGTTCGAGGGTGCTTGTATCAGTTTTGCAAAGTTGTGACTTCCTGAGTGCCTTGTGCATGTTTAGGCAGCCCGTTTTTCATTTTCTCCCTTGTGCCATCGTTCGGTCGGGTGCACCATGTGAGGTCGCCCGACCAGGCACGTTTGGGTCGGGCCGTTTCATTCGAGGGCGCCCATATGAGTTTTCATGCTAAGTTGTGACTTGGATGAAGCCTCGACACTTTCAGAGCATCTGGAATGACCTCTCTCTTCCTCAATCTCCCTCTCTCTCTCTCTCTCTATCTCTCTCTCTACCCTCCAATCCTCTCATAGCTATATCCCTCCCTCTATCCTTCTTTCTGCCCCCCTTCCATCTTTATGTCACTATCTCCCTCTCTTACCCTTCTCTACCTCTCTCAATCCTCTCCCTCTCTCTCTCTTAGCTGATCCATTCCTTCTCTCCCCTCTCCTTTAGTTTATCTCCATCTCTCCTTTGTGACTCCCCTTTTCTCACCACCTCTATCAATCTATGTCCTTATAATTATTCCTTCTCATATATATCTAGAGTTAATCTATATCATGACATATTGGGACCTACGATTGGGTTAATTCCACCTTATTGGAAAGGTTAAAATGTGCACAAACAGAGACCAATGAAACTATCATCTTAACCCCTAACCCCTTAAACACTAATTCCCAACCCCTAACCCATTTAACCCCCTAAACCTCTAGTAAACCCCTAACCCATTTAACCCCTAAACCATAAACCTCTAAACCCTTAACCCCTAACCCCTAAACCCTTAACCCCTAACCCAGTTAACCCCCTAAACCCTAGACCTATAAACCCTTAACCCCTAACCCCTTAAACCATAAAACATTAAACCCTTAACCCTAACCCCATTAGCCCCTAACTTCTAACCCCTAAAATACTTAACTGGTAAATCCCCTAACCCCCTAAACCCCTAACCCATTTAACCCCCTAAACCCTAAACCTATAACCCATTAACCCCTAACTCATTTAACCTCATAAACCATAAACCTCTAAACCCCTAACCCATTTAACCCACTAAACCCTAAACCTATAACCCCTTAACCCCTAACCCATTTAACCCCCTAAACCCTAAAGTTATAACCCCTTAACCACTAACCCATTTAACCCCCTAAACGCTAAACTTATAACCCCTTAACCCCTAATCCATTTAACCCCATAAAACCTAAACCTATAAATCCCTAACCCCTAACCCCTAACCCCCAATCCCCAGTTAAGCCCTCCAAATTCGAATTGGATTTGAAGAAGTAATTGTTTTCTTACTTATATCTAATTCACTATATAATTAGATCATGAATGTGAGAAGGCTTCTGGTTGTAAGCATGGTTGTGGTATGTTGATGTTCAGACGAAAACTACAACTTGTAGCCTTTGATATGCTAGGGGCCGGTTACCTTGATATTAACAATGGTGTATTCATACTCCTTCTGAATAACCAATAAAAGGTCAAGGAAATTGACCAATATGTTGTCAAGTTTTATCTTATCCATCTCTGGGGCAAGCTTCTTTTCGACTAACTCCACTGCTTTTGATCTCAATTTTTCCAATTGCTTCATTCTCTCATATGATACCTGAGCCTTTTCCTTTCTCTTCCCTTATAATTCTGTAATAGTGTCATAGTGATGCCAGCCAACTTCTTTGGAAAGCCTTCCTAGCACACAATACTAGGTTATGAGGGTATCATGTGTTTGTGGGTAATGCCATTATTACCATGTGTTTGTAGACTAATTAGTAAATTTTAGGAAAAACTTGCAAAATTTCTAATGATGATAATTGATGGTAACTCATGTGATTATGACGAGCTTGGAATAATGAGATGAACACAAAAAAAGTGCTAGCTAAGTACTTCAGGTGGTTGAGTGGAAGTGTCACAACAAGTGTAAGAAATCAAGAAGAAGAGGCCGCTTATTTTATAACATATGGAAGATGTTGGAATATTCATAACTTGGTACTCTAAGGGTATCCCTTGAACGAACACCTCTATGGAAAATGGTTGTGGAATCATAGAATTATCTCCATACACGAACATTATGAAAATTACTATAAGGTCTATTTAAGGATGATTCATATAACGAAGAAAATATTGGCAATCAACTAACGAAGTTGAATAATTATGGTAATAATCAAAGTAATTTTGAAAAAACCTATAAAGTATGATGAAAGTAATTATTCTAACTAAAAATATTATATTTATTAATATTTTTTATTACTTATAAATAATAATTACAATGAAAAATTACAATGAATATTATAAGTCATGATTTTTACATCCAAAAATATTGATAAATTGTTTTTAAATAAAATAAAATAAGTTTATTTTGTAAAATATTACAACAGTTTACAATAAATCTATAAAATAATTTAAATAAAATATATTATTCACTAATGTTTGAGTGGGAAATTGTCATATGATTTCATGTCATAGTTTCAATTTTTTCCCGCTCAGCTTGTTCGACCTTTATGCCTTCTTTCCCATTCTGCCCTATGATTCCATTCTTCCCTATTCAATTTTTTTTTTCCCGCTCAGCTTGTTCGACCTTTTTCTCATGAAATCTGAGCATGACAAACAGCCTCTATTCGGAACTCTCAGAATCGAATCGAAGAGAAGTCGATGTTCAAACAATCTCTATTCGGAAGACCATGGATGATTTACTGGGTTTTCAAAGGGATTAAGATTCAACAGGTGAGTTTTAAAAAATGGGGTAATTGCTTAGTTATCTCAGTCATTCTTTTAACAATGTCTATTTTGCTTTCTTCTATTGTATGTTGTATATATTCGATACTTTATAATATTTTATTTTTTTGTTCTGGGTACAGCTTCTATATTATGGTGGGGGTTTAACATCTGGTGATATTGGTGGGTTTGGAGGCTCCCTTGGGTCAAGGTTGGGAGGTAGTGGAGGTTATGGAGGATTTTCAGGTTTTTCCCTTCTTGACTCTATTTTAATGGGTCAGAGATCAGGCATTGGAAGTGCAGATCCTGGATTTGGGGGGAAGCTAGGGAGCCTAGGATTGGGCTATCAAAGGTCAGAGCTACAGGGATTGAGAGAACCTTTAAGAAGGCCCGAAGAGCACCTTCCATCTGACGCGTCAAACACCCTCTTTGTTGAGGGTCTTCCAGCTGATTTTACTCGCAGGGAAGCTGCACGTACCCTTGTGGGTTTTGGGTAGTCTAGTATTATATGTTTTTTTTTGTAGTTTTCCATGTATGCTTCTGGTATGTGTTTTTTGGTAGGTTTTGTGTTGTTATTTGTTTATGTATATTCTGTATTGTGTTTTTTCTTAACCTGACAGTAGTTTTCTGTTATGTATGATTGTTCTATTATGATTTTAGGTATGATTTCAGTTGTGTATAGTGTCTTGATTTTTATCTAGTCATGCATGTATGCTTGTCCTTTAGAGTGTTTTTTCTTAACTTGACAACAAAAATTTTCTGTCCATTCATTGGTTTCAAATAATTTTTACTGGTACAAAAGGAGCCTAGACGTGTAAGCACAGTCTAAATTTTGAGTAGTCATTGATAAATTAAGCTTAAAATGATAGCTTGGATCTTAATTTATGTGTCAAGTTTTTATAAATGCTTGTTTTCTATTGAAGCAGAGTATATTTTGTTTATTTATTGATAGATAGAAACTCAAATTATTTTAACAAGGTCTAATGAAATGTTGGCAATCTTGTGATATTTTCAGCCTGGTGGAGAACCTATAGTGTTATGTTTTGTTGATTTTTCTGATGCAAGATGTGCCACAACTGCCTTAAAATTGATGTTGGTTGCACAAGGATTCGTTCCTATTTTACTGTCAAATTTGCTCTTTATGGTAGCCTTCTCTTACTACCATTACTTGAACTTTCTAGGCTATGATGGTAAGTTTCTTTTGATAAAAGTTATTATATCTGAACTGAATTAAGGTTCCATTTTTAAAGTTGTTTCTATACGTTTATCTTTAATACTTCAGATATTTCTGTGCATGTGCTATAGTGTTACCCTTCTTGGATAAGACGAAATTTTTCCTCCACCTATTGGCTTTATTATTATTCTCTTTCCATTCTGTAAGTGATTCAGATAGCTTGCAAATGTATATTTCTTTCAGTCTTTTCAAATTTGGTTTTGAACTTTCAAGTTTTCTGTTCTGCTAACTATACAATGTTTGTTATGTGTTATTTTTTCGATCTAACATGAACAGTATATGTTTCTGCATTGTATTTTTAGTGGTACTTGCTAGCTTCAATCCTACACGATATGTTTTGAGTTTCTACTATGGCTAGAAGCGTTCAAAGGGAACCATTTTTATAAATCACCATTACCTGGGCTGGAATTGTAGCTGATATGGGAACGACCAATGGGTGGTATGAAAATTTAGCCACATGTAGCTCTTTGTAAAGGTGTTAATTTGCATCTCAATCACCTGCAGTATTTAGAAGAATTGTGTATAAACCGAATGGATACTTGGTAGTTTTCTGAGTTTGGTTTTTCATTTTGCTGGAGTCCATTCTTGTAAATTAATAGATTATTTTTTCCATCTTCTGTGGCAAGCTCTCTCTTTCTCTGACCTACCATTTTCTGCCTTTTTCATTACTGAATTTCATGTGCAAATTCTCAAGTTGATTGAACAGAAATAGATGTGGATTTGCTAGTGAAATCAACAATTGGAAGACATTTAACTTTCTATTGAGATCCATTTTAAACACTAACGAAATGTGATATAAAGATGATACCCCGTGTTTAATTTTTTTAAAAAATTGCTTGGCAGCCATTCTAGTCCAAAAAAACTGTGGACATGATCCAGAAACTTAAGAACCAAATCTGTTGAATCCACATACATCAGCCATTGAGTTTTGCAGATTGCGAGAAAGAAATACAGTGTAGCTGATGTTGGACAGTTAGGGCCCAACAAAGAGTGAATATGGAGTTTGAAATAGCATATGAGGATATCCAAAACTATGATAGTAGAGTATTTATAAACATTTTCATTAGCTAGTGCATTAAAGAGTCTAGCTAACATAGCCGTTATTAAAAAAATTACAAAGCACTCTTCCAACTAGCCAGTGAATATGACCTAGGGAATCTCAGAAAAAATGTCATCAAGTTTACAGCTGATAAAAAATACCACCATGGTTGTGCATTTCGTGGTTGATATCTTGTACATGTGGTTTGCGTCCAGTTGCTTGCTTCAGGAGATTATAAAGTATGAAATTTAAACAATAGGGATGACAATGTTATATTCTATATTTCCATTTTAAACACTAACGAAATGTGATATACAGATGATACCCGTGTTTATTTTCTTTTTTAAATTGTTTGGCAGCCATTCCAGTCCAAAAAAACTATGGACAGGATCCAAAAGCTTAAGAACAAAATTTGCTGAATCCACATACATCGACCATTTAGTTTTTGCAGATCGTGACAAAGAAATACAATGTAGCTAATGTTGGACAGTTAGGGATCAACAGAGAGTGAATATGGAGTCTGAAATAGCATATGAGGATATCCAAAACTATGACAGTAGAGTATTTATAAACCTTTTCATCAGCTAGTGCATTAAAGAGTCCAGTTAACATAACCATTATTAAACAAATTACAAAGCACTCTTCCAACTAGCCAGTGAATATGAACTAGGGAATCTTAGAAAAGATGTCATCAATTTTACTGCTAATAAAAAATACCACCATGGTTGTGCATTGCATGGTTTATATGTTGTACATGTGGTTTGCGTCCAGTTGCTTGCTTCAGGAGATTATAAAGTATGAAATTTAAACAATAGGGATGACAAAGTTATATTCTATATTTCCATTTTAAACACTAACTAAATGTGATATACAGATGATACTGATTGCAGATAGTATTTCATTGTACTCAAAGGGCCTCTAACAGTCGTCAACCTTAGTAACAATATTCTTCATTATAAATTTCAGTATGAAACCACCCAAATTTCTGACATCACAACTATCAAGTCAATTTTTTATGACTTTAGCTTCATTTCTTTCAAATACTGGAGAATTAAAAAAAAAAATACGTTACTCATATTTAACTATCTCTAAGTAATCAACCATGAAATTTATGTTAAAGCAAATCAGCACAGAATGCAATTGCAGTATAAAAATCTCAAAATTGGAAGATTGTATTACCTACAAGGACTAGAATCAGCTTGGCACACTGTAAAACAAAAGTAGGCAATAAATCAGCAGCTGTTTACTTTTTTTTAAATTTTTTTATCAAAGCGTCGGAAGACCGACACCTTCAAAGCGTCGGAAGAGCGACACCTTCAAAGCATCGGTAGAGCTACACCTACAAAGCATTGGTAGAGCGACACATTCAAAGCATTGGAAGAACGACACTTTCAACTCGTCGGTAGAGCGACACCTACAAAGCGTTGGTAGAGCGACACCTTCAAAGCATCGGTTTTGCGACACTTTAAAAGTGTGGTTAGCCATAGCGTCGGTATTGCAACAATTTACGAACGTCGGAAGAGCGAAAGTTTAAAAAAGTCGGAAGAGCGATGGTCAAGACGTCAGACTACATGTCGTCAGAATTATGACAGTTTACAAACGTCGGAAGAGCGACGGTTTTGAAAGCGTCGGAAGAGCGACGGTTGTTTGGAAACTTCGGAAAAAGTGTCGGTATTGTGACACTTTGGCAAAGCGTCAGAATTGCAACGTAATGGCTAACCACGTTTTGTCTGGCCTCGAACTGTTTTAAGGATGGCATAGAAGAAAAAATGGAAGGTTTGAAGGAAGGTTTGACAAAGCTGCTACAATAAATGCTTCCTAATGGAGAAAAGGTCTTAGATGAAACTCATGATGAGAACAAAAGAAATGTTAATCATTATTTCATAGACTCTAACATTAGATTGAAGAGCCACCATATTCCAAATATCGATATGAGGAAGTTTGATGGCAAGGATCTGGTAACATAGATACTACAAATGGAGAAATATTTTGATCTCCATAATGTGAAACACACACACAAAAGGTATGCATTGCAACTTTATATTTAGAACCCAATTAGTTTATATGGTATTGATGGATTTGTTCTCGTAAATCACTTGTCACTTGGTTAATTTTTATTGAGGAAACGATAAGACATTATGAAGATAAAAATAACAACACCTTCTTTAGCCAATTGATAAATCTCAAACAAAAGAGTTCATGGCAAAGCACATTGACAACTTCCAAAAATTGAATATAAGGGTAAATCATATTCTAGAGGAGCGTATGATTGATGTGTTCATAGGGACTTTAAAGGATAACACCGAACATGAGGTTCGCCTTTGGGAACCTGATTCATTGGAGAAGGCATTCAGGTTGGAAAGAAAAAATGAAAGAAAAAGTGTGGAAATAAGGAAGCCTACCACTCACAACTATAAATATGGAAGTAATGTTGTTCCTAGCCTTCCACAACCTACAAGGTTGAAACCACAAAAATTGGAAGAAAAAGATCAAAAGGGCTTTATTAAAATTGTGACAGAAAATACACTAATGGTCATAAGTGTGATGAGAAGAAATTATTTAACATAGATTATGAAGAGGAGGAAGAAAAGGAACAAGAAACTTCAGAATAATAGGATATAAACCAGTAACTGAACTTAGAGAAAGAAGAAATGAATTTGACCATATCTTGTAATGCATTGGCAGGAATTACAACTCCGCAAACTCTCAAGATAGAAGGGCATATCAACAAGAAAAATGTAATAGTGTTGATTGATTCAGGTAGTACCCATAATTTTATTCATTGTAAGATAGCCAAGGAATTGAATTGCTTCCTATATGTAGCACTAGAGTCTCAAAGAATGGTTGCAAATGGAGGAAATATAAATTTCTTTGGAAAGTTCCATAATATCAAGCTAACCATGTCGGAACATGTATTGAATAGCCCAAGGTTTTCCATTCCAATGGGTGGTGTTGATGTTGTACTAGGAGTTCAATGGTTACAATCCTTGGGTACGATAATTTTAATTTTCAAGAACTTTTCTTGAATTTTTTTTGGGAAGGGAAGGAATTTGAATTAAGGGGTATCACAGGGAAAATAGGAAATAAAATCAGCTCTAATGGCATGATAAATATTCTAAAGAAAGAACAACGAGGTGTAATTGCACAATTATGCGAACTAGAATTTCAAGCATCGAAATCATCTATTTCTTCAAATTTCCAAAAAGCATTAGACAATAATTCCAAGGTGTTTGAGACTCCCAAAGGCCTCCCACCTATTCGTGATCATGATCATTCTATTCATTTTACCAGGAAGTGTTCCATCAAATATCAAGCCTTATAGCTATCCCTATGCCCAAAAGAGATAAATTGAACATATGATTGCAGAAATGCTAGAGGCCGGAATAATTCAACATGGCCAAATTTATTTCTCTACTCTAGTAGTATTGATGCAAAATAAGGATGGATCATGGCACCCATGTCTGGATTATAGGTAGCCCAACAAGCTCACTATTAAAGATAAATTTCCTATTCTTGTTGATCTGAATATGGACAAACTAGTTTTGTTGTGCTAGCTTCCTCATGAGTATAGAATAAAAGTGTGCTTAAGGGTTGTGTGCAAAGATTTGAGAATGAATGAAAAATTCATCAATGGTTTTTGTCTTGTTTTTTGATGCACATTTCTTTCCAATATTTTGATGATTTCATGCTTTCCAATTTGTTCATGGGATTATGCTGGTTGAAAAACAATTAAAATAAACCATTGAAGTAATTTTTTATCATTCTCAACTCTAAGCCTCCTCCATCTCCACCATCTTCATCATCGCCTTCAGCAGAATCTTCCACTTCCACAACACAAACCACCCATACTCCCTCAAAAATCCCAAAAGAACAAACTCCCTTACTTAAAATTGATGTCAAATTTGAGCTTCCAATGTATAATGGCAAAGTGAATGCAGAGAAGCTGGATAATTGGATTCTTCAACTGGAATTTTATTGTGGAATTCAGAACCTTCAAGAAGATGACATAAAGATTCAATTGGCTTCCTCGAGGATGGAGGGATCATAACTTGTATGGTGGGAAGTGAGGACTCAAGAAGAGATTAAAAACCATGGTAAGATCTCAATTTCTTGGTCAAATTTTATTGCTGCCATTAAAAGGAAATTCTATCCTCTATCTTACATGAAAAAAGCCATTATGGACTGGTAGAATTTTAAACAATTGAAAGGGAAAAGTGTGCAAGATTATACTCATGAATTTAGGAGAAGAACTCTTATTTTGGGTGTCAATTTTTATTCTCAAGAAACTTTGTTAAAGTATATTTGGGGTTTGCACAATTATCTTAGCCATACTATTCTTATGTTCAGTCCCACAAACTTATATGAGGTTTGTATTCAAGGCATACATCTAGAGGCAAGAGGGAAACCGAGTGAAAATGAGAAAAGTGACAGTTTCCTTGCGTATGAGGGTAAAGGAAAGGGAAAGTTTTATGGAAGAGGAAATAAAAATAACTCTATCAAAAGGGAGAAAGAGAAACTCACATGTAAACATTGTTCAAAGGATGGCCATGATGAAGACCATTGTTAGAAACTTCATCCATAGTTGAAGCCAAACAAACGTAAATCCAAAGAGAAGGGGAAAATTGTTGCAATCATTGAACATGACTTATGCTTAGATTCAGGAAATGAAACCAAGATTACAATAATGAGTTTGAAAGGTAAGAACATAGCTAGCACTATTTCTTCAAGTTGTTCCAATGTAACTCAATATCAAGATACAATAATTGAACTCTTTCATATTAGAGTCATTTCTAAACATACCAAGATAGGCACACTATTTAATAGTGGTTCTCAAGCTAGTTTGATTTCCAAAGACTTAGTTAAGAAGTTAAATATTGAAAATATTATACATCCAAGACCGTATCCTTTAGGGTGGATATGCAAGAATGAAAACTTTCAGGTAACACAGAAGTGCATCCTAAGGTTTTCAATCAATTCAAACTTTCATGACAAAGTTGAACTTTATGTAGTGTCGCTTGAGATTTTAGGTATTTTTTTAGGAAGTCCTTATCTTTATGATAGGAAATCAATATTTCATCACCATGACAATAAGTATCACTTGTTTAAGGATGGAATTGAGTACATAGTTAGAGTGCATAAGAAGAATAGAATTTTTTATGTTATAAATGCAGGAGAAATGAAGAGCATAGTGAATGCAATTCAAAATTTGACTTTGTTAATGATCAAGAATAGAGATGTTTTGAATGAGACCTTTCAAAAATATGCATCGAATGAACACGTTAATTTCATTTAAGTTTCTTATGCTTGTAATAATATGTTTCGGGACTCTAACAATTGCCTCTGAAAGGAGGTAAACAAGATGTGAAAGATTTTCAACAGTCAACATCAGTGTTGAGCAGTGTTGGAAACAAGATGCCGGTGGAATATAGAGCAAAGTTCAAAGAGAAAGCGCCAAAGAAATTTGAAAAAGAAGGCATAGGTTCCAGAAGTCCTTGTTTTTTTTTCAAAAAGTTACATGGAAATGGCGAAAACACTTGGTCAAAATTTGATGCAAGTACAAAACAAGACAATCTAAGAATTGCGATGATGATAGTGTTCGAGGTGAGACAGTTTTCAAGTTTCATTTGATTGACGACCGAGGTGGGAACAAGTTTGTTTCTGTAAGGATAGCTTGTTTCTCTACAAATTCATGGAAATTACAGCATGATGGTGTCTACAACAATAAGAGAGGGTCTCAAGAGTCAAGGAAAAAGATTAGTTTTTGTGAAAAGATCAAATTGATGAAAATGGGAAAATTCCGGTGGATTGAGACTAGAAGAGTGAGGCAATAGTACCCTCATCCACATGTTCAGTAATGAAAGAGATTTTGGGGTCCAAAAGGCTTCTAGTGGGGATGAATGATCAGGTGCTTAGTGTTAAGCTCAAAATCAAAGTGCTCAGAATTGTTCAGAACCTGAATGATCGTAAAGTGCTCATCACCAGGAATCTGACACAATTCGTTTCATAAAAAACCGACTCTGTATGTGAAAGTTAGAGCCTGCTATTTGTTTCCATAAATAGCTAAAATCTTTACAGAAATGACAGAATGATGACATGGAAGCCTAGTCAACAAAGAAAAAAAATATTCTACGAATATTTATTCATCTCGTCTAATGAAACTATGACAAGTGTCATTTTGTGGTTGGTTTGTAAGTTTTCTTGAGAGGCAGACATGTGGTGCAGCCAGGGGCCACTGCGTGCCCCCTTTGGTGGACTAAGGTATGGGTGAAATATTATACCATGGTAGAAAGCATATGTTATATTTTGTAGCAATATTATGAAGGGCGGAAGGGCGGAGGTTGGGGCTCAACCCTGCGACCTCCCCTAAGCAAGCGTGAAACCATACCAATAGACCACCAACTTACGACTTAACATATATGGGTCACAAATTATATTTGTGTTCAAATTTCTTCACCGTTGGGTAGAGGAGGGGGCCAGCCCCCTCATACATGTGAGCTATTTGTTATAACCATAGGGAGGGCTCAACTAAATGCACTTAACGGGCATAAAAAACACTTAAACCATGCTTATTCAATAATTAACTAGCTGTATCTTGGTCGAGAATATGGCGAAGTCTGCCAAATTCAGCGTTAACTCCAAAATTGATGGATTTAATTGGAATTCTCTCCATTTTTCAAGGGGTTTCCTAGGAAAATTTGAATGAAGCACAAGTGATGCAAAATTGGACCATTTTTGGCTCGGAAAGAGTCTATCCTAGCATATTTGGACATTCTGAGTATTTTGGAGCTGATTTCAAGAGCAATAGAGGATTCTAAACACCAATTTTTTCCATTTTGAGCTAATACAGAGGCCCAATCCATGGACACTAGACCAAGGAGATGTAGCCCAGGAGGGTTGAACTCCTTCGTCAAAATACTGTGTTAATGGATCATTTGATGGTTTTTTGTACATTTTATTGATGTTGTTTATTACTTTGTTTTAATGTTAGAATTCTCATGAATTTAACATAAAACTTGATACAATTACATGTTTAACGCTCACAAACACCATAAGGAAACCTAAGCACATGAAGCAAATGATCAACAATTGCTTATAATTTTGAAGATGAAATTAGCACAGCAAAACTAACATTCATATTCAGATCACCTGTCATTGATGAATTCGTGGATGAATTACATGGAGA